>QEPC01004580.1:2608746-2632136 GCA_003113815.1 Sphenodon punctatus
ACCCTGACAAGCAAGAGCGCTAACACAGAGTGAAGCAGCGCAGCCCTACAATATTAAGGGTTGCAGTGTCTTCCCCCAGAGCCCTCCTGATTGGTTCTGGGAGGTAGAGGCATTGAGGAATCACAGCGTGCCATGCCATTCAACTGCTGGGATCTGCTCGCGCTGCTCATTGGCCAGAGATACATCCATCAGGTCCTTCCCCTCCCAGTTCAAGAGTTCAACACTGTTTCTGGTTCCAAGATGTCTGCTCCCTCCTCCCCTCTCCACATTTTCCTCCAAAAATATTTGCCAGGCTGCCAGGTAATAACAAAATCAATAACTACTTTCATTATCATTATTGATTTCATTGTTATTTTTTGTCATTTTCGTTATATCAATAATGAAAACAACATTTCCCCCCCCCCCCGGCCTATCGCATGGATGCACACCCATCTCCACTGATCTCCACGCATGGAGACACCTCCCTTTTCACATGGGCCCAGGAGGAGTCACGGTGCGGGGGGATGAGTGTAGGCTGCGGCAGGTGTGCAGCATATGTGTGGCCCATCGCATGGATGCACACCCATCTCCACTGATCTCGACACACAGATGCACCTCCTTTTTCTCCAGTGCCTCCATGCATGGGGGGGGGGTCGGTGAAGATGGGTGGCCTAAGTTGTGTTGTCTAAAACAAAGGGATTAGGTATGAACACAAGGAATCTACAGAGATATGAACAAGATTGCTCTTAACTGCACAGGATGCACTCTGAGGCATAACCTAATTGGCTGCAGCTTTATTGGTTGCCTATATGTGAGCCCCATAATAGCAATTAAAATTGCAATTTGCCACTTTTGTCCCTGTTGAAACAGGGAGGGCAGGCAGGCAACTTGTGTACAGAAACACCACAGTGTCATATTTTGTCTATCTTCAAATTTGTTAAGTATATTAATATTTAAATACCTGTTGCATTACTGTAATGTTATACACACAACATTCTTGTCTCTGAGACCATTTGTCTCGTACCCCCTTCTGCCAGAATCTGGCTATGGGCCTGATAATAGCCTACAATAAAAGGCTGATGCTGCTCTGTTGAAGGTTATGGGACATTTGCCATTAACTTCAATAGAAGTAGGACCCAGCCTAAAGTTATAATAGAAGCGTTAATCTTTGCAAGCACTTTACTCAACTTCCGTATGATGCCTGTGTTGACTTTGGCTTTTTTACACGAGACGCTCCCCCACATGGACATTCAACTTCCATGCAGGGCACCATCCCGTGTAAATGTGTGAGTATGCGCTCCCGCGACCCACGTATCCCCACCCGTCCCCATGCACGGAGCAACCGGCAGCAATGCAATTTGTTCTGTGTGTGGAAATGCGGGAGGGGGGTATCGGGGTACGCCCATGTGCACCTGCCCGCCACACTGCCTCTGCAGCAGCACACTCACGGACCGCCCCCTCTGCGGCAGCTTGTTTAAAAAGGGCCTTTGATTGATATAAAAGAGATTGCATCAGACTCCAGTAATTTTTTACATGTCAACTATCATTCAGATTAGACATTTTAAAATGTTTAGACAAGCACCTCCCCGCCCCCTGCCCACCCCCCATCCACCTACTATACATGTTGCAGGGATGCAGTGATGCCCTGTGGGTGCCCTGCAACATGTATAATGGGTGGGAGGTGGGTGGGTATGGTAGTAGGTGGAGAGGTGCTTGTCTAAAAGCACCTATACAGTGGGATCCTTTGCAAAATAGCACTATTGTTGGCACCCAGTACAGGCACAAATCACATTCACTTCAGTGGGACTTGCATCAGAGCTATCTACTCAAAAGATTGCATGCAGAGTAAATGTTGCAAAGAGTAGCTTTTTAAGTGCCACCAGCCCACCAGAGAGAGATATTTCAGTAGTTAAGATTGATTGCCTTTACATGCAAACTTTTTGTTTAATTTTAAAATCCCCTCTAAATATGTCACCTTCTGGACGTTTTTTCAAGAAACAGGAAAAAAGTAGATTGTCCCAAACTGACTTTATTGTCTTCTCAAGAAAATATATGTGGGGCCTGCATTTTCAGTCACCCTTTTAAAAATGTAGCTTTCTTTCAAATCTAACATTTGACCCATCCTTTATCAATATGTATTGTACATTTCCCCCCTTGTCAACAAAGGAATTATAGATGGAACATGGTTCTAGTTAAATATAACTTTACAATCTGTTTCCCAGGCTCTAAGCCTTGGTATCTTGCCTGGGGTTTAGTGCCCTTCCTCGGAGAAAGCGCCCTCATTGTCTTCAGAAAATGATTAATTCTGCCAGCCAGGCTAATGCCTGCAAAGACAGAAGAGAGGTCTCTGCCCCACTGACATGACCAGGAAAAATAGTGCAGTGTTGTAAATAAAAGGTTATCATTCAAATGTTCCTTTTTTGTTACAAGAAGTCAGTTCACAGATAAAAATGTAAGGCAATCTATCATTTTTAGAATAGTTTTTTTGTGGGGAAAATGGGGAGTGGAAACCCGTGGGATTGTTATGAATTGCAGAGTGTAAAAGCTCTAGCACAGATCCAGTGTGTTGGAACAACATGTCAAGTATTCTCTTCGTGATGATGTTGCATAGTAAATGGACTTAATGACTGATTTATATATACAGATTAATCCGCTGTCAATAATTAGAAAACAATTATTGGCATATTCAGTGGTGTCAGTAATGAATATCAGTGCTTTCCTGGTTTCTCATCCATTAGTTCCATGTAATTCCTGCAAGATACTCACATGATTCAACAACTGGTTTAAAAAGCAAACAGTCTTTTTAATAGTCATCCAGAAAGGCATATGATTTGACAGTACAACCCAGTGATCTTGTGTCTGTTGCCTTACCTTCCTCACTCCTCCTCATCACTGGCATTTGTTATGCTTGTAACTAGCTAGCTTGGTCAAATGCCAGATCTATTTGTCCTGTAATGCTTAAGACAATTTCTGAGTTTGACAAGGACTTGGAGGGTCTATGCCCCTCTCTGTCTCCCTCTCTACATTTGGGGTTGGGATCCAGCTCACTCAGCTCCCACACATGGGGAGAAGCAAGAGAGAGCATATCTTGTTCTGCCACAGCAGCAGGGAGCAAAGGGCTACACAGCAAAAGTGGGATTTTTGTGGGTACTTTCCTTCTGATGCTGCTGCTAGAGAATCTGCCATAGGACAGCTGAGTGGCGGATGTGAACTCTACTCTTTTTCAGTGGTCTCTTGCTCCCTGGGTGGTCTTGCATTGGTTGGGAACAGGATTACAGGGATACATAGAGTTACCAAGATTTCCTTTTCCAAGGGCCCTTCCAAACTAGAGAACCAGGGGGCCTTTAGGGGAGAGGGAGAAAGAGGCACAGCCAAGGTGTACACACAGGGACTCCTGGGAATGACCTTGGCATCTTGCCAATTCTGAGCCATCTGTAGCCTTTGAGGACAGTAATAATGATATGAGAATACTGATAAACCAATTGAATAGAAATATGGCAACAGTCAATCAATTCCTTTAAAAATTAAAAAGACACCAACTGCAATGTCCAAATGAAATTGGCAAACTTCTTGTAGTTTATTCCATGTGAATTCTTCTAACAAAACTTCTTTGAGGACAGACCTGTACTTGTTCTGTGGACAAGGTTGCCAGAAGAAAAATTCAAAATGTAGTTCAATGCAGGAAGCAAGCAAGCACCCAAATGAATGAAGCCTAGATTCCTAAGGCAGAGACAACGCCCAGTGCAAGTCAGTGGGATTTTTGGCTACAAAGGGGGTCATTAATTCCTCTCCACATGTAACTGTTGCTATGAAATTTGGGGTCCCTACTTATCTTTTGGCCATCAGCCAAATGTTGTTGAAATCATCCTGTGGGAGCCAAAGTTTTGAAAGACCCATCCCCAGACAGGATGATTGCCTAAAACTTCTTTCCTTACAAAATCAGGCTAAAAATAAGGGCCACTACAGAACTGAGATTCTATTATATAGAGTTGTCTGGAACTGTGGTGTTCCAAGCCATAGGGCATTCCTTAAAATGTAGGACACCTGTCATCCCTAGCTGTGAGAGGATGAGGAAGCCCTCCCTTCACTGACATTTGTTATGCTTGTAACTAGCAAGTGTGGCAAAAACTCAACAAGTGAACCCTTATCACATTTACCTTATGTCCTCCTGTGGGTCTGTAGCATCCAACTCAGTATAAAAAAAAGCACAGGGGTGGATTTATTGATGGGTTTATTTATTATTTGGTCACTTTATCCACATGGATCCAAATGTCTCTTGGATCCAGGGCAACATCAATAAATCCACTGAGCTGCAAAGGATTTTCTATACTTTCTTATTATGTAAGTATTATCATATGAAACAAATGATACCCCAATGAGCTCTTATATTTCACTGGTATTCTAGTTCAGTATTTTATTATTATTTATTATTAACAGCAACACTGACAGTGATTTCTGCAGTCAGCATTCAAAGTGCTTTACAAGGCACATATCTAGTTTATCCTCACAACAGCCTCGCTATACAAAAAATAAATAAATCTCAAAATGTGAAGTTACAATCTCCATGAGTGCTAGTCTGCTGGAACACAGCTAATGCTTCCCATTACTAATGTTTTGTTACAATTGTTGCTTTGGAACAACAAGTCTATTGCTTAGAGCTTGATCTAAACCTGTGGCTCTCAAACTGAGAGGTGGGCCCCCAGGAGATGCAGATGTTATTTTTGGGGGTAGAGGGATGGGAGCAGGGCGTGAGAAGGACCCCATCTGGCAAACAGCAAGCTCCACACTCTCACTGGCACTAAGCTGGGGGGATCTCCAAAATAATAGGATGGCAAGGGGGAGAGAGTGTAAAATTACAAGGGGGTGAAAGGGGAAGCAATAGGAGGGTGGGAAGGGAGAGAGAAAGAGAGGGAGCAAGGTGTATGCAGGAGTGTGTAGTGAGAAAGGGGATTTTAACTATCATAGACAAGAGGAAGAGAGAGCACAGTTCAAAAACCTTTGTGAACCACAGACCTAAACTCCATTAAAGTTCATGGTCAAATCCTTGCAATGTTAAAAATCTATCATTTAAATTAAATTAAATTAAAATGAAATAAAATATACATCAAATTCAATTCAGTTAAAAATTAAAATGAAATAACATACTCAAGGTGCTGTATTCCAGGTAGTGTGAAAGTGATTATATGCATACATGTCTGAAAATATGAATATATTAAAATATGGACAGGACAAAAGCTGTGGTCCGACACAATGCTGTTTTTGTGTGTATATCTCAGTGGATGACATGAAGCCTGGTAATCAGGCATGCATGTAAACATTATATGTGTGTTTATAAATGGATGCATTGTCCCACACAGGTCCATGCCTTCCCTTGTAGCACATAGCTGGATTACTGGGTAACTTCTCAGGAAGAGGGAATCTCACTCAGCCCCGGGCTACTGAGACACCTTTGTGGGTGCAACATCAGATCCCAAGTCACCAGAGACTCCACAGCTCTTCTGGGGTCCCTGTAATGTAAGGCCTAAACCAGTGGTTCCTCCAATTTTGGCCCATGTGATCCCATTTTGAGACTTATTTATAGACTAGAGAGACAATGGGCATTTTTAGACACACGTTAAAGTTCCAGATGTTTCAATCTTCTGGGTTTACAAATTGACAAGTAAGTTCCGGATTCATTTTTCACACACACACTGCCCTGAGGCAGTTCCTGGATGCATTCTTCACACAAACCCTGCCCTGAGGCAGCTTAACGTAGCCGCAGCTGTAGACGTGACAGGCTGCCATGGAAACCAACTGACCACAGCTGCCTGGAGCAAAGCAGTTTACCAGGAGAACCTTTTACACACAAAAGATCTGGGAGAAGTTCTACGCAGAAGTTCAAAGAGCCAGATGTTTAATATTTGGGTGAGTGATTTAGACACACAGAAAGTTCTGGATGTTACAGCAAACATCCAGGAGAAATGTGGGTCTGAAAACACCCAGTGTAGTTGGTTGTCATGTTGGGTCCCAAATGTAAAAGATGGAGACCCAAAAGCTTGCATGCTTCCACCAACAGAATTTGATAAAAGGTTACATAGAGATACCAGATAAACATTTTAAGACAGCAACGAAGACCACAACTGGGGTGGCACAACCTGCAAGTAAGGTCATGATTAGAGCTGCAGGGGGTAGCACATTTGCTACCCATGGGTAATGCCTGCATTCTGGGACACCCCCAGCGGGCACCCAACAGTTTACCCAGCCCCCCAGAGGGTGCCTGGATGCCTGAAAAATGCTGGTCTTTCTGGGACTTTCCAGGATGCCCCAGGAAGCTGATCCCGGCTCCTGTCTGCACCCACACGCTCACCAGGCTGACCCACTCAGCCACACACTCACCCACCTGGCTGCTGCTCCCACTGCTCCTCCCCAGCCACACAAAGCCTATTGAATATAATTTGGTATCATGACTAGAGGTGCAACTGGGCACCCGCAAAAATGGGCAGCCCGTTGAATCTGGGGTGCCTGACTCTCGCCTATGTTCCATGGCCCATCATGCTCCCTGAGCTGACTCACCCAGCTGCTGCTGCTCCTCCTGAAAGCTGAGCTGGGTTCTTCCTGCTTGGCTTTTTTTTGACCAGGGTGGGGTGGGGTGAGCGAGGAGGTCTCTCCTGGTGTGCCATGTCCTGGCTTTGGGCCGGGCAGTGCGCCACAGTTCCTATAGTGGGAGTGTGCACAATAATACCTTCAGTCTGACTGAAAGCATTGTGTGCATGATCCACAAGCAACCTGTGCACACCTCTGCTATGGAAACTGTTGCACACTGCTGGAAGAGGCCTCCTTGCTTCCCCCTGCTCAGAAAAGTGGAGCCAGGTGGTTGAGTGTGTGGTTGAGTGCAGCTCTAATCATGACCTTACTTGCAGGTTGTGCAACCCCAGTTGTGGTACCAACCCACAGTTTAGGGACCTCTGGATGATGTAGATCCCCCTCATCCCTATAGCTGTGGTTCTCAAACTTTTTTGAACTGCATCCCTGCTACTGCTTGTCTGTAGTCATTGAGGGCTCTCCCCTCACCACACGCATACACCTTGATCCCTCTCCCCCTTCCCACTCTTCTGTTACTTTGCCTCTCTCTGCCCTTTGTTCCCTGACTTTCCCTCTACTCCTTGTCACTTCATCAATTGTAGATTCCCCCTGGTTCACTCAGAGAGTGGATCTAGGTGTTTGCGAGCTGGGGTCTTTCTCAGCACCTTCCCCTTCCCTACTCCTCAGATTGAGAACTGCCTACTTCTAGGGCTTCAGTTGGGCACAGGTTTTGTGATAGAGCCTTGAACATGGCTGAACTTTCCTCTTCTTGAATAGTTCACCTTAGAACTGAAAATAAGCAGGAATTTGAACCCACAGAGAAAATATGGGAGTTCCCAAAGAAAGACATGTAGCTAAAGTAGAACATCCAGGCACAATTACTTTGTCTCTATTCATATTTAATTGTCCCTTCAAGCCCACACTCTCCATAACAGTTGACCAGACCTGGCAGGCATTCTTAACATCCAGATGTAAATTAAAATAAAACAGTGGGTTTTCTGAAGGGCTTGAGAAAGGAATGGTGAGGTAAACTATTTACAAACCCATTAATGGAGATAATTGGGGACTGCTCCCATCTCTTTGCCTAGCAATCTCCTTATAGCATGTTGCTGTGACAGTAAACAAAAAAACAAAAAAAAAAACCCTTTGCATTTCTTAAGAGGACTATGTGTCTTGATTGCCATGCACAGTTAGTGACTTCCCAGTCATTATTGAAGCTGATGGATGACTTCATTCCTAGAATTAGCATTCTACTTATGGTCAAATATCTTCTCTCTCCTATCCTGGTTCTCCACCCCCACCCCCCTGTCTCTCTACTCTCTGCTATTGGTGTAGCATGCAGCCAATTCTAACTAGGCATCATCCCATCTCTTCATGCTCTTCAAAACATTGGGCATGCAGTCTGCAGAATCCAAACACACCGAAACTGTAGTCATGGTGATGCATGTGGATAACTTCCGCCTGCTCCTTACTGCACTCCAAGACTCCGTGACTGTTCTTGATGGGATCCTGCAACTGATTCAACAGATGCATGCCCACCACAGTCGTTGTTTTGCTGTATGGTTCCAGAGCAGAAAGACTCTCTTTCGATCTGTGGCCAGGATAGCGGTAGGCGCAACATCACGAAGGCGGCTTCTGCTTCGGCGCCATGCACTTGCCTCCCTCCGGCGTCAACGGACCATGCTGGGGAAGATTAAAGCTGCAGAAGGGCACCTGATGTTTGCTGAGAGGTACCTGTTGACCAATGCTGCTTTGATCACTGATGCTGTGCGTAGGGCTGTGCCAACTGAGAGGATTGTCTGGGTGAAGGAGAAAAGCACAGACTGTTGGGAGAACATGATGTGCTCCTGGGGAGATGCTGAATGGATCTCTAACTTCAGGATGCCCCGACACCTTGTCCTGCAGATAGCCGAGGTCCTCAGGCCTCGACTGGAGAAACAAAGCACTGTGATGCGGTCACCCATCCCTGTTGAGAAGCGTGTTGCTGTCACCATCTGGAAGCTTGCCACTCCTGACTCCTGCCGCTCTGTTGCCCAGCAATTTGGTGTTGGTACCTCCACGGTTGCCACCATACTAGTGGAGGTTTGCACGGCGATTGTGGACATGCTGCTGGACCGTGTCGTGCAGTTGGTTGACCCTGTGGAGGTAATGGAGGGTTTTATGCAAGAGGGGTTCCCGAACTGTATAGGGGTGATGGATGGGAGTCATATTGCCAAAATCTGGCCACCCCAAGGCACAGACCATATCACCTGCAAGGGATTTTTCTCTGTGGTTCTTCAGGCTGTAGTAGACCACCGTGCCTGTTTTGTGGATGTGCTGGCCAGGTGGTCTGGAAAGAACCACGATGCCCACATCTTCCATCAGTCTCCCTTCTTTGGCCGCATGTACGCTGGACACTTTGGACCCTCCACTGAAACATGCATTGAGGGAGTGCTTATGCGTCCGGTTGTTCTTGGGAACCCTGCCTACCCTCTGAAACCCTGGCTCATGAAGGCATACAGCAATGCTCACACCCCAGAGCAAAGGTACTTTAACCGGCAGCTCAGCGCCACATGCTCTGTTGTGGAGAGAGCTTTTGGGCTTTTGAAGCAGCGCTGGAGGGCAATTGCAGACAGAATTGATTTCCAGCTGGAGACTGCTCCGCTGCTAACAACCGTTGCCTGTGTTCTCCACAACATCTGCGAGACCAATGGGGCCGTGTTGGAGAACCCCCCACCAATTACTTCCAGTGAGCCAGTGCCCCTGTTCCAGGATCAACTGAATTGTGCAGAGAAGAGCATAGCTGGAGAGATCCGGGATGCGTTGTGCCGGCACATCAACCGCAATGTACATCCCAACACCCACCATCAGTGACTTTTTAAGGATTTGTACCAATAAAGCATTAAAAATTATCTTTTCTCTAATTGTGTTTCCTTCTATCCCATTCATCTTTCTCTAGCACTGGAATGTCTGCTTTTCCCCCTTCCCCCTCTGGGCTCCATCCCCTGCCCATTGCCCAGCCAGCAGCCTTTGCCAGTGAGGACTTTTTCACGCTTTAATTAGCACCCTGCTGCTGGCCTTTCCCTGTGAGTTTCCATGGTCATTCCTCAGTCCCCAGAAAAAGGCTTCCCCCAACTAGTGTCACATTCCCCCACCCCCAAATGCATGGGCCCAAGGCCTTTCCTTCTGCCAAGAGGGCCTTTCCCCCTGTCTCTCCTCCCCTCTCCTCCTAATGCCTAAATTAATTCCAAAAACAACATGCCTCAAAACCCCACCCCTCACCCCCACCAATAATCCCTTCTTTTAAAAAAGGAAGCACACACCTCAAGGTTTATGAAAAATAAAAGAACTTTATTAAAAAAAGAAAACAAATATTTTTGTTGGTGGCAACTGTGGGACACAATAGCTTGGGTGGTGGGATGGGTGACCACCCGGCCGGTGGCTTTGCCCTGTGGGGTTACTATCACCTTTCCCCATTGCCCCCCTCAGAGGCCTCCTCTACTGGCAAATGCATGGCCAGAGTACTCCCCCCCTCTTTTTAAAGAGCACCTCCCACACCCTTTTCCCTTCCAACCCCCATCTCCAAGAGCAGCATATTGGTATCCCAAACTGCCATTCCGTGCGCCCCCTGACAAACATCCTTCCTTTCCCCAGACAAGCATGGAAATAATGGTTTATGAAAAATAAAAGAACTTTATTGAAAAGATTAAAAAAATACTTTTTTGCACCTGTTCCTTTTGGGGGCAACTGTTGAGTGTGATTACTTGGGTGGCATGATGGGTAAGGGGATATTTTCCCTATTCTCATCCAGAGGATCCTGTTGGGGTGGCATGTTCACAGGAGGGGTGTGTGAATAATTGGCGGGGGGGGGGAGAAGAGGTGTGCCTAGGCACTGTTCTCTGGTGTTGGTGCCATGTGGAGCGGGCTCAGCTGCTTTCCCTGAGAGGTTGGTTGAGGGGGGTACTGGGGCAGGAGGGTGGTCTCCCTATAGGGTGGTGTGAATGGTTGATGGGAGTTAAGAAATGGTGCCTGGGCAACAATGCTTCTGGTCGCGGCAGCAACATGCTCCAGCAGGGAGGTCTGTGACATGACAATACAGGGACAGGCTGTATTGAGTTTGTTCCCACATCTTACTCATGTCCTTAAGCATGCTTTCCAACTGCTAACATTGCTGTCAAAGGCGGGCCCAGTTTCGATCCTCCCACAGGCGGGCCAGTCAAGTATTGGCAGCTGCAGCCTTCCACAGTTTCAACCTGCATGGTGGTCTCCTCAAGCAACTTCCTGGCCAAATCCTCTCTACACCTCCAATTGTGGACCCACATGTCATGCTGCCACTGAGTGTTTGTGGCAGGGGACTCAGTCTGCGCCCATTGCAATGAACCTGCAGCCAGGCAATGAGGAAAACCATTAGTTCATACTACCCCACCCGCCCACCTTCTTGGCCTGATGTTTTTACCTGCCACCCACCCAGTTCTTAAGTCATGGGGCCACCAAAAGGAAGTGACTACCTGAACTCTGAGGCTGCTGGAGTGGTTGCTGTGGTGGGATCCCAGACCCATGCACTTCTCTTTCCACAAGCACTATAGGGGAGTGAAGAACAGACAGAAATCAACCAGTGCCACTCACAACATGTTGCCCCCCCATCTATCAACCCCATCCTCTGGTCCTGTGTACTGGTGATTTCCCAGCTCCTCTAGTCCTGGCCCAGCTGGGTTCTCCCTGCCACCTGTCAATGTAGTAAACAATGGAATAGATGAGTAAATTACAATAAATGGAACCCTTTATCATGCATCTATATAAATGCCCTCACACCCCATAGGTGGATTAACTTACTGTGTTCGGCGTTCTCCTCTGCCTCCACTCCACTCTCTCTATGCATCCTCATCCCTCCCTCCCTCAGAATTGCCTAATGCCTTCCTGTAACTTAAGTGAAGCACCTGCACCTGCATTTTCTCAATCTCATGAATGTATCATTGTCTCCCCAGTTGTTCACACACACCCCATTTCTCCTTTTTCTCCCTTTTGTCTGTTAGATTGTAAGCTCTTTGGGGGAGGGATTTGTCTATAACTAACTACTCATTGTACAAGTGCCAGGTACACCGCAGGTGCTATATATATATAAATAAAATAAAATTAAATTAAATTAAAAGGTGGCATATGGGTCCTCCATTTTCTGAACCAGAACCTCAAATGGCTTCTCAAATAAGGGCTGGATCTTGATCTGTAGGGGGTACACTGTGAGAGCCCCGGTGTCCTCATTGACCGTGCTGGCTCTGGGGTGGCAATGGGCAGGGAGGGATGTCTGTTGGCAGTCACGGCTTCCATGGGGGTGAGTGCAGTTGCAGTAGGAGCTAGAGCGGTTGCAGCAGGAGTGGCTGAAGCAAGTGCAGGCACTGAAGGAGTCATGTTCACCCGCTTCTAGTCTCTTGTGAAGGTGCAGCCATGCAGGCAGCAGGATGCAACAATGACTCCATCCACACACAGCAACCAGTCCAGGAGCTCATATTGAGAGATGTTTGCCTCCTGCAGCTGGAGACAAAGTTGTTGTTCTGGATGTCCTTGTATCTGTGCCTCAAATCTCTGACCCCATTGCAGCCAATATCTCATGGAACCCCACCTCATTCTTGTAGCACTTCACCAGGGCATATTGGACCTTTTGCTCCCTCCATAGAACGATGAAGGCCTTGGTCTCTTCTTCAGTCCTCCTCAGTTCTGTTCCATTATTAACAGAAGCATCTTTTCCAAGCCACGAGAAGTAATAGTTCCATTGTATTCTGCACTGGTCAGATCTCATCTGGAGTAGTGTGTCCAGTTCTGGGCACCGTACTTTAAAAAGAACATTGACAAATTGGAATAGGTTCAAAGATGGTCAGGGGTCTGGAAACCAAGTTCTATGAGGAAAGGTTGAAGAAGCTGGGTATGTTTAGCCTAGAGAAGAGACTAAGGGGAGACATGGTACCGGTCTTCCACTACCTAAAGGGCTGTCACAGAGAGGATTGTTCTCTCTTTCCCCTGAAGGCAAGACTAGAAATAAAATGGGCTCAAATTACAAGAAAGCCGATTTTGGTTAAACATTAGGAAGAACTTTCTAGCAGTAAGAGCCGTTTGACAGTGGAACAAATTGCCTAGGGCGGTGGTGGGCTCTCCTTTGCTGGAGGTTTTCAAACAGAGACTGGACATCCATCTGTCAGGGATGCTGCAGCTGTGGATTTCCTGCACTGAGCAGGGATTTGGACTAGATGACTTTTGATGTCCGTCCAACTCTATGATTCTATCATTCGAATGCAACATTGGTGGGTAGATCTGTACACAGTGAGTGCCTGACATTGGGCAGTGGTGGTAGCAGTGCTGGTTGTTGCCTGGGTGTCAATATGAGCTATGGCCATGGCGAAACCTCTCTAAGTTATTCTGGAGAATGCAGTAGCTGGGAAAGAGCAAGCATCAGGAACATACCACCAATCATGATGAGCATGGAAAACACATGTTTCAAAATGGCATGAAGGGCATCTAAGGTGGATGTTACATATATGCAGTAAGAGCAAGATGGACTAGAGGTGGTCACTCCTTAGAATGCCCTAAGCTTTTTGCTCTGTGGTGCTAGAGGACCTGGATGCAAGGAAGCTATACGTAACATGATTGACAACATGCAGATGTGTGGGTGCACATTAGCCCGTATTCATCCATGTGGCAGACTCTGCATTCTCTGGGACCCTGCTGTGAGTGGGGGCTCTGTGTTTGGTTGGTGGTGGCCATGTGGTGGGTGAGGGCAGACACCTAATTAAAAAACAGGCAAATAATATTTTGTTTGTTAATGCTCTTCGTCTATGATGCTATGGCAACACACTACAGCCAGCTGTCTGGGTACGTTTACAGTCGGTTATTTTGGGCATTGGTGTGGTCTGGTCACTCCTACTGTCTGCATGGAGGATTTTACTATGAGCTCTATATGTCTTTAGGTGGATTGTGAATTCATCTAGTGAGTCATTCTACATATGGTGAATCTTCCAGGGTGTGTGGGGAGTGATAATGGACTAGATCAGTGATTCTCAAACTTTTTTTAAAATGCCCCCCTGCCCTCTTGTCTGTGGTAGTTGAGACCACACTCTCTACCACACACACATACATACCCCTTGCTCCCTCTCCTCCATTCCACCCTCCTGTTGCTTCTATTCTTCTTGCTACTCCTTCATTTTGTAAATTCTCCTTAAGCTCATTCAGAATGGATCAAGGTTTTAGCCAGCTGTGCTCCTTCTTGTGCCCCCTCAAAATATCTTCCATGCCCTCTTGGGGGCCCAACCCACTAGTTTGACAACCACTGTGGTTGAGGTCCCTTTAGTCCTATAATTCATGTCCCATTCTGAGCATTCACCTCAATTTTCCACAGCTCTTACAAGCCAGGTAACAAATACTGAAGCCCTGAGGAAAACTTGCTTTATAGGCCAGGGATTTTGACTAAGGAAAGGAGTGCAGGATCACTGAGCAATTCTTCTACCTGCACATCTCATCTCCAGACTGTGCAAGATAACTCCACTGTCAGCATAAGTAAAGCAGATGTCTGGAATCCGCATACCTAGAGGGACATCACTGAGATTAGATTTAAGATATACAGTCCTGCTCAGTTCATAACACAGCAGCTTTGGAAGGAATTCCTATGCTCATACGGGACCTAAGGATGTGGCTGTTTATTCCAGCCAGTAACAAACATGCAGTGCTCTCACATCATCGCTACAGACTGCTGGAAACCTTTGCTGAACATCTGTCCAAAAGATGGTTCCCACATGCTGTCTGCGAAACTAGCTGGTTAAAGGAAGATAATTTTCTACTATTTATTTCTGCGCCATGATTTGTGTCCTTTTTCAAGGCAAAATAGATCTATTCTTAACCCGTTTAATTAAGTTTAATCTGCTAAAAATGTCAGACACTTCCTCTCGTCATGCCTGAACATCCATTTTGCATGGGTTGTTTATTTTTCCTCAGACCAGTTTGATTTCACTGCATTTGGGCGACTACTAATCCTTAGCAACAGTGGTTATTCTAACAAGGGACCCTCGTTTTAGGGCCCTCTACATGATTTGCTGACATGTAATTTCTATTTCTACCTCTCTTCATTATGGAGATGATCCTGGAATACAAATCCATCACTAGAGCTGAGATTAGTTGACTGTGATTTTCATAGTCCATCCCAGTATTGGCCAGTGGAACACATGAAGGCTACACCTACCACATTATCTCATGATTATAGAGAAACCCACACATGGGTTTGTTACATATGGAAGGGAAGTGCATCAGCTAGGGGAAATCATCTTAATACCTATGTGAAAAACATCCATATATTGAGAGCTGTTGTTTATCTACTGAAATTCTAGGGTCTGGCCCTGTGCAAAGAGCAGTGATCACAGTAGATAGGAGGCTGTCTTTTTAGGGAAGACCACCGTTTTCCCCCACAGTCTCCTAGATTAGTGGTTCTCAGGCAGTGGCTCTTTGGAGAATCATAGGTGTGCCCCAGGAAGGGGCCTGGGGCAGCTTGGTGCAGTTGTGTCACATCTCCTGTCATGTCCCCTCCTGCTGCTTGTCCTGGCTGCCTATGTTGCTGCTGGGGAGGAGAGTTGAGTGATAGGAAGAGGAGGGATGTAGGAGCTTCCCACAACTTCCCCACCTCTCTGACTCTCACCTTCTGATGCTTCTCGCCACCTTATGCTGCTCCCCCATGCTGCAACCACCACCACTGGAATCATTCCTTCCCTTCTGTGCTGCTACCCAGCCACTCCCGAGCCTTTTACTGTCCTAGATTGTAAGCCTCTCAGGGCAAGGCCCTGTCTGTATTCATGTCTGTTCAGTGACTGGCACATTTTAGGTGCTATGTGAAAAATAATAATGATCCCAAAATGTTAAGTGACTCAAAGTCAAGTGTGTGAAGATGCATCTCCCTCAAAAACTACACTAGACTTGCCAACAACCCCTCTGGGACAGCAGAACTTTCTGGCTTTTAAACCTCTCTATTTTGGATACCCACAATCTCCATTTGTTTCCTCCTGCAGAAAGCTCTTTTACTCTTGCTTTCAGCAGGGGACATGGCAATTGTCACCCTAAATGAGATAACAAAATGTTGATGATTTTTTTTTTAATTTGTTTGTTTCTTTTGCTGTTTTGGCTAAATTTAAATACCACATGTTGGTTTTGCATCCCCTTTCCCTGACCCGAGTGTAATCAGTGTTGCTCCATTGATGGAAAACCAGGAATTGGCCTACTGGGGCCATTGCTATTCCTAGTGATGACAGTGACTAAACTTCCGTTGACATCAGTGACAACATGATAGGGTATATGAGTCATACATGGGAAGTTGCTGGTGGATACTTGTCAAAATATGTCCAGCTCTGTGCACTTGATGATCTGTGCATTTCTGGCTGTGTTGACTTGTGTTAGACTGTCTTTCCCTTTGCATTTGCTTGTCTGTACCAAATAAAGCACCAGGGCACCAGGTCCTGTAATTTATTAAAGAACGTTTTGTGAATGAAGAGGTCACTTGAAAGGATACTAGCTTTTTCTCAAGGAAGTTAGGAATGGGATGTGCCAAAAGGAACTAAGATTAAAAAATCAGTGGATATCCGCTTTGCTTGATTTCCTTCCAAACCAAACTCCAACCAGATTTAAGGTGGAACCTTCAGAACATATTAAATTGCATAGTCCACATGGCCTGTATTGTGACGGTCAGATTAAATCTACTTGACCCTTCCCAGTGCAATCAGGGTATCAGATTCAGATTGTAAACCCCCTGGGGTAGAAGCCTGTCTCTAATTCATGATTGCTTAGGGCCAGTCATGTTGCTGGTGCTACATAAACAATTATGTCATAACAACAATAATGATAATTAATAATAATAATAATCAGGACAGCACCATGACATTAGCTCTCAGTAATATTATCACCATATAGCACTCCTACAGTTAGTGTTCGAACTGGAATGTATACTGGTTGGAGGGGCATTAGCGGGTTCAGAAATATGATGATGATAATAATTATTCTAATAATTAATAATGAATAGAAAGGTATAGTGCACACATTTACCCACAAGTATTTACCAGTGATACTATAACTACCAATCAAAATTCATACTCCAGTGGGCAAATTAGTGTCATTTTGGCAACTTCCTCAGCTCAGTGGCTGTGAGTAGAAGTATGATGGTAACAGGAGCAAGAGTGAGGAGATGGGGGAGTGGGAGGTACAAGGGGGAGATTGGAGACAGTGGGGGAAGGCAAAGGGGGTGGGGAGGCAATATCTGTTTGAATCTGTGATGTGCTGTATTTATTGTCAGGGGAATTTTCTTTTTTACTGGTATACATACAGCCATGTGGCTGGGGGTTAAGGAGCATCAAGCACCACAGACAAGAGGAAGAGGGGCAACTAAGCCACTAGTTTAGATCACAGTGGTACAAGCACCAAGCACTGACTTCACAGGGTGTTTTTAGACAAGTGCCGCAATTATTGTTGTTATGACATCACCCATCCATTATGCAGGTTGCAGGACCACGCTAGCAGCCCTGCAACCTGCATGATGGATGGGTGGGTAATGGGTGGAGAGATGCTTGTCTAAAAATACCCATAGTGGTCAAACCCATCTACTTCGGGTACCCATTGTTATTAGGGTTGCCATCTTTTGTGGTTTGACTCTGAGACTCCAATAGGCCAAAATCGGAGTCTCGGGGTCAAACCAATAAAAGGTGGCAACCCTAATTGTTACATTCTTGCAAACTGGGATTGCTGTTACCTTTGCATGAAAAACCTGCATTACCAGAAGCTTCTATGTAAATCCTATGATTTCCTTACATAATTAGATGCAGAGTTTGGACCTCTCATATTACAGAGTGCTGATGTCCTTGCTAGAGAGTCTCAAGGCCCCCAAGTCTATGGAAAAGGCAGGTGGCTTATAACACATGTGGCATCTTTTCTTACTGATACGCCACTAGATGCCACGAGGTTTAGTTCTAGGAGGTCCAATGGCAGCAAATGTATTTGCACACAGATCGTTGTGGTTTCAAATATGGAAGACCATCCTTTTAACACCATGCTAAAAATAGGCTTCTACAGAGGCCTGAAGCTGCTCAGGGAGTGTGGGGATAAAGTCCTTAAAGATGATGTGGAAAAGAAGAAAGGACTCCCCATTCCCTACCTCTGTTTCTATACCCCTCATTACCTTCTGCATGCAAAATCTGACTTCAATCTGGAGCAGGGTGACAATGTTTTGATGACAGCAGCCTCATAGCTGAGGGGAGAATCCAGAGGATGCAGCCACATGAGACAGGGAGGGGAGGCTACCACGCCATGGGTAGCCTTACCCCTACCTAGGCAGCCGGGCCATGTATCCAACTAGGATACATTCCAGTTTGGAAATGACTATAGGAGTGCTGTATGGTGTGTCTGAAGCCTGGCAGATGTTCACAGCTGCCTGTTACATGATGTGTCCTCAGGAAAATTCTGAGGATGCATCATGGAGCAGCATTACCCTACATGGGAAAAATCATGTGATGGGGAGTGCTTGCCCCGCCATATGTGTTGCAATACTGCGGGGTTGTGAGCGATGTGTGCTAGCAACCATTGCACTCAGCCATATCATGGCCGGCGGAGTGTGTATGAAATTTTGATCCAGCTAGGGGAAGGAGGCAGGGCTGGGTCCAGGCTCCCCTCCCCCTGATCCACCCAACTGACAGCTGATCACAGGGGAGCCCCCCAGAGGAGCATGATATTATTATTGTACCCCTCTCCCTAATGCAACAAACAACTGATGGGGGACATCATGGGAGGGGGGCCCAGAGGAGCGCACATGTGTTTGTCGGTGGGGAGGAGAACTGTCACCGGGATCGGGGTCCCCTCCTTTCTCTAGGCTGTCCCCCGAATGCCCACTAGGCCAGCCACAACCCAGTTGCCTGTGTCCACATGGTTTCCCAAGTGATCAGAAACCCTAACTGCAATCAGGGAGCTTTTGGAGGTCCACACCCCCAGAAATGCCTCCCCTTGTTCTCCCAGCCCACTTGTAATTCAGAGAATCTTCTCTGGCCACCATAGCTTGGAAGACTTCACAGTGGGGTTGTCTTATATAACAAAAGGTCTGTCTAGGCTCTCACCTAGATAGGGTACCCCCTTAGTGAACCCCCCCAAGGCCGAATAAACACACAAGCACGCTGGGCTTGGTTATAAAACATATATTAAGTAAATACAGTTATAAGGCTGTTGATCGGATGGTGCAAGTCCACAAATCAAATATAAGGTACATGCATTCTAAAATACACTGAAGTTCCCTAACTGTCCTCTTACCCTAGGGCACAGTCCAGGTCCATCAGAGTCTCTCACAGCCTTGGTGTTGAGGCCGGGATCAGTCCCTTTAGTGAACTGAAAAGTCTCTAGTTCATGGTTGTGCAGGCTCTCCTGCAAGCTGTGTACTCCTTGCTGGTCAAGATGGAAGGGCCCATGTAGAGATCCTGTCTCTTCTTTTCTTAGCAAGGAGCTCTGGTCACTTCCCCCTCCTGCTCCTTTTGTTATTCTGAGTTGGTTGCAGATCCCACCTGGACGTTACCTTAGCAACAAAATGCTTGTTCTGCCTAACAATGGTTTTTCTGTCCCCCCCACCCCACCAAACCAGTTCAGCAGGGTGGTAAGGCTCACAATCTTCTAATCTTTACCTTTAGCTGTCCTTCTTATTAGCCAAATTTACCCCCAGTACCCCAAATTCTGTGTCCCATTACCCCAAATGTCTGTGTTGCCCCCTTTCCCCCATGGCACATGCCCCCCCTTTGAGAACATGTGAGAAGGGTTGGGTCACTCCCAATCCTGGAACTTGTCAGTCTGTGTTTTCTCTGCTAGGCAGGGCATCTGCAACTACGTTCTTTTTGCCTTTAATATGTTTAATTGTCATATCAAAATCTTGTAATGCTAAACTCCATTACAAGAGCTTGTTGTTGGAGCTGTTCACGTTGTTTAGCCAAGCTAGGGGTGAATGGTCAGTGTACACGGTGAACTTTCTGCCCCATAAGTACGGTTTCAGCTTACCCACAGCCCATACAATAGCTATACATCCCCTTTCAATGACAGCTAGAGTTTTTTCTCGTGGCAGCAGCTTCTTGCTAAAGTAAGCAATGAGGTATCTCTGTTATCTTCTCCCACCTGCATTAGGGCTGCCCCCAGCCCTGTGTCAGATGCATCGGTCCAGACCTCAAATTCCTTTTTGAAGTCTGGATGTCTAAGTACAGGTGCATTGAACAGAGCTGCTTTCAGCTTGTCAAAAGCTTCCTGGCAAGCTGTGGGCCACTGTACTCTGTTAGGCAGCCCCTTTTTGCACTGATCTGTCATAGGAGCAGTGACAGAGCTGAAATGTGGTACATGGTGTTTAATACCCTGACATGCCAATGAAACGCAGGATCTGATTTTTTGCTGTGAGTACGGGCCATAAAGTGATGGCTTCTATCTTATCCGGTAGGGGGCTAAGCTTCCTGCTCCCCACCTGATATCCCAGATATGTGACTTGGCTCATTGCAATTTTACACTTGGACACCTTTACTGTGCGTCCTGCTATCTGGAGTTGGTCTAGTATCATGTCTACCTGTTTTACATGTTCGTCCCAAGAATTGCTAAAAATCACCACATCAACTGTGTAAGCTGATGCAAAATCCCTGAATTTGTCAAGCAGGCGGTTTATTAATCTTTGCAACATTGCCCCACTGTTTTTCAGTCCAAAGGGCATAACTGTGAATTCATACAGCCCCACATCTGTGATGAATGCAGTTTTCTTTTGTGACTGGGGATCTAGGCTAATCTGCCAGTATCCCTTAGTGAGATCGAGGGTGGTTAAGAACTGGACCCCTGAGATCTGATCTAAGATAGCATCTGTCCTGGGCATTGGGTACGCATCTGATGTAGTTATGGCATTCAGCTTCCTATAATCTACACAGAACCGAACTGTCCCATCTGGCTTGGGGACTAACACCACTGGACTTTCCCACTCTCCCTCAGCGATTTTTATTACCCCCAGTTCTAACATCTCCTGTATTTCATTCTGTGTCTGAGTCTTCATCTTTCCTGCTGTACGAAAGGGTTCTGACCTGACTGGTCCCAGTGTCCCTGTGTCTATTCTGTGTACAATGAGATCGGTCCTGTCCTGTTTGTTGGAAAGAAATTCCTTATGTTGCCCCAGAACTTCCAGGATTTCCCTTCTCTGTGAATCCTTCAACTCGCTGGAGACATTTACAGCTTCCAGCGGCGGATCTCCTTTTGTGTCTTGCAAAAGGTCAAGTAAGGGTGTATGAAGGTTGTCAGGTGAGCTATCTCCCTCCTCCAGACAGACCATATTTACTTCTGTTCCCCTAGCGCGATAGGTTTTAATCCTGTTCACGTGGAATTCTTGGGCTCCCGCTTTGGTGTTAGATTTATCAACCCAGTATGTGACTTCATTTTTTCTTTGCAGTATCTGGTAGGGGCCTTCCCAAGATGTGTGTCCTCCTACTTTGTTTGGAGGCTTCATACTGAGGACTAAACCTCCTGGTTCATAAGTCCTCGTCTTGGCTGTGCTATCATATATCTGTTTTTGCTTCCCCTGACTCTCTTCAAGGTTCCCTCTGGCTTCTACTAGCATTTCCCTAATGTTATGTCTGAAGCTTTGGACATATATTGCTATGGGTTCCCCTTCAATCCCTATATCACCCTCCCAGGAGTCTCTGATTAGGTCTAGGGGTCCCCTTACTTTCCTCCCAAAGAGTAGTTCAAATGGCGAGAAGCCCGTAGATTCTTGTGGAACCTCTCTATATGCAAATAGTAAAAATGGGATCAGTTTGTCCCAATTGCCTGCTTTGCGCTCCATAAATTTGTCTAGCATCCTTTTAAGCGTGCCATTAAAGCGTTCCACAAGCCCATTTTTCTGTGGATGATAAGGTGCTGCCGTAAGGTGAGCTACGTCACATATTTTCCATAGGTGTTTAAATATCTTAGACATACAATTGGAGCCTCTGTCTGTCAGGACCTCCTTAGGGAAACCTACTCTGCTAAATATGATTATCAGAACGTCTGCAACTGCAGGTGCTTCTATATTAGTGAGGGCTTCAGCTTCTGGGTATCTGGTAGCGAAGTCTATTAAAACCAGTAAGTATTTCTTCCCAGTTCTTGAGGGCTTCTTTACAGGCCCTACTATGTGCATAGCCACTCTGTGGAAAGGGACTTCAATGATGGGCAGGGGATGCAAAGGGGCCTTCTTAGGGCCTGTTCCCTTGTTGTGCTTCTGGCAGGGGTCACAGGTCTGGGAATAACTTTTTACATCCCTGTAAACCCCTGGCCAATAATACAGGACTTCTAGCCTGCTCAGTGTCTTTGAGACTCCTAAGTGTCCTGCAAAGACGTGTGTGTGTGCTAATTTTAATAGATCCCCTCTAAACTTTTGTGGCACTACCATTTGTTTATCTGTCTCCCTGGGGTGGGACTCTAGACAGCAATCCCCGCTCCCATTTGAAAATACCTCTGTCCTGATTTGCTGAGGAGCTGCCTGTTGCCTCTTCCCTGATCCTTGACAGAGAACTGTCAGTTTCTAGCTGCACTCTGAACTCTGTCTGGGGTTTAGTCAGTGCCTCCCTGGTTTTTGCCAAGTCTGAGGGTTGTACGTCTGGATTTAGGTCGTGCCTACCCTGGTCCGTAAGCACCTCCTCTACTCTGGGACCTTCCCTGGGTGTGATCTGTATGTAAGGGGTTTCTGCCTTTGTGCTGGTAGAGGCTACACAAATGGACACAGTTTGGCTCTCAGTGCTCTGTTCCTCTGGGACCCTCCCTTGGACCTGAGTGTCTGGTTCCCTCCCAGACTCCTGTCCCTGTTCTTCCCTTGCTTTGGGGTGTTGCATTGATTTGGCCTGTTCTTCCTGGCAGGCCTGACTAGCTGCCATGGCTGTATGCCACCCCCATATATCATCTCCTATTAAAAGGTCATGCTTCAAGTTATGTACTACCACCACTTCCAGGGGTAGTACTTTGTAGATAAGATCGCTCACATCCACCATGATTTTGGTTCCGCAGTTATTACAGAGGATCATCTTGGGGCTATGGATGCCCCATCCTGTCCTGTTTTGTGGGATCGGTTTCAGATGGTATCACCTGCCAATGTGGAGTGCTTGCTGGGATCTGTTCGTGCCACCACTTGTGAACAAGAGCCTTGCCCGTCCTGACTGGTGAAAGTCAGCCAGGAGATGCTACGGCCATTGCTGGCTGCGGTTGCCTGTATGCCTGAAGGAGGTTGTGGTTAGGCCCCTGCTTAAGAAACCATCTCTTGATGCTGATGCTCCTGCCAGTTATCGGCCGGTCTCTAAGCTTCCCTTTTTAGGGAAGGTTATTGAACAGGCTGTGGCACGGCAGCTCCAAGAACACCTGGACTGCACCGGTTTCCTTGACCCCTCTCAGTCCGGGTTTCGGCCTGGGTATGACATGGACACTGCATTGGTGGCCTTGGTTGACGATCTCTGTCTGACGTTGGACCAGGGTCGTCAGACCTTACTGGTCCTGCTAAACCTTTTGGCAGCGTTCGACACAGTCGATCATGAGGTGTTGGACCATGCCAGGATTGACGGGATGGCCAGGAGAAAGTCCCGCAGGGTGCCATTCTGTCCCCCCTTTTGTTTAACATCTATATGAAGCCGTTAGGGGAGATCGTGAGAGGCTTTCAGGGCATGCAGTGTCATCAGTATGTTGATGACTCAGCTCTACCTCTCTTTTTCCATCGACCCAGGCCATGCAGTCTCTTTATTTTCCCAGTCCCTGTCGGCTGTGGGGGCTTGGATGAGGTTGAGCCATCTGCAGCTGAATCCTGACAAGATGGAGGTGATGTTGGTGGGTGAGGGCCTGGGGGGCCT
>QEPC01004580.1:2632337-2647420 GCA_003113815.1 Sphenodon punctatus
CCACTGTCATCCATGCCTTCATCACATCGAGGCTGGATTACTGCAACGTGCTCTACGTGGGGCTGCCCAAGAAGCTGGTCCGGAGGCTGCAGCTGGTGAAGAATGCCGCAGTCCGTCTCCTTACAGGGGCGGGCCGCAGGGAGCAGATGACACCAGTGCTCTGGGCTCTGCACTGGCTGCCTATAAAGCACCGGACTAGGTTCAAGGTACTGGTTTTGATCTTTAAAGCCCTTCACGGCCTGGGCCCTGCTTATCTGCGGGATCACCTCACTCCCCATGTGTCTGTGCGACCCCTGAGATTGTCTGTGGAGGCCTTTTTGGAGGTTCCCCGGGCGAGATGGGTGGCCACTGATGTGAGATTTTTGTTGGTGGCTGCCCCATGCTATGCAATTCACTCCTGGAGGAGGCTTGGTTGGCCCCTACTCTCCTGTCATTTCAATGCTTGTGTAAGACCTGGCTGTTCCGCCAGACTTTTGGTGAGGCGAGGGGTAGGGTGGGTGGGTGTGTAGGGTTTGGGAAGGGAGGGTGAGTTTTATGATTTGTTTTAAAATTTGTTGATTTGTTTTTAAGTGTTTTATTGTTAAACTTTTTGTGTGTTGTTCGCCGCCCTGAGCTGCCTTTGGTCAGGAGGGGAGGGATACAAGTTTTAAACAAACAAACAAACAAACAAATAAATAAATAAATAAAAATGGGTCGTTTCAGTCCTTCCCATTCCAATTCTATTTCTGCAGTGGGAGCTGGTGTAGATCCAGACACCCCTTCAATGATAATTGTTTTACTTGGATGGATACACTCCCCTGGTATCACCCTTCTGCTGACTACTGACATTTTTACCATAGAATCCCTCCATCCTATGCAGGGTACATTGTTAATCTTAGCCTCTTTCATTTGCTTCCTTTTCTCTTCCCTCACATTTGTGAATTTGTAGGAAGCCAGTGTCTCCTCTGGGATCGGTTTCTCTATGGATAGGAAGTAACCCCCTGCCCGTGCTGAGGTCTCTTCCCCACTGTCTCTGTCTGGGCAGTTCCTTGCTATGTGCTTTGGCTTTTGGCACTGGTAGCAATTCCCATGGCCCACCGTAGGGGGTCTGAGGTGAGTTTGGCCCTTGAACCTGGGTATCTCCATCCCTCCTTCCCCTCAGTCCTCCCCTGGGCTTGTTTTGGGAGACCTGCTGGGTCCCTCCTGTTGGGGTCTGTTTTCCCCCTGGCCTCCTCCACCCTCTTGGGGTGCCTCCTGGCCTTCCCTGTATTGTTTAGGTCAGACGCCTCTTTTGTAATCAGAGTTATATTTCTTATTGCCCTGGGATTTTGATTGATCCCCTTCCCCCTTGGAACCCTTGACTTGAAATTGGGCCCTGGTGCACATATACTCGTCCCCAATCTCAGCTACCTTTTCAAGTGTAATCACCTTTCTCTCTAGAACCCGTGGTTTCACTGGCACAGAACATGCAGTCAAGAACTGTTCTAAAACAACTAGTTATAACATTTCTTCAAAAGATTTTACATCCTTTCCCTTAACCCATTTAATCAAGTTATATTTCAATTTACATGCATATTCCTTGTGGGTTACCCCTCAATTTTAAGAGTTCTAAAACACTCTATATAGATTTCTGGTGTCACTTCATATTGAGCTAAAACAGACACTTTAAGGAATTCAAAAGTAATATTACTATTTGATCCCTCCACTGTGTTTTAACCCTCTAGTGTCTTATACACAGACAATGCTTTACCCATCAGTCTCGGGACAATTCCAGGCACCTACATATCTACTGGGACCTCATTGTGCCTGCAGATTTTCTCAAACATGGAGAAGAATTCCTCTATGCACATCTTCTCCTCAAAGGGTGGGAGTAGTTGTGTGTATCGTTGGATGTGCTGTTCTCTTGGGTTGGTGGTGTTGGCTGGCTCTGGATTGTCTCTGGGGGGCAGTTTTCCTGTCTCCCTCGCCATTTGCAATTCATGCTGCCGTTGTTTGTCTTTTTCCTCGTGTTCTAGCCTCAGGCACTCACGTTCCATTTCCATCCTTTCCTGTTCCATTTCCATCTTTTGGCATTCCCATTTCTGTTCCCACTGGAGTTTTTTGAACTCCAGGATCTCTTTGCTGATGGTCATTGTTTCTTCCTCGTTGGAGGAGTCCTCCTCCTCTTGGTCATGTGAGGAGGATGCATCCTCTTGTTGCTGTTACTGCATATAGTTCTGGATAGTCTGTCTCATCTGTTCTACATTAAGTCCAGATGGGTCTATCTCCCTACTGTTACATTCAGTAATAAGCTGTTCCTTTTTTCATTTTTTTCAGCCCCTTGATGCTCTGAGCCATCTTTGTTCACTGTCCCTATGCCTGAAATGAACAAAAAAAACACTTCTTTGCACCGAATAATCAGTTCAGCCTTCTGATGCCACCTGGTGGTCTTTTCGTGTCGAAACCCTGCTATGCAATGCTTACATGTGCTGCTATCTGAATTTCCAAGTGGGCTAGTCTGGGCTAGTTCCTCTGGCCCTTTATGCTCTTCTTAAGTGTTTTGCAGGGTTCAAATGGGGTACTTCAGAGTACTGGCCTGGCTTGCCACTGTCACCAGGCTCAGGGTCTCCCTCTTTCCCTAGACTCTCCCCCCAAATGCCCACTAGGCCAGCCACAACCCAGTTGCCTGTGCCCACAGGGGTTCCCAAGGGATAAGCAACCCTCACTGCAATCAGGGAGCTTTCAGAGGTCCGCAACCCCCAGAAATGCCTCCCCTATTTCTCCCATCCCAGTCGTAACTCAAAGAACCTTATCTGGCCACCCATAGCTTGGAAGACTTCATGGTGGGGTTGTCTTATATTAAAAAGGTCCATCTAGGTTCTCACCTAGATAGGGTATCCCCTTAGTGAACCCCCCAAGGCTGAATAAACACACAAGCATGCTAGGCTTGGTTATAAAACATATATTAAGTAAATACAGTTATAAGGCTGTTGATCGAATGGTGCAAGTCCACAAATCAAATATAAGGTATATGCATTCTAAAATACACTGAAGTTCCCTAACTGTCCTCTTACCTTAGGGCACAATCCAGGTCCATCAGAGTCTCTCACGGCCTTGGTGTTGAGGCCAGGCTTAGTCGCTTTAGTGAACTGAAAAGTCTCTAGTTCATGGTTGTGCAGGCTGTCCTGCAAGCTGTGTAGTCCTTGCTGGTCAAGATGGAAGAACCCATGTAGAGATCCTGTCTCTTCTTTTCTTGGCAGGGTTCTGGTCACTTTCCCCTCCTGCTTCTTTTGTTAATCTGAGTTGGTTGCAGTTCACACCTGGGCATTACCTTAGCAACAAAATGCTTGTTCTGCCTAATAATGGCTTTTCTGTCCCCCCCCCCCCCCCGCCAATCCAGTTCAGCGGGGTAAGGCTCACAATCTTCTAATCTTTACCTTTAGCTGTCCTTCTTATTAGTCAAATTTACCCCCAGTACCCCAAATTCTGGGTCCCATTATCCCAAATATCAGTGTTGCCCTCTTTTCCCCATCACAGGGACTCACACACTTCTCTGTCAGGTGGATCAGGGAAGGAGAGCTTTCGCTCTTCCCAGCATCTACTCTCCCCCAGTCCACCTGACTGACAGCTGATCGTGGGGGAGGGGAGTTTGGGAAGGGAGGAAGCATTCTTCCAAGGCTGCCCTTCCTCTATCAACTGTCGGGGGGGGAAGGAACATGTGCCCTTCTCCCCGCCTCTCAATTTCAGCAGGCCCGATGTGCTTACCCCACAGTATGGTGACTGCACTTGCCCTGCCACAGGGCCACATGGGAATCAGGCCCCTGCAGCTGTGGCTACACCCAGGGTAGGTGAATTACCCACTGTTCCCATGCATACACACTAGGGATGGGAGAACAGATCGCAGTTTGGGTTCGACTGTTCAGATCAGTCCGGTTCAGTTCACCCATTCAGTTCGGCTGTTCTGTTCTGTTCTGTTCAGTTCAGTTCGAGCATTCAGAAAAAGGCTCTCTGTGTGAGGAATGATGGCCCCAGACCCATGATGGTAGGTCCTGGGGCTAGAGTGGCAGCTTCTAGGTATTGTCCACAGCCCTGCCTGCCAGTAACATGGCCTCAGAACCCTGATGGCGGGTCCTGGGGCTTGAGTGGCTGTTTTTTGATGAGGTGGAATGACATCATCTCCATGTGAGGAATAATGGACCCAGACCCATGACGATGGGTCCTGGGGCTAGAGTGGCAGCATCTAGGTATTGGCCACAGCCCTCCCTGCCTATAACTTGGCCCCAAAACCCTGACGGTGGGTCCTGGGGCTGGAGTAGCTGTTGCTTGATGCTTTGGAAAAGGAATGATGGCCTCAGACCCATGACGGTGGGTCGTGGGGCTAGAGTGGCAGCTTCTAGATACATATTGGCCACAACCCTCCCTGCCAGTAACTTGGCCCCAGTACCCTGATGGTGGGTCCTGGGGCTGGAGTGGCTGTTTCTTTTTTTTATATCTACCTATCTCTACACTGAATCTAACTGCTATTAACTATTCTAAAACCTATTGAACTAAATGGAATATCCTAATAATTAACTACAAAGGCCTTGTCCTACAAACACACTGTATCTCTATCTATCTTTATAACTAAGCTAACTACTATGTATATCTATCTAGTAACTATCTATCTAATAACTATCTATCTATATACACAATATTACACAGGGGGAAACACAAAGAACACAGGGAGGGGTACAAAACTGAAATGAAAATCAATCTAATAATAATTCTACTCTAAATAAATCCAAAACTTAAAACAGGGGAAGGGAATCAGGGATGGAATAAGAGGGAGAGGGAAAGGATTCAATGGAGGGGGGAGGGAGGAAGACTGAACACAGGGGGGGGTAAAAACAAAAAATAACACCTAAATCTATCTATGCTAAGCTAAATAAATGATAATATGGAAGTAGATGGGAAGTGAAATAGGAGGAGGATTGCAATGGATTGAGGAGAACAAAACTGCTGGGAGAGGGAGCCTTCTGAAACGCCTGCTGTTCAGGAACAGTTACTAGCTCAGAAGGTGTTGGGAAGGGGGGAGGCAATCAGTTTTGTTTCTTGCTGCGCCCGCCTCACCACAAGCCCCATTGGCTCCCTGCAGTCTAGCCTATGGTCAATCGCAGACTGTGAAGCCTGTGGTCTGAGGCAAAAAGGGATGGTGATTGAGCAGGCTGGCTTCTACTCCAAGCCTCTCCACCCCTGGTGCCTGGAAGTCTGCTCCTCAGCTGACTCCCCCTCCCTGTCAAGTTTTGCGTTCCAGTGACACATTTTTGCCACCCGAACTCACCGGAATGCGATCAGAACTGACCGAACTGTTTGGTCATTTCGATGTTCGGAGTTGAGTTCGGTTAGGTCTTGTTTGGAGTCGGGTTCGGTCATCTGAACAGGCCGAGTTCGGGCTGAACTCCGAACTTCCGAATCGCGTTTGCCTATCCCTAATACACACTAGGGCTGCAACCCATTTAAAATGTTTAGTTGATTAATCTGTAGGCTTGTTTGGTCCATTGAGCGCTTGATTAAAATTTGCATATGTTTTGCATAATTCCCCTATTTTGCATACATTGGGTAAACTTGAAAAATTTGACAGAAATTGCAGATTTGAGTTAAAAATTGTTTTATTTATTGCAAAGTCACAAGCTCTAGCATTTTGACTTGTCCCTCTTTTAAGGCAGTGAAGGGAAGAACAACCAATATGAGAACGTGATCGTTGGGGAAGGAGAATTATTAACCTGATGCTGAGGTACCTAAACCAGATAAACTGCACCATTTGTAAAAGAAACTGGCTGAAGGTGAAACAATACACCGGCAGGAGAGACTTAAACAATAACCTGCACTCTCAATTATTATTTTTTTTTAAAAGCCAGCTTTCTCCACTGTTCTGTTTAGTTTGGGAATAGGTTCTGTGAAGTTGAAAGGAAGGAGAACTAACTTCTATAGGGGAGATCGTGAGAGGGTTTCAGGACATGCAGTGTCATCAGAATGGTGATGACACTCAGGTCTACCTCTCTTTTTCCATTCACCCAGGTCATGCAGTCTCCATATTTTCCCAGTGCCTGTCAGCTGTGGGGACTTGGATTAGGTTGAGACATCTGCAATTGAATCCTGACAAGACAGAGATGATATTCGTGAACGAGGGCTTGGGGGGTCTGGGAGTGGTTGGGGGGGGGTTGCCCTCCCATCGTGTCTCAAGTGCGGAGTCTGGGTGTGCTCCTCGATTCATGGCTCAGCCTGGAATCTCGGGTTGTGGCTGTGGCAGGGAGTGCGTTCCAGCAGTTACATCTTGTCCGGCGGCTTCGGCCGTATCTCTCAGACTCCAACCTCGCCACTGTCATCCATGACACCAGTGCTCCGGGCTCTGCACTGGCTGCCTATAAAGCACCGGGCCAGGTTCAAGGTTCTGGTTTTTAACCTTTAAAGCCCTTCACGGACTGGTCCCTGCTTATCTGCGGGACCGCCTCACTCCCCATGTGCCCTTGCGACCCTTGAGATCGTCCGTGGGAGTCTTTTTGGAGGTTNCACAGGACACCAGCGCTCCGGGCTCTGCACTGGCTGCCTGTAAAGCACCGGGCCAGGTTGAAGGTGCTGGTTCTAACCTTTAAAGCCCTTCACGGCCTGGGTCCTGCTTATCTGCGAGACCGCCTTACTCCCCATGTGCCTGTGCGACCCTTGAGTTCGTCTGTGAGAGCCTTTTTGGAGGTTCCCCGGGCGAGACAGGTGGCCACTGATGTTAGATCTTTTTCAGTGGCCGCCCCTGTGCTGTGGAATTTGCTCCCGGAGGAGTCTTGGTTGTCCCCCACTCTCCTACTATTTTGGTGTTTATGTAAGACCTGGCTGTTCCGCCAGGCCTTTGGCGAGGGGAAGGGTGGGTTTCTTTTCCCTGCATGTGTGGATTTTTAATTGTTTACAATTGTTTTATTGTTTTGTTGTTTATATTGTTGTTCCCCGCCCCGGGCTGCCCTGTGGGCAGGAGGGGCAGGATAAAAATTTTAATATAAATAAATGTATAAATAAATAAATAAATAAAAATATACCTTGGAAATCTCTCACCAGTGGGTGCAAGGAGGCAGACTTACAATTTGCAAAGCCAGTTTGGAAAGTGTTTTTCTACAATCAGCTGCTGCAAGAGTGTGTGCTCTATTTGTTAAGGGAAGACTACAGAAATAAAGTACAAGCATGGGCAGAAGTTTCACCCAACGTTAAAAAAGAGTACAGAAGAAAAGGCATGAAGGAATCAATCCAACAAAATAAAGGCACAATTGAAACTTTAGGGAGGGGCAAAGATTCTTAGCTTCTGTGCTTCCTCCATTTCTTCCTCTTCAAAGGCAGAGACAGAACATTAACGATAGGGAAAGGAGACAAACGATAAGGGAATGAGAGGCAGTGAAGGGAAGAACTGACTGTTGGACTTTTAAAGGCTGAACAGGTTTCTCGAGAAATCCATCTGGATTGTGCCCTTTTGGAAGGTGTGGATGAAACTTTCTGTGCTTCTTCTATTTTTTCCTACTCAAAGGCAGAGATTGCAACATTAGGGAAAGGACATAACAATAGGGAAAAGAGATAAATAATAGGGAAGGAGAGGCTCACTTGGTAAGAGTTGGTCTTGAAGGAAGCAGATAAGTTGTAGAACTTGGAGCATCTTTGCTTCATCCATTTCTTTGTCTTAAAGGCAGCTTAGGCAAGAACAACCATTATGTGAAGGAGATAAACGTTAGGGGAATGAGTTAAATGATAGAGGAATGAGACTCACTAGCATCTTTGTGAAGGAGATAAACATTAGGTGAAGGAGAGGCTAGCATCTTTGCGAAGGAGATAAATGTTAGGGAAAGGAGAGGCTCACTAGCATCTTATTCTTTATCCTGCTGCAACCAGGATTTTAGACACAACAATGTGTTAACATTTGAAGAGTCTAGTGATGTGGGCAGCTTGTTAACAACAATTTCAGCAGCGCTGAAAACTCTTGCAGAACACAGAGGTAGCTGGGATGCAAAGTCTCATATTGGCCATATCTGAAAGTAACGGTAGTTGCAGTGAGTGTGTTTTCCTCCACAGCAGAGGATCATCAAAGTCATCATCCAGCTCTGGAAGGTTCAAAAACACTTGAGTCTCATTGTGTTGTTGGCCGATGGCAGTCCGAAAATGATGTGAGGCTTAGTAGCTTCTTCAGTTTCTTCCTCCTCAAGGGTGGCATTTGGTGATGCAGATAAATAGAATTGTCTTCTTTTTCTTTCAGGTAGATCAGCGACTTTGGTGTTGCAGGATACATCTTTGTTGTGAAGTAGACACATCCATATTAATTCCCTTTTAATCTCAGGTAAACATTGCAGTGTCTTGAATCTGGGATCAAGAGCAGTAGCTTCTTCATATTTCTTCACATTCCACAAACTCATCCTTCCTTTGAAATTGTCAATCAGCATTCACTTGATCTTTGAAATGTACCCTGGGTCATTGTCAGAAAATTTTTAACTATTTTTTAAATGGCGTACAGCAGGAATCACTACACTAGCTGTCACATAATTTTGACCTCCAAGCAAACTCCGAAACTTCCAGACCAGGTTGCAGTGCTGCAATCATGTTATCCACAACATTCCAGTCAGTAGATGAAAGTGCAGTGACACTGGTTCCAGTATATTCTAGTACTGATACCAGAGCTTCTTTTACTTTTACAAAACTTTGCAACATAATAAAGTGCTGTTTCATCTGCTGGCAATATCCTGCTGCAATTTGCTGTCACCTAGTCCAAGTTCTTTTTGTTTCGCTAACAGTCTTTATGTGCGCTATCCTTGAAGTGGTCTACAATTTTTCGACACTTACAAAGTTGCTTATCAATGGTAGCAACAGAAAGATCCTTGTTCATGCTCAATTGCAGTGTATGAGCAGCACATCTCACATTTTCAAATTTCGACCTCTTAATCCCCAGAAGAACATTTCTGGCATTGTCAGTGCAGCATATTGCTATGACTTTGTCAGTGATCTTCCACTCCTCTGCCACCTCCTCAAACTTGCTACGGCATGTATCAGCTGTTTGCGTTTCCACTACCTTCTTGACGTGCAGTGTAGCATTCCTGAAGTTCCTTTTTGCATCAATCCAATGGGAGGTAACACCATGGTAGCTTTGGTTTGAAATTGATGTCCAGTCACTCATTAAACAAATGGCATCAGGGACCTGAATTTCAGCAAGCAACCTCTCCCTTTGTGCTTCATACAGGTTTTGCATATGTTTGGTGAAAGTTGGTCTTGAGGGAAACTCATATGATGTAGAAGCAAGAGCAGCACGTAATACATCCCTCAACCAATTGGCCATGAACTGGTTGCGATCCACATCACAATACTGCTGGTTATCTGTGTGACCTTTGAAGGATGAACTGGGTTCTCAAGAAATCCATCTAGTTTTGACTGTGCCCCTTTGGAGGATGTTTTGGTGGATGGGCATTTCCCTTTCTGATCAGCAAGTGCTGCAGGATGCTGAGCTCTCAAATGGTAGTTAAGACTAGAAACGCTGCTCCAGTAGCTAAATTCTTTCTTGCATATAAGGCAGTAAACATGCTTACGATCAGACACTTGCCTCTTTTCATTTATTTTGTACCCAAAGAATTTGGACAATTTCCCCTTGAACCCCTGGAATTCCGTTCTTCTTGTCAACGCCTGCACTTAAACAGAGCAAGATAATTTAAGTTGAACTGACCCAGTAGCATTACCCACTTGCAATATATTCCTTTAACATGGATGTTCACCCATTCTCTTCTTGATAAAACCAAGACTCAGCAGCTGTGTAACCTGCCAAATTGCCAAGGCCTCACCTAACAGATCCATGACTCTACCCAGGGAAGGGCAAGGGGTCTAGATACTGACAGGACTTTGACTCCAAGGACCCAGGGCTGGCTACAGGGATGTTAGGATTCAGAGCAGGATTCAATTTTAGCAATTCAGGTTGCAACAATCCTTATTCCCCCACCCATCCCTCATGCAACCTGCCCCCAGCCTCCCATGGTGCTTTTTGCCAATGATGCTTAGACCAACCTTGTCTCCGAGCCCCTTGGAGAGACGTGTGCTGCTGCAAGATGCTGCCCCCAATTCTGCCTGCACTCCTGCAACACCTGCCTTCCACAGTTCCTTTTGGTGTATGCACTGTGAAAGAGACCACAGAAGCCTGGATTAAGGCCCAGCAAGTGAAACCCCCCACCCATCAGCATGGCCAGACCCCTTCCACCATCCCACTTGCAACTTGATTTCTTTAACATGGACATTCACACCTACAATTCTTGATTTTGAAAACCTAGGCTCAGCAGCTAAGTAATCTAATCTGCCAATGCCACACTGAAGCTTAGACCAACTTGTCTCTGAGTCTGAGCCCCATGGAGTGACATCTGCTATTTTCAGATACTGTCTGATTCTGCCTGCGCTCCTCACACTCAACTCAGTGAATGAACTCAACCGTGAATGAGACTACGTAACCCTGGTTAAAGGCCCAGCCCGACCAAAGCCTGTCTGGCATGGCCCATGGCAACATGTTGCTGCTCTATGTCCCCTTGTTCCATGCCCCCTTCACCACTGGTCACTCCCCTTGCCCCCACTCTGCTTTCCTCCCTGTTCTCTCACCTGCTCCCTCATTGCGCTCTTCCTCCTCACAGTGACTCCTAGCCAGGCCAGACACCTACCCGGACCCTCATCCCTTGCAGAACTGGCAGGGGCAAACACAAGCCAGTCACTGCCCCCAAGACACATAACAAAGCAGAGCTGGCACCCCTCCCCAAACATAAGGCATGGTGCACAGGCCCCAAGCACATGGCAAAGCATTGGTAAAGCTGGCAGCCCTTACCCAACATATAAAAGCAGAGTCCCTCCCAAGTGTGGTTTCCCCCCCAGACCAACCCATTTCCCCCTCCCCCCCATACCAGCCCCGTGGCCCCATTTCTCTTCCCCTGCTGCCCCAGTATCAGACCAGTCCTGCATTCCCTTTTCTCTCCTCCACCCATTTCTCTCCCCATGCACTGTGCCCCTGCCCCAGCCAGCGTCCTTATTTCTCTCCCCCGTCCCATTTCTCTCCCCATGCCCAGGGCTGTGCCCCCATTTCTCTCCCCCACCTGCCCCAGTCTCAGACCAGCCCTGGCCCCAGCCATTTCTCTCCCTTGCTGCTGCCAATCCCCTCCCTCCCAGCCCAACCCCATTGTTTCTCTTCCCCCTCCTCCTTGGCTCTTCTTCCCTCCACTCCCTCATGACCACCCCACTCATAATTTCTCTTCCCTGTGCTGTGCTGCCCACAATCACCACTACACCTGCTGCCGCCCGCCCGCCCCACACCCACCCCTGGCTGGAGCCTGGCACACACCATGTTGTGGCCCCCAGCACTGCACTCCGGCTCATGCATGCACCCCTGCGGGCCCGTCCAAGACTTGAGGCAGAGAGGGAGCAGCAGGTAGAGTGCAGGCTCCGTGGGTGGGGAGTGGGGGAGAGGGGCCCAGGCTGACTCTCACCTGCCTCATCAGGGACTGACTCCAGTCGCCTAATCCTGTCCTCTCACACACACACCGTGAATGGTCCACGGGTGTCTGCCTCCTTCTTCAAAAGGCCGGGGGGGAGGGGGGAAGTGGGGAGCCGGCTCCTGTCCAAGCCTCAGCAAGCCCCCTCACCCTCAGCAGCTTCAGCTGTCCATTGCCTGTTGGGGCAGGCTCTCTCCGCCTCTTGCTCTCAGGTTTTTTTTCCCTGTTTTTTCCCCTCTCCTCATGGTCCAGTGAGTGCTTGCTGCCACTGCGCTCTTGCTCTGCTGCTGCCTTGATTCCGACTGTAGAGTGCACGTGATGCATGGCTTCTCTGCAATGGCCGTGGCGGCAGGCGGTGCATGCGCAGAAAGGCGCCGGATGTGTGGCACAATCAATGTGTCCTGTGTGGGCGCAAAAATTACAAGTCATGAAGAGGTTTTCCCATGCATGCTGTTCAGCAGGGGGTGGGGCCGCAGCCCAGGCTGACAAGAGAGCTCAAAGGTTCTTGAAGATTAAAATAAATACCCTCCTCCCACAGGCCACAGCAAGAAAAAAAATAATGGGCAGGGGAGGTGGTGCAAAAAATTAATCTGGGCCCAAAATTTAATCAGGTGCTGAGCTATTAATCGATTCATTGAATCAATCAATTGATTAAAGGTTGAAACCCTAATACACACTTTTATAAGCTGGAGATATAATAAATAACAAATATATATATATTTTCAATTTCAGAAAAATGGCTTTTCTAAAATACAAACCTTGAAATAATATAATGAATTTTTGCAACTCTGCTTTTCTAGATTTTTTGGCTTGGAGGAAATCACATTTTCTCGCAGTCACAGAAAAACACAAAGAAGTGACAATAGTTTATGCCAAAAAAATTATGAGAAATCTAAAACAAATAAAGGGAATCCAACATTTATTTAATCCAAAAATTTCATTTTTAAAACCAATCACAACATTTTCTGAGGCCTGATTTGTGGTTGTTCAACATTTGGGGTTGGCAGCTCTGGATAATGCGTGAATTTTCAGAAGCTTCACTTGCAACCCCCCAAATCAGTGGGAACTCCAGGCACTGAATGACTATGGGTGTTTTTAGACAACTGCCTCCCCACCCATTACTCACTGATCACCTACCCATCATGCATGTTGCAGGGCTGCAGTGTTGCCCTATGCGTGCCTGTAACATGTATAGTGGATGGGAGGTGGGTGGGGAGTGTCTTGTCTGAAAGTGCCCTATGTACTTTGGTGGTTCCCAAGCTATTGACCCGTGTGACTGTATTTTGAGACTCAAGTAAATTTGGGGGCCCTTTGTCCTACAAAGACATGAAAAGCATTTCAAATATCAGCTAACATCATGGCCCCATCTGTAGATGACATGACTCTACTTGGGGTCACAACCCATAAATTGGGAAACTCTGGTCCTGGCTGTAGGTAAAAATTTCCACTGGGGGAAATTTAATGTCTCCCCTTCCCTCCCACTTCATTTCCCTGGGATTTCCATATTTAATTATGGATTTGGATTTTTCCAACTGATGTCAAAGGAAGAGAAAGCAATCCATACTCCTACCCATTTTGGGGCAGTGTGTCTGCCTCCCTCACCCCTGTTCTCTGGGACCCCAGAGTGGTTCTTACCGGTCTCTGAAGGCTTGATTGAAGCACCATCACTGCTGTGGTGGGTCCAGCGGCTCCATCACTGCGACATCCTTCCTTTTCCCTATCACAAATGTGAAACATGGCCATCACCTGTAACCAAAATGGTGACAGTCAAAATGACATTGATGCCAATTTGGTATGTGCAATACAGAGCAGGGAGGACACCACGGTTAGGGAATCTGCTGGAGCCCCCACAGCAGCTGCGGTGCTTCAATCAAGCCTTACGAGGTACCATTCTATGGGTGGGGGGAAACCAAGATCCATAAGTCTGGCTCCGTAATTACAGGCATAATTACAGGATCTTTTGGATTAACCTGTAACGGCCCATTATAGGCAGTTTCGGATTAATCCTAAACAGTAACTCCCACCTTTAGAAAAACAGAAATGTCACCGGCATGTATGTTTTGGCACCACAAGATTTTGGGCCCTTTCTGTCTCAGGATTAGCCTGGGCTGTGTCCTTGGAAAATCTCTGAGATCATAGCCTGCACTAAGAGCCACTCATGTGGGCCAACACAGGCTAGCCCCTGAGCGGGTATGGCAGGGCTACACAGATGTGCTCAGGGCCGTGGGGCAGGGCACTGGTAGCAGGGCTGTGGCGGAGCCAGACACCCACACATTTGTTGTGCTCCCCACCCTACCGCGGCCGTGTGAGTATCAGAACGAATGTCAGGCCTCAGGCACGTTAGTTCTGTGTCCTTCCCTGACCTGGGTCGTGTCAGCTGCAGTTTCTCACGCCAGGCCAGGGAGCCACCACACCACCTTCATGACCATTTTTACCCTACGTCAAAGATGTCTTGCAGCACGTATACCGAGTTAAGGAAACAGGTGATATCGGGTGGGAAGAGGCTTGAAGAAGAGGCAATTTTGCACGTTTCATTCACCTTTTAATCAATGCCAATTTAAACAAAAAGCAAAAAACAAAACAAACCCCATCAACAACTGCACTTTGTAGTGTAGAGACATTTCAGGAAATTATTATAGTTTAACACAGTAATAAGTGCTGATTAAATTACTGTGTGCAGCAGATTAGACATAGCAGAGCTTGCCAACAAATACAAGGAACAGGACCCTGAACTTAGATGAACCCACCTCGTGCGGCGCTAACATAGATGCTGGAGCATAAACAATTTAAAGCACATTTGTAGATCGCACTTCGACTGTGGTGCTTACATGCTGCTTACTTTTGCAAAAAAAATGAACAAAATTTTATGGGACATGGGTAGTACCCAAGGTGGGGATCTGAATAGTGCTAAATAGTTCAGAAGGTATCTTGTACTGGACCGACTTCTGTTATCAAGAGTTCTGACATCCTGTGTGCCTAAGGAAAGGCCCTGTGTAGCCCAAAACCAAAGCTTGAATATTCTCACCAACAAAAGTTGGTCCAATGAAAGATATCACCCAAACTATTTTGTTTCTATCTCCTATATTTTGTGGTCAACACGGCGACCACATTCTTTCTCTACAATAAATGCTAGAGAGGCAGAGCAGTATTGATTATCTCAGAGCAGCTCTTGTTTCTCAGAACCCCAAGAGCTGGGTAGGTCCTTTACTCTCTCATCCTCCCTATATTGAGGCTTCCCTACCAAGGGACTTCCAGCGCTTGCCTGACGCTCAGGGTCCCTTGCTTCTAGTGCTCCCTGCAGCCTGGCCAGGGACTCCAGCTTCCTTCCAGGGCTCCCTGCTTCCTTGCAGACTTCCCTGGGACTTCAAAACCCTCCCTGGCCAAAGGTAGTGCCCCCCAAGGGCCTTCCTTAACCCCCTTACCCTTTCTGTGGGTGGGGGTCAGTATTCCCGTGAACCTCCCCAGTAGGCCATCTCCAGGAGCTCTACACCCTAGCCCAGTGGTTCCCAAACTTTTTGTGACCAAGTACCCCTTTTCAAATTTCCCAATGAGCCATGGACCCCCACAAAATTTGCATAAGACACACCCCTAAATTTGCATAAGACCCCCCCCCCA
>QEPC01004580.1:2649062-2666020 GCA_003113815.1 Sphenodon punctatus
CCCCCCCCCCCAATCTGCCACTCTAGGCTGTGTCAGGTGATGCACACCCCAGGGTTATAGTGGTGTGAGCCCGGCGGTGGAGGAGAGGGGAGGGGTCGGGGAGGGGGGGGGAAAGACAGGACAGGCAGCCCGGCGGCGGGCTTAGCTCTGCAATGCAAAAAAACACAAACCAACCAAGCAGAACGCAAGAGCAGGCCCGCGGACCCCCTGGGGGTGTGTTGCGGACCCCCAGGGGTCCGCGGACCACAGTTTGGGAACCAATGCCCTAGCCTACTAGCTACAAGCTATCTAGGCCTCTGCTCATCCTTTTAAGTCCCAGCCAGGATCATGTTCTCAGCCCACATATGGTCATATCACATGATGATTTTCCATACCTGTGCTCAGATTAACCCTTTCACTGCTAGGCCCAACCTTAGTCACCCATGTGCTGCTAAGTCTGGTGACTGAATGACGGTGTGCTAACTTGCTGTGTAGGCCTGATCCTGCAACAACTCACCCACAGCACTCTGTTTCAATGTTTTAATGTGAGCACTTTCCATGTTGGGGTAATGAACATGGTATACAATTCATTCCCAATTTGCAGCACACAGTAGCATCTCTGTTGCTTGCTCTGAACTCTATGGTTGTTCTTGGGATTTTACCCCTTCCCTGCTACTTCCTATTCAAACAATCCCTCACGGTGCTGACGGTAGGGATGGGCGAACACGGTTCGGATGTTCAGAGTTTGGGCTGAACTCGGTCTGTTTGGACATCGAACTGAACATCCGAAAAGAACTCGCGAATGACCGAACAGTTCGGTCGTGTTTGGATGAGTTCGGGGGCGGGAAAAACATCTTTCCAGGACCAAAAATTAGGTTTTGGTATTTTTGAATGTTCGTCCAAGTTCGGCCAAACCGAACTTGGCTGAACCGAACCATCGAACCTGAACTTGTGTTTCGAACTGAACGACCGAACATCCGAACCGCGTTCTGTTTGCCCATCCCTAGCTGATGGATGCATGCTTTTCCATAGGTGTTGTTTTGAAACTGCCTATCCATTGATAATGTTCCAGTTGTAGTACCTCCATTAAAGTTCTAAAAGAGAGTTTATTCTAGTGATGATTCTAAGCAGTGTCGATACTAAATGTAGTGCCTTTAAGTTAAATTCAGACAAGTCTCAGCAAGACTAGTCTATGTTGCATTCTTTGGAGCAAAATACCATGAAAGCAGCTGTTAAGGCACTAATCCTCAAAGCATTGTACAGGCAAAAGCCTTGTTGATGTGAAAGAGGTACAGTGTTTTGAGGATTGGAGGATAGCAATATTCTTGATAACTAAAGCATTATGAACAGTGACATGAATATCCCATTGAATTCTGCTTGGAATATGCTCTCTATATGGCTCTGGTGTGTGAATATACTCATGAAGGAGCAAATTAATCTGTGGTTTTCAAAATACTATACATTAATTGAAAATGATATATTACCGTGTGGATAGCTGCCCTGGAGCGCATGGGAAGAACTTCCACTTTCTGCCTGCCCAGTGTTCTTCCCATGTGTGGTTTAAATCCAACCAATGTCAATGGGAGTCTTTCAAATGACCACATTGGGGGTTGCATCTGGTCTTGTCATAGGGTGTTTTCAGACATGACGCTAAACCCAGTTTAACCACACTTGAACATTTCTTATGCATGCTTCAGGGCTGTATTGATGCCCTATGCAGCCCTGCTATCCACATGGTAATATATCATTTTCAATTAATGTACAGTATTTTGGAAACCACGGATTAATTGGAAACCACAGATTAATTTGCTCCTTCATGAGTATATTCACACACCAGAGCCATATAGAGAGCAAATTCCAAGCAGAAAACACCCATAATGACCCCAATGTGGAGGAGAGCTTAAAAAACAAGTTTTATGATCTCAGTTGGACTGTGAACACCACAGCACAGCACAGCACAACACAGCTTCAAGCAGTATATGAAAAAAATAAAATTGAAGAATATGGATGGAGGTTGTCACTAGGCTGTAGGTATTGCCTGATGGTTTAAAATGGAATGATGCAGACCTGAGGAAAGAGGGGAATGGGACACAACTGTAGCAGGCCCTCAAGTTCAGGGCAGCCCCCAACTACAAGAATTTTCTTTCTTAATATACATTGCATACATATGATGAGTAAAATAATAATTGCAAGTAACATACGTGTAAATAAAATAGTATTGTGATCTCTAGAAATTGATTTCATCTTTCTGGGGGATGGGAAGTAGGGGGCTCCCAGCTTCCAAAATGTACTGGATCCTCACATTTCTCTTAACGGGCCTGGGTTGGTACAAGCTTATAGCTCTAAAACCATTGGGCTTCTTTTTCTGTCAACCCTTTTTCTTTCTCCTCTTTTGTCTGAATTGTTATGCTTACTGGGCTGTAGGTTGCTCTTACACTGAGATCTGGATTGTTAGACCACCCAGGCACACTTGTTTGTTCAGTTTCAGTTAATACAATACTGCAATGGAATGACACAGTTCTTAATGATGAAGAGCTTCTGTTTGGTGATCATTAACTATCATATTCAATCAGTCATTTCAAATATAAATACTTAGGGGGGAAAAAGCTACTCATCTTCATACAGCTAACTTACAGATCTATCATTCATGTCTGGACCTGTCTCCTTCATTCTCAATGAAAATCTTAGCCTGTCTTTCTGACATCTCCTTATGGCTATTTGGCCATTGATTTCAACTCAGCACGGCCAAAATTAAACTTTTAATCTTTCTTTACCTCCACCCCCATGCCCCATATACCATTCTCCATCTCTCTTTTCCTGGTCACCATGGCCAACACCTCTATCCTCCTTGTTACTCAAACCTGCAATCTGAGAATTGTCTTTCACTTGACTTGGACTGTTTTTACATGGACGGTGCAGCAGTGCCAATGGGTGGAGATGGGTGTGGATGGGTGGGTGAGCACACCCAGCGAACACCTGGTGCCGCCGAGCAGGGAGAGAGGTACATGGACAGTGCTGCAGGTGGAAAGGGGAGGGGCCAGCAAACACCCAGCTGCCAAACACCCACCCCGGGAAGCACCCAGCAAGCACCCGTGGAAGTACATGGACAGCCGGGACCGGGAATGCCAGGGAAGCCCTGCCCAGCACAACACGGCCGACAGAGGGCAAACGAAGCCGCGTAATTCGGCCCTGTCCCCAAGTCACCAGGACCCGTGCGGGTGGGCTAGGAGGGAGCAGGCATGACAGCTGCTACAAAGGAGCCATCCCCGGCACAGAGCCCAGACATCCCAGTGCCACGCCCACCCCCTGGAAGACCCCACACACAGCAGGCACCACAAGCACACAGGGACGGGAATATGGCCAACATGGGGCAAGGGGGGGAAAAGCACCCACACCACCCAGGCAACCCTGCAACACCCCCTAGAGGTGCCTGGACAAGGGGAGAGGTCAACACAAAGCACAACACACACATGGGGAAGGAACACAACAACCTGTATTAAAAAGAGGAACCTGCAACAGGGGACATCAACAGGGTGGTACAGGGGGACGGGGCAACAGAAGGGGGGGTGAGGGCTGGCAGTGGCAATTCCCATTCAATAGGGCCAGCGACCCCATGCCCGGCACCAGCGCTCAGCCTGCGCATGGTTGAGCGGGTGTAGCAGTCCAATACGTTGAGGAGCTCCACAACCTCCCCCTGTTCCCGGGTGCACTCCGCGATCATGGCTTGCACTGCATGGGACAGAGGGAGTGGAGACAGCCATCTGAGCCAGCCCCGGGCCCCAAGGAACAGCACCCCCCATGGAACTACACAGGGGTAGGGCGTAGCAAACAGGCAGCACACATGGATGGCATCGAAGAGCCACCCAGCCACCTGCTCAAGCTGCATGACCATTCCTCCTAGGCACAAGATTGCCAGCAGCATGACAGCCATTGCTGCAGGAGAGAAGGGACAGGGCGATGGGGAATGGCCACACCAATGGGCCACGGGAGGACCGGGGGCAGCAACAGCACTAGGGGCACACCCCGCACGCTGACAGCTAGCACCCGGAAGAGTACCCCGCACCCCTGCACTAAGGGGGATTGGAGGGGCACAGACCCGGGCCTACACACACCCTACTCATGCTCAGCTTCCCAGTGCCCCTGTTGCTGCTGCCCATCCATCGCCACAACTGCATATGGACAGTACCAACAGGGGGCGACAGCAGAGGGGAGTGGAGGGGAGGGGCAGGGCCAGGGCTTCACCAACGGACAGGCGAGCCCAGGGGGTGCCCGACCGACCGACCTACCGTCCACCACCAATACCACCACAAGCACAAGGCCAGGCGTAAGCACCCAGCGGGGAAGCCACCAGGGGAACATACACCACACAACCGGTTCGTACCCCACAGGCCCGGTGCCCACCAGTACACACCAAGCACACCCCCAGCACACAACCACACATATGGGGTCAGGGGGGCTGCCAAGGGGAGGGGGCGCCCAGGTGGCAATGCCGGCAGAGAAGCAAGGCAGGACAGAGTATCAAAGAACAGCATTTTATTAGCGATGGGGGAAAGGGGTCCCCCAAGCAAAGAGTGGCAAAGCATGGGGGTGCAGGTGGACCCACGCCCGGGCAAGCGTACCACAACAGCAGGGCACAGGTACACCCGAAACCAGTGAGTGCGGGCACAACGGAAGCCCCAGTGTGATGGAGTCGTGGGCACCCAGAGGAGGCGATGGGGTCTGGTGGATGATGCAGCCAGCAGCAGGGATGCAGATGACAGTACACAAGCTGTGCGGCAGCACGGGGGTGGGGGTCAGGCAGTGCACAGTCATGGGCAGCAGGTTGGCAGGGAGTAGGTGGTGGTGAGGCACAGCTCAGAGATGGTCCGGTGAGTGCACCCGGGATGGAGGCCCATGCGCAAGACCCTCCCAGGCGAACAGGCCCCTGCGGAACCCCTGGGAGTGCATATGAGCATCCACTAGGAAACGGGGAAGGTGCTGATCGGCAGTGGTGGCTGCATCCCACACAGCTGGTAGCTCCCTCACTGATTGAAGGGTGGCAAGCTCCACAGTGATAGGGGTCCCTGTCAGGAGGGGTCCACCAACATCAGGGGACAGCAAGCCGAAGTCCCACAGGAGGGCCTCCACGGGATGCCACGAGCATGCAGGAGGGTGCCAGTGGACAGGTCAGCAACAGGGGAACCCCCGGACTGCAAGGAGAGGCCATACCCGGGTCATGCCATCTGCAGGTGAGCGGCCGTTACCTCCTCAGTGGTCCACAGCATGACAACGGTGGTGGGACCACACCCCCATCCTTGTCCTGGCAGCATGTATCCTGCACAATGTATGCAAGACCGGAGGCGCCACCCTGGACAGCCCACCACCTGTACAGAGGGCAGACCCCGTGCCCCTGTACCAACATGCCCAGGGTGGGGTGTTCAGGTGCATCTCCTTGGGGGCCAAGGTGGTTGCTGCAGGAGGCTAAAGCCAAGCTCTAGGGCATGCCTCCGGCATGCTGGGGCCCCAACCTGATGTCCCATCGTCCACATGTACTGTGACAGGAGCCGGAAGCCATCCACCACTGACAGGGGGTCACCCACCAACAGCTGAACGTTGGGGCTCAGCCATAGGGTCCCCAACAGCATGTCTGCACAGGGCAACCACCCCTCCCCATCTCCATTCCCGACTGAGGGCCCCGCACAACAACCAGCCATGACAGCAGCGAGGCCCGCTCCGGAGCAGCAACAGGCATGAGATGGAGGGCTGCAGTGACCGAGACGAGCACGGGATGAGCGGCTCCCCGCGCCCATGAGTGACGTTGCATGCCTGACATAGGCAGGCCTCCTGGGGCCGGGACTCAACAACCCACATACCGGACTGATGGGATCCAGCACAGGTGAAGACAGATGAGCGAGGTCATGGCTGGGCAGAGCGCCAGGCCAAGCAGCCAAGATAGGCACCGTATCCCCACTGAGCACAGCTGCAGCATGCAAAGGCAGCCCATGGTGGGAATGGATGTCAAGCAGGTGTGGATGCAGCGGTACTCCGGGGTGCACACGGTCCCATCCCCCCCAGCGGCCAGGCAGCCGATGCACACAGGGATGATCAGCCGGGCCGGGGAGCTGGTGGCAGCACCCAACATACTCCTTGTCCAACACCAATCGGTGGCAAGCTAACACGGGGCTACATGTTACATAAGCGACCCGATGCACGTGGTCAGGCATGGTGTGTAGAGGCAGGTGCATGGGGTTGAGCAGTGAACAGAGCACGGTGACACAGAGCAGGGAGGACACAGAGGTGGACCAGGGATACAGGGGGAGTGGGGGCTGGGACCACGGGCCACACAGTGGTGCGCTGAGAGGCCAGGCCACCTGCCATTGGGGGGTTCCTGGGAGTGGGGAGCCGCACAACCATGCTGCCGGAGGATGAGCCCCCACAGCCCAGGGATGTGCTTCTGAGAATCCTGGGTTCTTCCTTCCTGCTGCTGCTCATGGTGTTCTGGCAGATGGTGCAGCTCCTAGTGCCAGGACGCAGCTACATCCTCCAGGGGGCATGGCATCGGATGACAGTGAACCTGAGGAGGGTGGCGATACTGCAATGGGCGCAGCATACTGCTGCTTGTCACCATGCCATGTTGGGCAGCGCCGTTTCCCAGGAAGCTCAGCTTGTCCTGGCCCAGTGGTCCCTCAACATGTACGGGCGCTGCATGACCCTTCTGACCCTGTAATGGCACTGGACTTGTTCCCGCACCAATGACTGGTGGGAGAACATGCTGACCACCTGGATGGATGAGGAATGGACGGACCACTTCCGGATGACTCGTTCCCTCCTGACCCGCTTAGGGGAGCTCCTGAACCCCCATCTACAGAGGCAGGAGACCAACATGCGCTACCTGCTGCCAACAGGGATGCGAGTGGCCATGGCGATGTGGCAGCTGGATTCCTGCAGGAGCATGGGGGAGCAGTTCGGGGTGGGGAAGGCCACCATGAACAGGACCCTGCATGATGTGTGTGACCTGATCATGGAGCTCCTCCTCAAGCAGGTCATCCAGCTCCGTGATCCCGAGGAGGTGATATGTGACTTTGAGGAGCTGGGGTTCCCCCATTGCATTGAGGCTATCGACAGCACCCACATCCCCATTATATGGCCTCCACATGCAAAGTTCAACTACATGAATAGGAAGCAGGCCTTCTCCGTCAATCTGCAGGCTGTCTTGGATCACAGAGGGATCTTTATTGATGTGTACATGGGCCGGTCGGGGAGGAGCCACGACGTGCACATACTGTGGGTGTCCCTGCTCTACGCATGCATGTTCGACATGGAGATCGCCCTCAACCTGTACCGCATGATAGAGGGCATCCCCTTGTCCCCTGTTGTCATAGGGGACCCCACCTACCCGCTCAGCCCTTGGCTCATGAGGGCCTACCCATTGGCGTGCAACCCTGACCAGTGCTGTTCAATGAGCGCCTGTTGTCAGCACGCAGCATGGTGGAGTGGACCCTCAGGCTCCTAAAGACGCGCTGGTGCCTTTCGATGAACAGGAGCCAGTTCGACCTAGACCACACCCCCATCCTTGTCCTGGCAGCATGCATCCTGCACAACGTATGTGAGACCGGAGGCGCCACCCTGGACAACCCACCACCTGTACAGAGGGCAGACCCAGTGCCCCTGTACCAACATGCCCAGGGCGGGGTGTTCAGGTGCATCTCCAGAAAGAACAGGGACGCCCTCTGGCATTGCATCGTTGCCCAGGCAGTGGATGAGGGGGCTGTGCCCAACCTACACCCCAGCCCATAAACCTGTGTACCCCATAAATAAAGCTCAGTGCCTCTGTGCCATGTGTGGGCAAGGGGGTCCTGGGAATGGGTTCAGTGGGTTGGCTGTGTGCGGGAGCCCTCCCCTCGCTGACAGCCGCTGGTTGCTTTGGCTATGCAATGCCCTGCATGCCACCACTTGCTGGCCCACCTGTGCAGGGTCTGTGGGCACTTATTCCACACACCACTACTGCCTCCTGCCTTGGTGGGCATCCCCCATGCCCCATCGGCTGGGCAGGCAATGTACCATACCCTCACCCTGCCTGAGTCCCCCTGCCAGTCCCCCCCTGCAGGTCCTGGGACAGAGGAGGTGATATGGAGGTACATGTGCAAAGTTTTTATTTGAGGGGTAACTGTACAAGGAGATGGGGGATCTATCATCTGGGGCGCCCTTGCCCCCGCTTGACTGCACCACTGAGGCCCCATGTCTGGCGAGTCCTTGCTGCCACTGAGCACTGCGATTGCCAGATGGACGGCCCGGGGTCCCTGTCATCCACAGCCTGCTCCACACCGGCCTCTGGTGCAGGTCCCTGCGAGGAGAAACAAGCCTGGGGTGAGCATACCACATGTGCACATGGCTCCTTCCCATGCCATGGCCCGGCCCACTGGGCATCCTGGGATTGCCCTGAGGGCCCCCTCATTCCCACTACAGAAACACCCTGGAAGTGGAACTACCTGTATCAAACAAGGCACTTGTGTGATCATACCACTTTTGTTTATAACACGTATGTTCACATACACAATTGTTGTGTTTGTACAAGTGCTTTGTTCAATAGAGGTAGCTCCACTTGTAGGGTTTTGCTTGTGATTGTTGTGGGTGGTCCCTTTAAGTCCCATCTGGTATATTGCCTTTTCTTGTTCCCCCTCATCCCTGCCAGGCCCCCCCTTGGGTTGAGCCTGCAACCCCTAGGGGGCAGGGGTGCTGCAGACTTACCAGAGGGGGTGGGGCATCTGCCAGTGGCAGTTGGTTATCCTGGGACACCGGGTCCTTGCGTGGGGGCATCACTTCCCGGTGGAGGGGTCGGGGTTGCAGCTGGGGGGGGGGACTGGGAGAAGTGCAGACTGGAAGGGCAGCCCCACCAGCAGCTCGTGAGGACCTATGTGGGGGAGGGTAACCCCATGGATCAGGGCTGGGAAGGGATGCTGCTGGGGGAACCACGGTTGGCTGAAGTGCAGGGGGGGGCACCTGCACCAGTGGGTGCCCGCCGTGCTGTAGGTCGGCTCCCAACCCTCCATCTGCAGCCTGGAGGGCCCTGTCGCACTGGGGGTCCCGCCGCAGGGCCTCCACCGCATCCCCCATGAGGTCCATGAGCCTTGTGGCCTGACCCTCCAGCCTGTCACAGGTGCGCCGCTGCTCACGTTGGAGGGCACAAAGCGGCTCCCTGCCCAGGTCCTCCCTCCACCACTGGTTCCTGGCCCGCATCTCCTGATTCCTCTCCACACTGCTGGCAGCTGCACCCCTTGCATGAGCGGGTGGCTGTTCTGTGAATGAGAGTGCCCATCCTGTGTTAGTATGGCTGGCCACTGTGCACCACTGCCCCCTACTACGGTTCCCAGGATGTCTTGGGGGGCAGCCCCCGTGTTATAGCTGCTCCACCTGTTGTACCTCCCACCTCCCCTGCTCCCACCTACCCTGTCCTCTTGTGGGATCACCCCCCAGCCAGGGCTCCCTGCCGGTACGGTCCGTGACTGACCTATGTTACAAGAGACCCACTGTCGGGCCACCCACCCCTCCCATCTGCCCCGACTCCTGTAGGGCAAGGGCGGGTGGGGGCATGCGGTCCTGTGGGCCTCCCTCCCACCCAGTACTGCCATCCATCTCTGCACCATGCCCCTGTGTGGCCCCCTGGATGTTGTGCCCTATCATGGCTGGGTGCCTCACCAGGTAGCGGGGGCACAGCCGGCCCCATCTCGTCCACCTCCTCCTCCATGACCTCCACCTCCTGCACCTCTAGGCTACCTTGGACTGCAATGGGAATGGGGACCTGTTAGTGTTTACCAGCAACCAGGGCCCAGCCCTGGTTGCTGCGACTCTGTCCGGGCCTCCTCCACATCGGATCCTTTTCCTCTGCCTCCTGGGGGCCATCCCGGGTCTCCTCTTTCTCCGGGCAGCCTGTGGGTTTTGTGGGTGCATGCAGAGGGTGCTGTCTGTGTGGTCGGATCCCCGGGGTGCCTCCTCCCCCTGTGGGATGGGTCTCTGCCATTCTGCATCCTGGCTGGCCTCACCGGGGGCAGCGTCCCCCCCTGCTCCGGGAATTCCTGCAGGGGGTGTTCTGTGGTGGCCCTCCATCTGCCCCTGGCGAAGGTGCTATCGTGTGTGCGGGAGGCCACAATGTCCCCGTCCATGCAGAGGAACTTGTCCAGCTCCTTCTGGAACTCGGCTGTGTGCATGGCACGTCCGGACATGAGATTGTTGTTCTGGATATGTTTATATCCGGGTCTCAAGTCCTTTGCCTGCTGCATGCACTGGGTGACATCCCTGTTGTACCCTGTCACTGCATCTCCTGGGCGATGGCTTCATAGACCTGTCTGGTCTTGTAGCTGTGCACCAGGTTATATTGGACCCTTTCGGACCCCCCCACATGTATGAAGTCCTTGGTCTCCTGCCTGGACCAGGGCTCCCCCTTTTGGGACCCACATGTGAGGTCCCAATATTTTATTTTATTTTATTTTACCCTGGCTACCGAGGGTTGTGGCTACAGGAAATGCATACTTAAGTGTAGCCTGTTGTTGACATAAAGGCTTAATAAACACACGGGACTGATGAGTCATCTGCTTCTACTTCAATCAGGCTAGTATTCAACTGGGCGAGAGCTAGGATGCTTCCAAGCAGCCCCACTTAGAATAGCAAGAGGAGCATGGATATTTTTACTAAGCCATTTTTCCCCCTTTATCCTGGCTATAGAGGGTGGTGGGGTTAAGAAAAGGTTATTTTACAGGGGTGCAAAACTTCCAGGCAGTACATTCTAGCACTTAGAAAATTGGAGCCCCCCGCTCCCCGTTTACCCTGGCCAGTGAGGGTAGAGGGGTCAGGAAGAGGTTATTGACAGGGGTGGTTATCTTGTCTTACCAAAGTTTAAATATCTACCAGACTTTAAAAAAACAACCAAAAACCTAGCTCTTGTGCTGCTAAGATGGCTTTAGGTGCTGGGGTAAAACCCTTTACAAGTGTGAAAAACTTCCAGACAGTACATTGTAAATGTTTTTTAAAATTTTAAGGCTTGTAAGTGAAGTGCTTAGGTGATATATACAGCTTTAAAGATATTGATTTCAATACCATATATGAAGGTAGAAATATATTGTTTCAGGAGGCTGTGAGTTTGAAGTCTTTATGACTTCTATGAAAGAGTTTGCCTCTATGGTATGCTTTTGACTCTGTAAAATCCAGTCACTTTAGCTCGTTTACTTGCCACTAGTGCTATTATTAATTATATTATGAATTATTATTATTATAAGCATTTATATAGTGCCGGTGATGTACCTGGCGCTTACAAAGAATAAGATAGACATGGTCCCTGCTTGAGAGCTTACAATCTATTAATTTCTCATCTGATCCAAGTAAGGCTTGTTAGATAAATGTAAACTATACAAAATGAAAGAGAATGGATCAGTTCTCCTCTTGAGAAAGAGCATGTTTTGGAGTGTCATTTTTTTTCCAAAATAGCTATGCATCATTTTACAATGCTAACAAGGTTTAGAACTTACGTAATTAGGAGACTTGTTCAAGTAAGCTTGCTTGCTGTTCAAAAATTGAGTGAATACAAGTAAATTGGTTGCTGCAGCAAACCATATGTGTTACTGAGTGTTTTATCCAAAACTGGGGTGGTGGAAGTGGTTAAAAATATGTTAAGTGGGGTGTGTGTTTGTATTGCTAATGTTCCTTGCTGAATTTTGTACAGTAACTTGTAAAAGCAGTCTAATATTGCACAGTAACTGCCTTCCCTGCTATGGGGTGATTTCATTGCTCTCTCCTCAAAGAATAAACTTAAATCCTAAGGAGTTCAGAAGCATTTTTCAGCATCTTAAGGAGGACAGCATGTGGTCTTGGCAGCCCACAGCATTTCCTTGGTAGTATTTTCAACTATTCAGAAAGCAGAGTTGGAGGACCGCCCCCCCCCCGCCAATTTAATCTTTACGTCTTGAAAAATTACTTACAAAAAGTAGGGTAACGTTTACTACTGTCCCTTTATAGTTTCCCCCTTTTTTCCCAGAGTGTAAGATTTAAGTGAGGCAATAAACAGTACAATAGAGAGTGTAATTGGAAGTGTGTGCAAATATATCAATTTGCCACTAAGCATGGCAACTATTTTGAGTATTAACTATTTGTAGTATTTACTAGTGTGTCACTGTACATCTGAACTAAAGGAAGAAAAGCATTTTTAATTTAAAAATGAACATGAAATATATCATGTTCATTTCAGCCTGAAAAAGAGGATTCACCCCTCCAAAACTTCCAGCCTCTCCTGGTGTGTAATAGCTCTCTTTTAACAGGACCTCATGTGCAGACATGTTTCTAACATTCCCAGCTTAAAAAAAATAAAACAGGAATGACAACAAAAGAAGTTTCAAACAAAGTTTTTATTCTTCTGACTTTAGTTGTTTGTTCTTGCAGCAATCCAGTTGATCACCTCCTCTCGAGCATGTGCAAAAGCAGAGAACACAAGATACGTTTATCGTTACAAGCATTCCCAAATTCAGATCTTCCAAAGCCGTTACAAAATTAGCCTTAACCAGTTGAAATTAAAAAAAATAAAGATGCATCAGCACATCTCTGCATTTCTCTTTACCCAGCCCTGAATATTTGTGACTTACCAGTGGATCTTCTGAGTAATCATAGACTCATACACAGGTTCCTCAGCAGGTGGGTGGGTACTTTTCATCATGGTTTCAGCAATTTTCTTTCCTGTTCTTGGTCTTCTGATCATGTTCGAGGGAGTACCGGATTCAAACCAAGCCATAAGGGTTGCAGCACCAAGGTAAGACATTGGAATTTTACTTTGCAGTAGGTGGTTCAGAAAAGTTGTTGGTGCAAAAGAAGCAACGGTGGAAACAAAAGCCTCCCCCCAGTTTGTCTCTCATTTTCTGGTCTTTGCTGTGTTCAGAAACACATACCCTGCCTCACAAACTGGTCCCTCTTTCATATAGGCTTGTTGAATGGGGTGGTGCTGATGCAGCAACTAATGGGGAGCCTCGACAGAAAGGGTCTAGGATCAAAAACCTTTATGATTGGTCAGGAGTGGTGGGCTGAGTTGTTTGAGGGGGTCACATGACCCCCTTCTACCAATCCTTCCTACCCACGAACCACCATTCCATTGGCACAGATCTCTGCAATGGAGTGGCCCAGGATGATGAAATCTTTGCCTATTGGTTTAGTATGGTGGGCTGAGTTGTTTGAGTGGTCACATAAGCCCCTTCTCCCAACCCCACCTACCCATGAACCACAATTCCATTGACCACATTTCTATGGAATGGGAGGGACTAGAGCTCTCAAACCAAGCCTGATTGGTCGAGCTAACTCTCCGGGGTGTTTGAGACCTCACAATGTCTTCTTCCAAGGACCTTGCAGGGTCAGGGGGTTTGGACCTTTGATCCCACCCCCTTGACCCACAAGCTACCCTGAACTCACATGTAAGGACCTTCTGGGGTCAGGGAAAGTGGGGTCTGGTCCCACACACCCTGACCCAGAAGCTATGCCGAACTTCAGCATAAGGACCTTCTGGGGTCAGGGGGCTTGGAGTTTTGGCCCCACCCTCCCTGATCTGGAAGACTACCAGGGGGAGGGGCACCTGTTATATTATTCAAAAGGGGCAGGGCTTAGTGATTTGTTGAGAAGTAGGTTCCTAAACTACTCACCCCATGATGCTGAGTTCCACCTATGCTCTGCCAACAATGATAGCCTTGAACATGCCCCTATTAAAAATGATGGCAAACACCTTTGTGCTAAATAATAGTGATATTATAATAGTTGTTAAGAATATAAATTAATGTGGCAGAACAAAGCACCAATGGCTCCAGGCTTGTAATCTATCACTCACAGTACCTTGTTATAGGATACATGCCTCTCAACTGTAATCTTGGTAACACACCTGGATGTGGAAAGTACTTCCAGTTTCTAACTTGGACTCATTCTTTGAACTAAAAATAAATTTTCTCAGGAATTTTTTAGATTTCTTTCCTCCGCTTTTGAGGGCCAAAAGGACCTGGTCTTTAGAAAATGCTGAGCACCCACCATCTTAAAGTCAAATCCACTTTTAATGAGCTTTGTTCAAGTCAAGTCAAGTTTTTATTGTTTAGCCATGGGCTTTAATAAGCATACATAAACATAACACCATCAATGCTCCATATTTAAAATGGCAATAGGCCATACAGCGCCATATGCAAAAAAAATTGAAAACAATTTAGATACATAAAATGTAAATGAATATATCCCCTCCTTCCCCCCGAAAACTCCTCCCTACTTCAGACCATCCTATGCTACCTGTCTTCCTATCTCAGAGCACCAGGGCACGACCTCTCATCCTATAGGGGCGGCTCCTGCTAGTTCCTCCTCCTCCTGGATGTAATGAGGAGGCCCCTCGTTCCTCCTACCACGAGTGTATACTACAGCTCTAAGCCCTCCGAGCGAAATGGGGAGCACAAGCCCTTATCCATACAGTATCTAAACCTTAATCTGGGGATTATATAATTTAATTGTTATTTGCTAGAGCTAGCAGAGCCCCTGCTTGCCGCTGTAGTTGGCATATATCTCTGGCCTTCCTCCATTCAGGGGTTGAGAGCCCGCCGAATGAGTAAGATGACTTGGGCAAAGCTCGCTACCGCTCTAGTTTGTCCCAAATCTACTGGACTTAGTAGACTTCGAATTACCCCTTCTGATAGATCTGACCCCTTGATGTACCCCATGAGGTACCTCAGCCGTGGGCCCAGGAAGTGGGAGCATCTAAAAAGAATATGATCTAAAGTATCTACCTCACCCGTTTGGCATAGCTGGCATACCCTCTGGGCCCGGGGGGTTCCCCTATACCGACCCTCCACCAACACCGAGGGGAATGAATTAACTCTCATTTTAAAGAATGCCCACCTTTTCTCTGCATCTGACCATGAAAAGAGATAATAGTCCCCTAGCTCCTGAGACTTGAATGGGTCATATAGAGGCACCATCCTCTGCGCTGATAGTAATGACCCTTCCAATTGTGCCACCTGGCCCCTAACCCTCCTTTTGACCAAGTTCTTAACTGTGTCCAGGCCCAGAGGTTTGAGGCACTCCGCCGAGAAGCCCAAACGGTGTTCCTCCACTTCCACCGCTAACCTCCAGACAACCCCTAGCCCCCTCTCAATTGCCAGGGAAAGAAGGGAATGCCTGGCCGAAGGGAATAATACTGTTCTGGCCCAAAAAATTATAAGAGCCTGGAGGGCATAGGCACGAAGCAGCAGGCACAATGCCTCCGCTCTCAGGATGACCTGGGGAAGCCCTCGCGGGGCACCTAGAATAGTCCGCAAAAAGCTATTTTGTATGTTTTCAAGGTGGGACATGAAGCACAACCCCCATATTGGAAAAGCGTAGAGTAACTGGCTAATGACTTTCGCTCTGAAAAGGCTCAATGCTGGAAGTACCAGTTTGCCACCCTGTCCAAAAAATAATTTTACAATGGCCAACATTTTTTTCCTAGTTTGCTTTACAGCCGCCTTGTAGTGGGCTTTCCAACCTGGAAGGGAGGAAAAAATTACTCCCAGGTACTTGCAGCACCTGACCTGCTCTATGGGGTTACAATAGACCATGCAGGAATTCTTGACACCCCTCTGGGTCCAGCCACCATAACCTTGGTTTTAAGAAAGTTGATACACAGGAGCTCCCGTTGACAATAAGCTCCGAACGCTTGCATAAGGTTGCACAGTCCTATGCGCATTTGAGACATCAATACAGTGTCATCTGCGAAAAGGAGAAGTGGTATTCGTCGGTTACCAATTTTGGGGGGGTGCGTGTTGGTCTCGCTCAGCTCCTGTACCACACTATTCAAGAACAAATTGAACAAGGCGGGGGCCAGAAGGCACCCCTGTCTTACCCCCGCCTGAACTCGCACTAGTCCAGATAGGGCTCCCTGGGTGTTACAGCGGACTCATAAGGTATTCTTTGTGTGGAGGCGTATCAGTAAGAACAATAATCTGGGGTCAATACCCATACTACTCAACTTCCCCCATAATCGTTCCCTACAGATAGAATCAAACGCCTTTTCCAAGTCGATGAAACACAAATATAATTGTCCACAGGGGACCGTGTATTTAGCAATCAGGGACGACAGTACAAGTATATGATCCGTAGCGGCAAGGCCTTTTTGAAAGCCTGCCTGCTCTGGCTCCAATATACGAGCTTCTTCCTCCCAGGCCTGTAATTTGTCAATGAGCTTTGTTGGATATTACATTAGCTATTGGTCAGGTTACAAACATGCATTTTTTTGTATGTGTGTTTCTGACCAAACAAGGCCTGCCATGTGTCTGCTATGGGCTCGCTTTGAATGGTGGGCCTGCCAGTGATGGAGCAAGCTCTTGCAAGTAGCTACTGTAATGTCTAGTACTGTAATGCTTCACCCTGGTGAGGTGAAGTGGGGACTTGTTGGACATAGTAGCCTCAGAGTTGGAAGTGGCAAGTTTCCAGGAGGGTTCTGGGAACATCATTGTGAGTGGCACTGGGGACTGGGAGAAGCAGCAGCAGCGGTGGATCAGGGAGCACTGGTGGCATGGCCCCACTGCTGCCTCTTCTTCCAAAGACCTACTACTGCTTCCAGGACTCACTACTGCTCCTGACAAACAGTCATTGCTACTCTCAGTAAGCCTCTGCCTCCTTCTGTCACACCAGATATCAGGTAACTGATGCATATTTGAAGAGCTACTTAATAGCGGGTGCATCTATTCAACAGGCATTTGCCAGCATGGGTTTAATTTTCCCTGTAGGCTTTTTGTACCCAGTGTCGTTTCTGGGTGCCTTCCGGTGAACTTCCGGGTTTCACCGGAAGGCCTAGAGTGTCCTGACGCCGGCAGCCACAGCCGGCGCTGAGGCCTCCGGACCGCCCGCCGCCGCAGCTCCCAAAGGTAAGAGCGGCAAGCGCACTGAGCCTTTAGTAGGGGTGATCCCTGGAGGGGGTGGGGGTGTTAAACACCCCCCCCAGGGATCGGGTCAGGGTCATACTTACC
>QEPC01004580.1:2669334-2691983 GCA_003113815.1 Sphenodon punctatus
GCTAGAGTGGACAGTTGGGGTAGTCCACAAAGGTAACAGGCTTGCATATGGAACAGATCCTACAGACAGATACCGCTCGGCTATATGTCAGAAATTGAGTGGTAAAAGATAACTTACCTATGTAAAGAATAATAACCGAAAGTAACAAATATATGTCAGTTCTATAGCAAACTTAAATAAAAATATATTTTAAAAAAAAAGAAAGATATGGGATGGGGCTCGAAGGAGAGATCGGAGACAGAACAGTTCCTGGAGAACACGAGATCAAGAGAGCGACCATCAGTGTGGGTGGGGGAGCTAGTCCAGAGGTGGAGATTAAAGGAGGAGGCTAAGGAGAGGAAGTGGGCGATGCAAGGCTGAGAGGGTGCATCAACTTGGATATTGAAGTCACCAAGGATGAGTGTGGGGATGTCATAAGAGAGGAATAAGGGTTAGTCAGGACTCGAACTTGGAGAGAAAGGAGGAGAGGGAGCCGGGAGCTGGGGGTGGGGGGTAGATAACAGCAAGACGGAAGTGGAGAGGGGAACCGGGCTAGCGTGAATGCAGCCTAATTCTCTTTTCTCTTCCAAATCCATCTTAATCTCTTCCCTGCCCCATTAAGTTCTTTCAACAGGGTGTAACCAGAATCAACTCAGCATCTCACAAGAGGAGAGGATTTAGGATGAAAACAGACATGATGCTAACTCCACTTTAACACCATTTTAACATTTCTTATGCATGTTACAAGGCTGTCTTGGTACCCTATGCATCCCTGCAACATGCGTAAGAAATGTTAAAGCAGAGTTAAAGTGGAGTTACTATCATATCTGTTTTTACCCTTAGAAAAGGAAGGGGCCATGTCAAGGAAAGAAAGTTAGACAATACAATGAACAGAATGGTGTCAGTAGCACCAGGGGAAGGAAAAGCAGGTGTTAACACAAAAAAAAGATTATGTCAAAGAGATGGGAGAGAACTACTAGAAGCATGTATTTATTTATTTACATTTGTATCCCACCCTATCCCAAGGGCTCAGAGTTGGTGACAATATGTGAAAATATATTTCAAAATACTCAGATAAAACCAAGTAAAATCCCGCATCTCTAAGCTCCTCAAACCATATCCCTGCTTGCCAAATGCCTGGCCAAATATAACGTCTTACCTGGCCTCCCGAAGATGAGCAGGCTCAGGTTTAGACAAACCTCCAAAGTAAGGGAGTTCCAGAATTGTGGGCAGCCACTGAGAACACCTTTCTGTGAGTCCTTGCTGTAGGAACTGGAAGGGCAGATGGTACATGCAACAAAAAAAAACCCAACGTTCCTAGCTGACCCCAGAGGCTGTGATGGGAAATAAGGGAGGAGGTGGTCTTTTGAGTATATGGTAGAGATGGAGATTAAGTAGTTTAAATGATACCTTTTATTGGATCAACCTCTGTTGGTGAAACTATGCAAGCTTTTGGACCACACAGTGCCCTTCCTCAGGCATGTAGTGTAGTTATACACAGCGTAGCTACGTGCCTGAGGAAGGGCCCTGTGTGGTCCAGCTTGCATATTATCACCAACAGAAGTTGGTCCGAAAAAAGATATCATTTGAACTACTTTGTCTTCATCTCTTAAATTTGAGACCAGCACAGCAACCACTCTCTCTCTCTAAGTATATGGTAAGGAAAGGAAGATTTGGTAAAGGCTGCACTTGCTACAGCATATTATTTCATAAAAAGTGAAGTTCCTTTTTTAAAAATTACTGAGGAGTAAGTTACCAGTATAATCTGTTTTCTGGGAAATCAGACCCCTTTAAAGGCTTCCCCGCAAAATAAGTCTGCTAAAACGACTGGTTACTTGGGGGGGAGAGGGGGAGGAGGAAAATAACGACCAGCATTTTTGCTATGCTTGATTACCTTGTTTGTGTTGTGTTGTGTTTATTTATTTATTTATTATATATATTTGTGAGTCGCCCCATATGCCTACAGAATCCCCGGGTGATGTACAACTAAAAACATTCATAAAACAATTTTTAAAAACATCAGCAAATTAAAAGACATCATTAGGGCAGAAGAAGAAATAAAAATAAAATAAAATAAGGGCAGGGAATAGCTAAAAACCCTATCACCCCCCTCCCCAAAGGCCTGGGTTGGAGCAGGAGACTTGTTTCCAAGCTGTATGAAAAAATATTTTTTAAAGAAGTCTGAAAAACTGCATTAAAAATCCTTGCTTATGCTATTGTTTCAAAATGCTTCTCTTCAAAACTGCTTTAAAATTATATTGGGGTTAGCTGAATTTAACTAGACCAAACCCAGCATTATAAAGTGCTGTTTTGGCTTTGCAGAACTTGGGCTTAATTCTCATGAAAGATTCTAGTGTCAGAACACTGGAGACTGATGGAACGTGTGGAGCAGAGAGGGGCAATGAAGCCTTCTCTTTCTCAGACTGTTCTCAATGGCTTGGCAGCAGTACATGTGAAAAGGATCTAGGGGTTGTAGTTGATCACAAGCTGAACATGAGTCAGCAGCGTGATGCAGCTGCTAAAAAAGCTAATGCGATAGGTTGCATTAACAGAAGCATAGTGTCCAGGTCACGAAAAGTAATAGTTCCACTCTATTCTGCGCTGGTCAGACCGCATCTGGAGTGCTGTGTCCCCAGGCACCGCATTTTAAAAAGGACATTGACAATTTGGAACGGGTTCAGAAGAGAGCAACAAAGATGGTCAGGGGTCTGGAAATCAAGTCCTATGAGGAAAGGTTGAAGGAGCTGGGTATGTTTATCCTGGAGAAGAGAAGACTAAGGGGAGACATGAGAGCTGTCTTTAAATATCTGAAGGACTGTCACGTAGAACATGGAGCAGACTTGTTCTCTGTTGCTCCTGAGGGCAAGACTAGAGCCAAAGGGCTCAAATTACAAGAAAGCAGATTTTGGCTAAACGTTAAGAAGAACTTCCTAATGATAAGAGCTGTTTGACAGTGGAACGGACTGGGCAGTGGTGGGCTCTCCATCACTGGAGGTTTTCACACAGAGGCTAGACTACCATCTGTCAGGGATGCTGTAGCTGTGACTTTCCTGCATTGAGCAGGGGGTGGGACTAGATGCCCTCTGAGACCCCTTCCAATTCTAAGGCTGTTTTCACGTGGGCGCCACCCCCCACCACACATGTGTGGTGGGAGGGGGCACCTGTATGAATGCCGCCCGCGGTGGGTGGCGGATGGGTGGGCATCCATAGAAATGGTGCCCGCGGTGGGTGGGGGTGCATGCATGCTCCTGCGCTCCACCCATCTCCACCCACCTCCACCCATCACCCATCCATGGAGATGGATGGAGGTGTGTGTGTGTGTGTGTTGCAGTTAGTTAAACCTAACTAGACTAAACCCAGCATTTTAAAGTGCTGTTTTGGCTTTCCCACGGGTGCACACCTATACCCCCCTCCCCCCCAACTGCAGTCAGTTTGAAAAGGGCCTAAGATTCTATGATTTTGTGATTCAATAAAACTTGTCGACCCTGGTCTTCTGAGAAGATGTCTACAGAAGTCAGTCTCCAAATTTACAATATGATCCTTGGCCACACTCTTCTAATATTGTTGCAATCTGTAGTGGCAAATTTGATTTAAGTATTTGTTTAGAATGTGGTTGAAGTATTGGTCCCAAGTAGGACAGAGACAAAAAATGAAGTACTTAGGATGATAACTTTTATTGGACCAGCCTCTGCTGACGAGAGTATGCAAGCTTTTGAGCTAGACAGGACATACTCTCATCACTTTGTATCTTGAAATATATGGACACCTATTATTTAGAAACTGGCTGTGAGATCATAGCAGATATTAGATATATAGGCACATTATTGGGTGTTTTTAGACAAGCACCTCCCCATTACCCAACCTTCACCCACTCAATAAATAAATAAATAATTCATGTTGCAGGGCCACATTGGCATTCTATGCAGCCTTGCAACATACATGATGTGTGGGTTATGGGTGGATAATGAGTGGGGAGACACTTGCCTAAAAACACTAGTTGATCATTTCTAAAGCGCTATATGTGTTCAAGGTGCTTTACAATCCTTGTCTTGCTCCTCTACACAACAGTCCTGTGAAGTAGGTCATTATTATTCCCATTTTACAGATGGGAAACTGAGGCTGAGGGAGGCCCCTTTTACACAGAAATCTGCATGTTCATGAGTGGGAGAGGCCTGAGTGAAGAACACGGCACATGCGTGGTGAGTAGGGGTGCGTGCATGCTCCTGCCTAACATGCATTCCCACTCACCCCCCACTCATCCCCATGCGCGGAGCAACTGGAGAAAACGGAGGTTGCTCCATGCATGGGGATGAGTGTGTGTGTGTGAGTGAAGATGTGCATGCGGCCATGTGCATGCCCCGCCCATCCACCATGCATGCACCGGCACACCCACGCACCCCTCACTCGGCGGCGCCATGTAAAAGCAGTCAGAAAATGACTGGGCTCAAGGCCACCCAGTGAGTGCATGACTAAGGTCATTTTTAGACGAGTGCGCGGTGCGCTCGTGCAGGATTTCAAAAACCCCGCGAGGAGAGATTAGATGAGACGCCGCTGGCAACTGCGTGCATGACACGGCGACGCGCATTCTTTTCAAGCTGTGAATGACCTACCTCGATCAGACTCCCAGTCAGTTCGCGGCTTGAAAAGAATGCGCATTGCCATGTCATGTGTGCGATTGCCAGCGGTGTCTTGTTTAATCTCTGCTCGCGAGGTTTCGCGCGAGCACACCGCGCGCTCGTCTGAAAATGGTGTAAGAAAGAACTTGAATACTGGTTTCTCTAAGTTCAGCATCTTATCTACTAGGCTACAATGGCTCTAACTCTACAGATATTAGTTTACAGTAATGAAATCACCACCTCACTATGTAATGTTCATACTAACAGAGCTCTAGAGAGTTTGAACACTTCTTAAATAGGGCTTTTACCAATGAATCATTGCTGTTAAATCGGGGGTAAGTTCCTTGTGTATTAAGGGGTAGCGTGCAGGAGCACTGTGTATGCTGAGAAAAATTTGTCTGCCTAGTTAAAATGAACTCTTCATTTCTGTGTGTCTCAATACTTCACATGAAAGTGAGAATAATAAACTGTACCTCCTTCCTACCACTCTTGGCCTGTCTTGAATATTTAGGTTGTGCTTACACAACAAAAGAAGGTCGTGCAGTTGTGCACCTAAGCAGGAGCTATGTGCACGTGCTCACACCTCATTGACCGCAGGTGTACAAGTGTTCTAGAGGTGTAGCACAGAGCAAATGGTGAGAACAGCCATGTGGACTATCTTGCCACATGTCGTGGGGAGGAGGAGAGTGGAAGAGTGAGTAGGATCTGAGTTATTGCGCGGCAGCTCCACGCACCACTGTTGTCATGAAGACGCTGCCTGTATAGTCAAGCTGTAAACTCTTTGGGGCAAGGACTATCTCCTGATAACGTAGCACAACTTGGACATGAAGTCAGCTGAAGCTTCTTGGTCCCATCACCATCACAAATTCTGCGAGTAAGCATTGCATGACAACTTTTGCTAATCAGGAGGGCATTTGGGATTTGGAAGGGAATGGGAAGCCAATGATAGTGATGGGGGATGTAGGGTGTTTTTAAACAAGATGCTACCCCACATAGCCACCCAGGAGCCACTCAACCAACCGCTCATCTGAAGGTGGTGTGGGGAATGCACGTTCCTGTGAGCCACACAGCACCCACTCATGGCCACTTACGATGCACTGCTGAGAAATCCAGAGTGTGCCATGCGGGGCAAGCCAAAATAAGTGTGTGGCAATGGGTGCCAATGCATCCCATGCCCATATGAACTGAGGTGGCCAGCCATGCCAGCAAACCAGTCCACCACCCGTAGGCACTGTGGATGGGGGACACGGCCATTGCAAGTCACAGGAACTGGCTGCGAGTGTGGGTTTTCCAGCGGTCATGCCAGGCCATGTCAATTTCAAAGGCCACTGGGGTGTGCTTCCCCCTCCCCCCTGGTCCATAGCAGGGGGAGTGAGAGACAGCATACCTCCCCTTGAAAAGAGAACACTTATGAAAAATATATGGTGCAGGGCTACACTGGAACCAATGCAGCCCCGCAGCATGCATTTTTCATAAGCATCCTCTTTTCAAGTGGCTGTCATGGTAGCTATGCTGGGAGCCACCCAATAGAATCTGTCCCCATGCACTCCACCTGAGTGGGTGCTCTGCAGCTGGGCCACTCAGTGGCCACCGACTCCTCCCCCGCCGCCTTGCTCATTTAAAAACACCCATAGTATTGGCCTTCTTCTTGAAAAAAGAAAACTAAGGGTATTTTCTCCCTAGCGCTCACGGCCAGTTCCTGTGATTTGCAAAGACAGTGTCCCCCATCCACAGCGGGAGGACCTGTCTGCTGGCGTGGGTAGCCACCCTAGTTCATACGGGCAGGGGAATATGTGGGCGCCCATTGCCGTGCACTTTTTTGGTTTGCACTGCACATTGCACTCCAGATTTCTTGGCAGTGCGCTGTGAGCGGCCATGAGTGGTTGCTGCGTGGCTCATGGGAGCACACATTCCCCTTCCGACGGCCAGTCCTGGGTAGCCATGTGTGGTAGCATCTTGTTTAAAAACACCTAAAAGACATCAACAAACCAAGTAAACCCATTGAATATACTTTATCTGAACCAAAGGTAGCAGTTTGGGTAATAACTGCTATCTGTTTACACTCCATTGGGCATTCACTTCGGTTATTTTGGTTTCTCGATCATTTCAGTTATGTCATTTCGGTAACATTGGCACTATTGTACATATGCAATTGCCAAAAAACAAAAACAAAAAAAGAAGAAGCCAAAATGAAATACCTGAAGGAATGGATATAAGAGTATCCATTTCAGTCACAGATATTTTTGCGGTACTCAAAGGACTACCTGAATATGCAAGTGATACCCATCAATAATAAACCCACTACTCGATTCAGCTCTAGAGAATATTGGATAGTGTCGCTGCACAGTGTAGCAGTTTGGGAATTCGCAAGACTCTGAAGGATGATGTTTCAATAACTGAGCTGCAAAGCGATAACCTCATTACCTCGTTATGAAATGTTGGAAACCATTCAGGAACACTGTGGTGCTGAGAATCCGCTGCCAGCTCATTTTGTCAAGTAATTTAAACTTCACTTATCAAGCCTCATCTGATATATGTAATCCAGTCATGCTCGTACCACAATTAATACCCACGTTCCCCCTCTATTTTTGGTCTGTTAAATTTATTTTCCCCCTAGGGAGATTCTTTTTTCAACCCCCATACAAAATATTTAGGTCAGTGAACTCCCTTCTGGAATGTTAGAGTCTGGAGTCTTTGAGATATGACAGAAAAGGATGATCCCATACAAGACGTTCTGTAGAGCACAATCCATTAGGCAAGTTATGACAGAATTAAAACAGAACCTTTCATGTTCAAATGCTGAGGAATCACTAAAATAACATCCTCTTGTCAATTTGAACCAGCTTTAATTTAAAAAAAATAAAAGTATTTGAACAAGCATGTGATCTGACAAACCATCCTAGTTTACAGTTTGCTCAGAGCAGTTGTACTAATTAGAAATGTACTGCCTTTTTATTTGCTGTGGCTTATGTTGTAGACTTTGACCACCGAGAAGCTTCTTGCTTGTGGGCATTGAAAAATAAAGTACAGACTTGCTGAGGGTGAGCTACTTGCCCCTGCTCCCTCCTACTTCTTCGCATAGCTGTGTGTTGCTTCCCTAGCCATGAGTCACTACAGACACGGTGCGTGGCAACTTGCTGCACTTTAAACTGGAGCAACATGCTATGCCATCTGCCATGTGCCAGCAGCACATTATGTCCATGAATGCCATGTGAGTGATAACAGGCTACTAACATGGTGTGGCGGGTGGGTGGTTTGGGGGGTGTTCACCACTTTCCCTCTCTCTCTCTGTCCTTCCAGTATAGTCACATATTTCCCCAATACTGGAAATATGACTTTGGCAAGACCCTCTTTGGTAAAGGATTCCCCCAGTAGCTGATAGACCAATAGATGGTCCATAGCCTGTGTTTCACCAGTCAGAAATATCTAAAACATGCAAACAGCCTGACTTCTTGATGTTGTCCTTTTGAAAACCCTTGTCCAAAGGTAATTTAAACTCCTCCAGATTGGCCAGTCCTGTTCTGATCCTGCTGCATAAAAATCACAGCATCCCAATCCTCCCAAGCCCTATCCCTGCTTGCCATGCCTTGCCAAATAAAAATGTCATACACTGATTTTGGAAGATGAGCACCAATAGGACTCTTCTTGGAGATTGCTGCCCAGGCAGCCCAGGGCAGAAGCTAAGATGCTGGGAGCCCAGTGAGGGGTTCATCTCAACAAAAAAATTGCACATGCATGTAACTTTCAGGGAACAGGGACTGTTATGCTATAGGTGATGTGTCAAAACAGGTGATGTGTCAAACGCCAGGTCACTGGCAGCCTTTGCTGGATCAGGACAAATACCGAGGGAGAGGCTTGATCAGAATCTGGTCTAAGGTCCTTTTCAAATGGGCCACGGTGGGGGAATGGGTGTGCACCCACAGTGAGTGGAGGTTTCCACCCACCTTCATGCACGGAGCAACTGACATTGGCACCTGTTCCTCCATGTGTGGGTGATGGGTGGAGGTGGGTGGAGCATGGGAGTGCACATGCACCCCCATCCACTGCCCGTGGTGTTCCCACAGGTGCCCACTCATCCCCCATGCACCGTGGGCAGCATTCACACTGGTGCCACCCCTTCCCGCCCCCCCCCCCGCACACGAGTGCCGTGGGGGATGGGGTGCCTGTGTGAAAAGGTCCTGAGTAGGAGGGAGTCAAATCATATAAGGTCCAAGCAGGATGAGACATTTTTCAAGGGGTAATCTAAAAAGAGGAGGCACAGAACAGGCCTGGGGGCAAACTGAACACGCCTAGCCAAATAAGGAAGCTGAAGGATAGCCCAGAGAGTGGGTTCAGAAACAAGTCAGGGGGAGGTCAAAACCGGGAAAACCATCCAAATAGGGATCAGGCTTAGGGCTGGACAGGGATGGAGAAAAAAGGCCGGTTGGCTGAGAAACAAGGCCTAAAAACATTACTCCACCTCATCATTTCCTTTTCCTGTTGAGTGGTTTTTTTATATGAGAGGCATGCAATCAGTAGCTCAGTGAGCAGGGAACATATTTGAAATGTCATCATCATCATCATCATTGAATTTCTATCCCGCACTCTTTCCGAAGATTCGAGGCGTGAGAGAAGAAGAGATGTTGCAGATTTATATGGAGCTGGCTGATGGGTCATGCTGATGGTAAAAGGAGAATACATTGATCTGAATCCTAATGGAGAACTAAAGTGATTTAAATAACAATCCTTCAGCTTCTTGTTCATATTCAAAAGTGTGAAGCTGTTGAAATCTAAACTCAACATGCTTGACCTGTTTTGTTTGAATGATCAAGTATCCAAGGATCTCTCTCTCTCTCTCTCTCTCTCTCTCTCTCTCACACACACACACACACACACACACTATAGACAAACATATTTGGGGGTAAAACATAGTGAGGTTTGGTCCACGTTACAAATTAACCAAGGCCAATTTTTACTCAAAACAAGCAAACCTTGGCAGTTGTACCTGAATGCCACTTTAGGTTTTCTTTTAGTCAGCTCAAAGCAAAATCTACAACAAGGCAAATAAGGAAAACATAGATAGCAGAAGTGTTCCCATGCATCTTTTACCCAGGCAAATTCTCAAAGCACACAACTGGCACAAACATTGGCCACGATCCACAAAGCACTTACTCCTGAGTAGTCCCAGAGTAAGTGGCTTGTGGGTCACAGCCCCTGTTTGTAAGCAGAACCTCAGTTTCCCAAATATCTTCTGATTATAACACTTGTGGTCAATGAGATCTTAAATTTATGACCAATAAATTCCTTCACATGTGTGTTAATACTATAATCAATCTGTTTGGATTGACATTTGTCCTTTTACATTTTGTGCCTTCCTAAGATGTTATTAGACGAATCACACAAATGGCTTACGTGTTGCAGTATGTAATGAAAACTACTGAAAGCATTATAAATCATGAAGGAAATCAAGTCATTTTTAATTGTCAATCCAATCCGAATAATCTTGGTTGAAGGTCAACATCTTGATACCCAACTAGTTGAAAACAAGATCTTAACAAAATATGTTTTCTTTTTAAATTAAGTCATCCGCCATAAACCATAAACAACCTTTCAAAATGTCAATGTTTCAGAGCCTTGACCCATAGTTTGACGCATGGTATGCTTTCAAGAAAACATTAAAGGAAATTTTGGGTTCATCATCCAGTAGGGTAGGTTCTACTTCAGGGAAGGCTCCAAATGGCTTATCTTCTGTGTTATAAACTAATGAGAAAACTTCAGAAAAATGATAGATGTTCTTACATTACGTGATACAAAGCAGACCCAATGAAAGATGCTTCTTACTCCTTGGGAAGCTTTTCATTTAAAGTAAGTTCTCCTATTTTTCAAAGCTCCATTAGTAGACGACTGCTTGAATATCCCATCTTGTATCCCTGTCACTTTAGAGTCATAGGGTGAAAACAGACTTGACGCTAACCATCCTTTAACCACCTTTGGTGGTTATTTATGCATGTTGCAGGGCTGCATAGGGCACCAATACAGCCCTGCAACATGCATAAATAACCACCAAGGGTGGTTAAAGGGTGGTTAGCGTCATGTCTGTTTTCACCCATAATATTCTTTAGTGTAATTTCAACTGCCGCATCTCTTCATTAGACACTTTGAGCTCGGAGAAAGATTTTAGCTGATAGGGTTCATCCACACAGAAGGGTAAATAATGGTGTGATTTAATATTTGTTAGTGAAGTCATGTTAGCAGAAATGTAAAAAGGGCCCCAGCTCTAGGGGGGGCAGGAAATGAAGACCTTCTTGAAGTCCTACCCACTAACCCAGATGCGCAGTGCACTGAGAATGCAAAGAGGGAGGAGATGTGGGGGAAGATTCATTTGAATACTTGAGTTAAAACCCTATTAGGTGATTTGCTTTTGTGTGAGCTAAGCAAAGTGGGAGAGAATGATTGCCGGTCAGGCCTTTGTATGAGAGGATGTCCCAACCTAATACACACAATAATAAACTTTAGCAGGTAGGACTAGGAACAGTTGCAGAAGTGGTTCAAGTTTATTGCAGCATGATTGGAAAGGCAAAGTCTATGCTAAGCACATTTATCAAATATTTTATAGAGCATTTTCCATTGAAAAATTGTTTTTTCATGAGTGACAATTTTGAAAAAAACCCAACAAAATAACATTTGTTTCTAAATTTTATCATTCAAAACAACCTCCTTCCCCCACAAAAGTTGAGTTTTCATTTTTAATTCTTAATTTCTGCTCCTTTTCCCTAGCCTCCCGCTGCACCTTTTAGTGGCAAAAAATAAAATGGGAGGTGTAGCAGGGTGCAGCCTAATTGGGACATTGGCCCTTTAAGAGAGGGATCCCCAGAAGGATTGAAAGTGATATCGGAGGTGCAGGGAATATGAGGGAAGAAGGACAGCGCCTGATAGCACAGAAGGGGACAGGAGTAAAGGAGCTACCTCACCTCTTTCTGACATGGCCACGCCCCCTTTTGGAGAGGGGGCATGGCCATGTCAGAAATGGGCATGACAAAGGGTCTCTGACACCACTCATCCCCTCCTGAATTTAATGTTTGTGGGCAGCCCTTTTCTATTGCTTTGTGTGGGATTTTTTATTTATAGAAACTGAAAGACATTTTAAAACCTGGCACTTGAATTAGGCACCGTCAAATGTAAATTAGGAGAAAAGGCTCCCCTACTTTATTGCAATTTTACTATTATGACAGGTACTCACCAGCATTCCACACGTAATTTAGATGTGCTCCCCTACTCCAGATTTCCAGTGGGAAGAGTTTTCATGCTGTATGCCTAAGGTTTTAGTTCTCCGTGTAGGTAGATTTGATACAAAAAGTTTAATATTCTGCACTAAATCTAGTTATTAACCATGGATAATTAAACTTAACAAAATGAATTCAAAACAGTTTTTGGAGTCTTTCATTTAATGTTGATAGGAATAGTTAGGTAGGTTGTATTTGGCATATGAATGCCCTTATTCCTGATTTTTATCAATATTCCTACTGGAAGAAACTAAATAAGGTCACTGTGAACTGTGTATTGGTTCTAGACAAAGTATTTTCAAAGGAGAAACCAAGGAAATTATTACGTTCCTGGGAAAAAGGTGAGACATCTGTGTTTTATTTGATACATTCCTGAAACTACCCTTTTGCCCCTGAAAAAAACAATTCAATACTGAACACGTGGCTTGTAATATTGATTTGAAGGAAAACATAGGTGAGTGACTGTATTCACATATACACCTACGCTTAGCTCCTGTCCCTTGTAGTTAAATACATAACTAGGGATAAGCCTAACATCTCACTAAACAAGAAGATGCAGACAGCAGACCAGCAGCGGGATGGGGGCTACCCAGTCTTTTGCACCGAGTGTCACATGTACGATTATCTTCCTGTTGGGGAGAGGCCATATGTGTGCACCTGGTGCAAAGAGCTCCAAGCTCTGAGAGAACATGTACGGTCTCTGGTGGCTAGAGTGGCCGAGCTGGAGGAGCTGAGGCAGACAGAGAGGTATATAGAGGAGTCCTTCAGGGACATAGTAGAACAGTCCCACCTCCACTCTGGCAGCCCCTGTGCTGCTTTGGAGGGGCAAGGTCTCCAGGGAGGAGAGCACAAACGTGAAATGGCAGGACGCAATCTCGTAGCTGGGACCTGCCTTCTGGGTGATGTGTTATCCTCTCGCACTGAGGATATTTCTCCAGGGGTGTGTGCCCAGAAGGGAATAGGACAGCTGTGGTAGTTGAGGATTCGATTATTAGGAATGTAGGTAGCTGGGTTGCTGGTGGCCGTGAGGACCGCATGGTAACTTGCCTGCCTGGTGCGAAGGTAGCGGACCTTACACGACACATAGATAGAATCCTAGAGAGTGCTGGGGAGGAACCCGTTGTTGTGGTCCATGTTGGTACCAATGACATAAGTAGATGTAAGACGGAGGTTCTGGAGGCCAAATTTAGACTTCTAGGTAGTAGACTCAAGTCCAGAACCTCCAGGGTAGCCTTCTCGGAAGTGTAGAACCCCAGAGGCAGATGGAGCTCCAACGTCTCAATGCGTGGATGAGACAATGGTGCAAGGAAGAAGGGTTTAGATTTATCAGGAAGTGGGCAGTCTTCTGTGGAGGGAGGAGCCTATACAGATGGGATGGGCTCCACCTTAACCAGAATGGAACCTGGCTGCTGGCACTAAAAATTAAAAATGTGATAGAGCAATTTTAAAACTAGAACCTGGGGGAAAGCCGACAGGCACTGTGGATTGCACAGTTCGGACTGTGGCATCTATGCAGGAGGATGTTAACTTAGATGATTCAGAGTTGCTTAAGACTAAGAAAGGGATACAAATTAAGGAAGTTCAGGTGGAATTCGCTGGAGAACAGATAAATAACAATTCCAGGTTCCCCAATACAGTCCCCTATAATGTGCATAGTAAGAAGAATAAAAACAATACTCATAAAAGTTTATATGTAAATACTAGAAGCCTAAAAAGTAAGATGAGAGAATTAGAGTGTATAGTGCTAAATGAAGGTCTAGATATTATAGGCATCACCGAGACATGGTGAAACAAGGATGACCAATGGGATATTGTAATACCAGGGTACAAAATATATCAGAATAACAGAGTAGATAGAGTTGGTGGTGGGGTGGTTCTATATGTAAAAGACAGCATTGAGTCAAGTACAATTAAAATTTTAAAGGATGCAAACTGTTCCCTAGAATCTCTATGGATAGAAATTCCAGGTATAAAGGGGAAGAATATCACAGTAGGGCTATACTATCGTCCCCCATACCAGGATGGAGAGACTGATAAAGCAATGCTAAAAGAGATTAGACAGGCTACTAAAGTCGGCAACATAATAATAATGGGTGACTTTAATTACCCTAATATAGATTGGGGGAATGTTTCCTCAGGGTGGGACATGGAGGTCAATTTTCTGGATGCCCTAAATGACTGCTTCCTAGAACAGCTGGTTCTGGAACCAACGAGAGGAGGAGCTATTCTAGATCTAGTCCTGAGTGGCACACAGGACCTGGTGCAAGGAGTAACTGTGGCGGAGTCACTAGGCAATAGCGATCATAATATGATCACATTTGACATAATTTCTGGAGTGAGAAAGACAAACAAAAGTACAGCAGTAGCATTTAACTTTAAAAAGGGAGACTATGACAAAATGAGGAAACTAGTTAAAAAGAAACTAAAAAGCACAGTTGCAAGGGCTACAAGTTTGCAAGAGGCGTGGAGGCTGTTTAAAAGCACCCTTCTGGAAGCCCAGATTAAATGCATCCCGCAAGTTAAAAAAGGAAGCAGGAAGACCAAAAGTCTTCCACTGTGGCTAAATGGGGAGGTGAAGGAGGCTATTAGAGCCAAAAAGGCATCCTTTAAGAAATGGAAGGCTAGTCCCAATGAAAATAATACGAAAGAGCATAAACACTGGCAACGTAAATGTAAAGTGTTAATAAGGCAGGCCAAGAGAGATTTTGAAGGGAGGCTTGCTAAAGAGGCAAAAACAAGCAACAAAAACTTTTTCAAATACATCAGAAGCAAGAAGCCTGCTAGGGAGTCAGTTGGGCCATTAGATGACAAGGGAGTAAAAGGGGCGCTCAGGGAGGATAAGGACATTGCAGAGAAGCTGAATGAGTTCTTTGCGTCGGTCTTCACTGCGGAGGATTTTGGGGAGGTACCCACGCCGGATCCTTGCTTTGTGGGCGAGGAATTGGAAGAGCTGTTACAAATCAATGTGACGTTGGAGGATGTTCTAGGGCAAATTGACAAACTGAATACTAACAAGTCACCAGGGCCAGATGGCATTCACCCCAGAGTTCTGAAGGAACTCAAATATGAAATCGCAGACCTACTGTTAGTAATTTGTAACCTGTCACTAAAATCTGCCACTGTACCCGAGGACTGGAGGGTAGCAAATGTAACCCTGATATTTAAAAAGGGATCCAGAGGCGATCCTGGAAACTACAGACCAGTAAGCTTGACGTCTGTGCCGGGCAAAATGGTGGAAACCATCATTAAGGACAGAATTACAGGGCATGTTGACAAACATGGCTTAATGGGGAAGAGTCAACACGGATTTAGTAAAGGTAAGTCATGCCTCACTAACCTGTTGGAATTCTTTGAGGGTGTAAATAAGCATGTGGACAAGGGAGACCCAGTAGATATAGTGTACCTGGATTTCCAGAAAGCATTTGATAAGGTCCCTCATGAGAGACTCTTGAGAAAATTAAAAAGTCATGGGATAGGAGGTAGTGTCTTACTATGGATCAGAAACTGGTTAAAAGATAGAAAGCAAAGGGTAGGACTAAATGGTCAGTTTTCACAATGGAGAGATGTAAAAAGTGGTGTGCCTCAGGGATCTGTATTGGGACCGGTGCTGTTTAATGTATTCATTAATGATTTGGAAAAGGGTGTTAAGAGTGAGGTGATCAAATTTGCAGACGACACCAAGTTATTCAAGGTAGTTAAAACACGAGCAGACTGTGAGGAACTGCAACAGGATCTTACGACACTGGGTGCCTGGGCATCTAAATGGCAAATGAGATTTAATGTGGACAAGTGCAAAGTGATGCACGTAGGGAAAAATAATCCAAACTATGCGTACACAATGCTGGGTACTAAGCTAGGAGTTACCACTCAGGAAAAGGATCTGGGGGTGGTTGTGGACAATACAATGAAATCCACAGCGCAGTGCGCAGCAGCAGTCAAAAAAGCAAACAGAATGTTAGGAATTATTCGGAAGGGGATAGAGAATAAAACTGAGGATGTCATAATGCCTCTATACAAATCAATGGTGCGACCGCACCTCGAATATTGTGTGCAGTTCTGGTCGCCCCATCTCAAAAAAGACATAGCTGAACTAGAAAAGGTACAGAGAAGGGCAACAAAAATGATCAAGGGCATGGAAGGGCTCCCGTATGAGGAGAGGCTTGGTAGGTTGGGGCTCTTCAGTTTGGAGAAGAGACGACTGAGAGGAGATATGATAGAGGCCTATAAAATCATGAGTGGTGTGGAACTAATAAACAAGGAGCAGTTATTTACCCTCTCAGCTAGTACTAGAACTAGGGGACACTCCATGAAACTCATGGGTGGCAAGTTTAAAACAAATACAAGGAAATATTTTTTCACTCAGCGTATAATTGGGTTGTGGATAGGGATGGGCGAACAGATCGTGGTTTGGGTTCGGTCATTCGGTTCGATCCGGTTCGGTTCGCCCGTTCAGTTTAGCTGTTTGGTTCATTTGCAGCGTTTGGGTTTGCCCGTTTGGTTTGGTCGTGTTCGGTTTGGTTCGAGCATTCGGAAAAAGTATCGCAAGAGCCCGTGATCGCATCAGAGGGTATTTTCAGACATTACAAGATCACGCTCAACCACAGTCAATACCCTGTGGTGGGGAATGGTCCCGTAACATCTGTTGGGGAACCAGAAGTTCCCCCCCCAGATGTTTGCCATGGTCAATCGCGGCAGGGAATCACATTCACCACGTGATCGGCAGAACCGGCGTGGCCGGCACCGATCACGTGGTGAATGCAATTCCCCGCCACGATGAAGGGGCCCGTCTTGTCTGGATGGAAACCACGGCCCGGAATCCCCAGCGGGATTCCAGGCCGTGGTCAATTTGGGCGAGTGCTGCGACCTCATTGGCCGCGGCACCCGCCCGTCCCCCAGAGGGCGGGCAGTGGGGGAGCGTGGGGGGGTGGGGCTGCGCAGCCACACGTTGCGCCGTGCGGCCCCGCCCCCTTCCCGATTCCCCACCGGGATCAGCCGGCACGTCTGTTGAACATGCTGGAGTGATCCCGGCGGGAAATCATTTGGGTGATTCTGGGACGGGGCGAATGCTGCCCCGTCTCGTCTGAAATCACCCAGAAACAGGAAATTTGAGTGAGTGCGGAGCTTGTGTGGGTGAGAGCATGTGTGTTGTGGCTGGCTGGTTGTTCAGTTGTGATTCGTGCGTTTTGGCTGTGTGGTGTGTGTTGGTTTTGGTTTGGCTGGTTCGTGAGTGTTGGTGGGTGCTGTGTGTGACTGACTATGTGTTGACTGTGTGTTTAAAAAAAAAAAATGGAGAAGAAGGTGACCAGTGCCACCACCATTAAATGCTCTGTTTTATGTATATTTATGCTTTGTTATAACTGATGGTTAAACAATAAATTTAATTCATTCATTCATTCATTCACCATTAAATGCTGGTCCTGGGGGAAGGCCAAGGTGGCAGAGTCGGTGGTGGAGGAAGAGGTTCCTCCAGCTGCTGCTGGACCTTTGGTGGTGGAGGAGGAGCCAGAGCTGGGTGGCGCAGGAGGTGCTGCTGCCACTGCTGCCAGATTTGTAAACATTTTTTTTACTTTGAGGATAAGAAACTTAAGGCTCTATCCATTAGAATGAGCTCACTGGCATGCGGGTGGGTGCGTGGGTGGTTGGCATCAGTCAGGCACAAACAGTGGGCATCAGCGGGTGGCAGCGAATGTCTGCCACAGAGAGAGAGGGTACTGTACTGTGGGGGGCTCTTCCAGCAGTCAGGCACGAGCACGAGCAGCACCCCCACCCAAACATGTGTCTGCCAGTCATCCCTAGCAAGGGTCTCCACTCTCCAGTTACCATCCCTACCTAGCACCCCCAAATAAGGGCAGGATTTGCATGTGCCAGCCAGGGTCTCTCCATTGCCATCCCTCCCTAGCAGCACATGAGGAGGACAGGATTTGCACGTGCCAGTCAGGGTCTCTCCTCTCAATTGCCATCCCTCCCTAGCAGCAACCCAAGAAGGGTAGGATTTGCACATGCCAGCCAGGGTCTCTCCATTGCCATCCCTCCCTAGCAGCACCCCAAGGAGGGTAGGATTTGCATGTGCCAGAAAGGGTCTTTCTAGTTCCTATCCCTAGCGCCCCAAGGAGGGCAGGATTTTCATGTGCCAGCCATGGTCACCATCACCCGTTGCCATCTCTAACACCCCAAGGATGGAGGACTAGAGGCATCATCATAAATGCATGATATTACTTAGGTGTTGTTTATGTGTTCCTGTTTCAGAGAGGAATCCGATGCCAGCACTGGTGCCCCACCGTGCAGGACACCCAGGTGGAGGTCAGACTCGCCAGTGCCACACCCAGATGGTTGGCAGACAAAACACTCTGATGTCTGGAGGTTTTATGACAAGGATGACAGAATCGCCATCTGCAAGGTAAGGCACGGGGGCTGCAACAACAGGGAATGGATTGCCCTATGACCTGTTAGGAATGGAAGTCCCCTGCAGAGAGAGATTGGCCACCCACCCAGTTGTGGAGACAGAATGTAGGCAGGGCTTGACACAGACCATTGGTCTGATGCAGTGTGGCACTTCTTATGCTCCTATCTTTTTATACTCTTTTGATCTGCAGCAAAAGATTAAGGAAGCAGAGAGAGGGGACCACGTCGGGGCTAATCTTCCATATTGAAAAGCTCCACAGCCAGACGGTGAGGTGGCAGGAGGACTCTACCGTGGCCATGGAGCCCGAGCAACAGCGTCAGAAGAAGGGGGGTAATGCAACCTGGAAGCGACGGCATGTAAGCCCTTCCCCCTCATCCAGCCCCGATGTGGAGTTCCCTGGGCCCCGGGAGTCTGCTGCGGCCAAGGCCTTTCGGTCCGAAGTTGAGAGGCCTGGACACCAAATGATGTTGGGCATACACTGCTTCGAGAACCACCTGATGGAACAGTTCCAGGTGGTAGAGGTGAAGAAAAAGATGGTGCAGACGTATGACCAGTACGTCTCCGCCGAGATGGAACACCTGGAACTGTACCACCAGGTGGTCTCCAGGTGGCATCAAGACTTGGGCCCTGGAGTTTGCCGTTGCCTATGGCTATGAAATGGGAGATCACAGAGTGGCTGCCCCTCAGCCCTGTGCTGTACCTCAACGCATTTTGCCTTTCCCCCAAGTCCCAGGGGACAGGCCCAGAGACTAATAGCTTCCCTTATTAAGTTTCCTTTCAATGTTTGGTTTTGGTTTCATAATATTGCTGTTGTTGTTGTTCTGTTGTTGTTGTTGAAATATAGTTTTAATAAAAGTTGTTATATTTGTTGTTATGAGCTTTGTTTTAACCTGTCCAATCTTTTATCCTTTTGTGCTGAAGTTCTGGCTGGCAGGTGGCAGAATCTCATACAGCTTGTCGATCCCTACCAGAAGCAACTGGCTGGCTCCACATGTAGCGTAACTAAGGTATTAACCCAAAGATGTGCCAGGCAGCAGCAGGGTCTCAACTTGCAGACAGCCCCCCAGGAGGGGCAGGGCTTGTGCCTATGTGGGTGTGCCACTGCCAGAGAGAAAGAGAGACAGGCTCCTGACCTTGGCAGTGGGCAGCAGGCGGCGGGAGCTGGTGGTCGGAGGGGTTTTTATTTCCAGCAGCTTCAGCGGGCATCCGCGGGTGGGTGTGGAGGAGTAGGCTGTTGGGGGGGGAGGGGGGTCAGGCTGACATGTGGGCTTATGGATGCAGTGGAATGGAATGCAGCCCACAGTGACTGGAATGATGGTTCCAGAATCTCGTTGATGGTTCCTGGGATGGGCAGGCATGACTGATTCAGGTACAATGGAATGACAGCCTATGTGAGTTTAGTTTAATGATAATTATGTCCCTAGAATTAGTGTATGGTTGGGCACACTTCATTCAATTGTGAGATAGGTGGTAGCAGCAGGTACAGGAATGCACACAGGCAGGCAGGCACATATCATACGTTGTGTTATATTCCATCTCATTCTGGTAGGTTTGCTGCTGGATGTGGGCATTGGGCGCATGAGCACAGATGGGAGTTCTTCCTGATTCTGGCAGGTGGCAGCTTGAGCTGGCCTCCCCTCCACCCCACCTCTCTCATTCTAGTGGGGAGCCTCTCTCTATATCCCTCTCTTTCTCTCTCTCTGGCCATATAGTGTAGGTGACAGCATGGATGGGATCGTATCTGTCTCTCCTTCTAGCAGTGGGGAGACTTTCTATTATTTATCTCTCTCTCTTGGCAGCAACATGGGTGGGCAGACAGGAACCTTGGCATGGGAGGAAGGAAGGTGGACTGAGGCATGCTTTGAGCTTGGCGGCAAGCTGGGCGGGCAGACAGGCAGTGTGGCATGGGAAGCAGTAGGGCGGGCAGGCTGGGACATTGGCAGCAGGGCACTCAGATGGGCTAGCAAAGACTCTGCAGCATGAGAAAGCGAGAGCCAGTCAGTGTCAAATAGGTGGGCCGAGATCATGGCGCCATAGTCGGCTGACAGGCTTAAAGTTTGTTTCCCAATGCCATCCTGCATCATGAGGTCAGTCAGATAAGGCGGCCGAGGCCGTCTAGTATGACAGAGAGAGAGAGAGAGAGAGAGAGAGAGAGAGAGGCAGAGAGAGAGGCAGGGTGGGTGCCAGGCATTGGGAGGGAGGGACAGTACCTCAGCAGCACAGGAGCAGTAGCCCCAGCAAGATTGAGGAGGAGAATGAGGAGGAGGAGGAGCCTCATCCTGAATGCCCCTGGAATGGGATGGCGTGGGCCAGTGCACCATCACTCCTTGTCTAGGGGCAGCTCGGGGAATCCCAGCAGTAGAAGGTTAACCTTTAAGAAGAGCAACTGCTCCACCAACTTGGCCCCCAGGCTCAGGCGGTGCGGGGAGCAAATGTCCCCCGCAACAGAGAACACCCGCTCGCTGGGGACACTGGTTGGTGGGCAGGACAGGATACCCTTGGCCACTTTCGACAGGGCCAGCCACACGTTGGGCTTGCAGGCCCAGTAGGCCAAGGGATCACTGCTGGGATCAATGCATGGCTCCTCCTCCAGGTAGGTCTCTAGTACTGCTGAGGCACCATCATACTCCCTCTGGTAGCTCTGGGTGGGCACCATCTGCCCCACTGCCCTCAGCCATGCTGCTTGCCCTTTTGTGCTGGCCCCCATGCTCCCCAGAGTGGCCTGCACATAGGAGGAGCTGCTGGCACAAGTAGGGGTCCTGCTGTTGCTGCTCATCCTGCTGCTGGTGCTGCTGCTACCACTAGGGCTGGGGGCAGGGGTAGACCCAGATGGCTGGAAGGGGTCACTACTCCCACTCCCACCACTCCCACCATCCCCAGGGGTGTCCTGCTGCATGGCCCGCTCTGCCTTCCAGACCTTCTGCACCAGCGTACCCTTCCTGAGGCCATAGACCGCTGTCTCACGTGCCATGCTGCCCTTGATCCTGGGGTTCAGCATGGTTGCCAGGACATATTCCTCCAACCGCAGGAGCTCATCAAAACGCGCACTCAGCCCTGCCTTAGTGCCTTCAGCTTCCGTGCCAGGTGAAGCGCCTCATCGGAAAGCTTCCTGCTCAGACTTTGCTAATCCCGCCCCCTGAGAATCTCGTCCAGGCTCCTCTTGAGACTATGGACCAGTGGGGTCACCTGGCTGAGTGTGGTGGTGGAGCTGCTTGCAGTCTCCGTCATGGCCAGGAATGGTCTCAGGATGAAGACCGTGTGAGCTAGAATCTCCCATTCCTCCTTGTTGTACCCTGGAGGTGCCTCAATGTCTGTCTCCAGTTCCACCTGATGCAGGGCAGCTTTCTGCTCAAGAAGTTGCTCGAGAATCAGGAAGGTGGAAGTCCACCTGGTGGAGACATCCTGGATGAGCATGTGCACTGGGGACCCTTCCTCGGCTTGCTTCTCCTGGAGGAGCTCGCTGCCTTTCATGCTGCGGTTGAAAAACCCCGCCAGCTTCCTCCCACATTCGACCAGGGAGCTAAGGGTGCCTGGTCCAATCCCCTTCTCCCCCAAGCCCAGAGCATCCTTCACCACGAGATGGAGGGTGTGTGTGGCGCAAGGGATGCTTGTGAAGCCCCTGTCATGGACTGCCTTGAGGATATTGGCCGTGTTGTCCATGACCACACTGCCTGCTGCTACTCCCCTGGCACGACCCTTGCCATCTCTGGCACGTGCCCCATTGCCTCCCCTATGGGCAACAGACCGGCCTCTCCTTCCCTTCTCCATTTCTCGCTCCAAAATAATGTTTTTATATTGATTTTTAAAATTTTTAAAAAAAGATTATTTACATTTTTAATCTAATATTATATCTATCTATCTCTATGCTAAATCTAACTGCTATTAACTATTCTAAAACCTATTGAACTAAATGGAATATCCTATTATTTAACTACAAAGGCCTTGTCCTACAAACACACTGTATCTCTATCTCTATAACTAAGCTAACTACTATGTATATCTATCTAGTAACTGTTTATCTAATAACTATCTATCTATATATACAATATTACACAGGGGGAAACACAAAGAACACAGGGAGGGGTACAAAACTGAAATGAAAATCAATCTAATAATAATCCTACTCTTAATAAATTCAAAACTTAAAACAGGGGAATGGAATCAGGGATGGAATAAGAGGGAGAGGGAAACGATTCAATGGAGGGGGGTGGGAGGAAGGAAGATTGAACACAGGGAACACAGGGAGGGGTAAAACCAAAAAATAACACCTAAATCTATCTAAGCTAAGCTAAATAAATGATAATATGGAGGTAGATGGGTTGGATGGGTGAAATAGGAGGAGGATGGCAATGGATTAGGAATAGGAAGGAACAAAAACTGCTGGGAGAG
>QEPC01004580.1:2701326-2719312 GCA_003113815.1 Sphenodon punctatus
GTTTTATATTTGTATTTTAAATGTTTTAAATTGTTTTATTGTTGTTAACCGCCCCGAGCTGCTGTGCAGGATGGGGCGGTATAAAAATCTATTAAATAAATAAATAAATAAAAATATAGAGAAATTGAGAAATGTACAATGCTGCCATCTCAGTGAAGAAAATAAGGGAAAGAAATTATTCTCCATCTTGTTACTTTTCTATAGGTACTAAATATCAAAGAGATTTTCTTCTTTCTATGTTCACAAAAATCCACTTTCCCTTTGTTTTTATAGAAATGAACCATTTGCTGAGCTGTGCTTAATAATGTTAGCCTTAAACAATTTCCTCTCCTTTTATGCAACTCTTGTTTTATGGTACTTCTTGTTGCCATTTTTCGGTCATAACCAAGGATACACATGTGGTTGAACATCAGTCCTCAGGGGTGGGAAGCCTCTGGCTTGTGGGTTAAATCTGACCTATGGATGGTTTTTGTTTGTCTCCTTTCAGATTCTTGGATCCACATGGATCCAGTCCCAACCCTGAAGCACCGAAAGAGTGAGCTAAGAAAAAGGGAGCAGAGATGATGGCATGTAGAACAAGGGGATGGATTTATGGCATAGATCCATGACATGCAGCGTCCACATCCTTCCCATGTCCAGAACACAACTCTTAAACACTCACACCTCCAACTCCTATCCAACCCATCAAGCTTGTTCTAATTTTCAAAGTAGCCTGTGGGAGAAAAAAGCTTCCCTATCCCTGGACTGTAAACTGTGGGTACTTTCAGACATGACGCTAACCACCCTTGGTGGTTATTTATGCATGTTGCAGGGCTGTGTTGGTGCCCTATGGAGCCCTGCAACATGCATAAATAACCACCAAGGGTGGTTAAAGTGTGGTTAGCGTCATGTCTGAAAGTACCCCATCATAGCTACCACAAAACCAATGGATCTGCTTCAATATACACCTCTTAAGAATACAGAACTGAAATTATATTTATAGATGCATTTTTAAAATTATTTCCTTTTGATTGAAGTATTACCATAAACATGTTTTTTGAATAGGAAAACCCTTAAATATGTACATTTGTTTTAGTGAATTCATTTCCCCTGTATTCACACATTTGTCTTATTTATTTTTAGTCATAACAAGCCATAGGAGGCAAGCTTACATCTTACTTGTTGACAGCAATACAAAATGAGCCCGTCTTCAAAAGAAATTCAAAAGCATTACTAGACTTGATTAGTTAAGGAATAGGAGGCTTTGAACAATGTGTATTTTTCTTCAGTTTCTGCTTGGTCATTTCATTTGACTCTAGATGAGAAATGACTCCTTGCACTTGAGTGTGAACAGGCTGACATGATTATTCCCTTTTGGCAAGAATGAAATATGGCTCACGTTGTCATTAATGTAACTCCCGTGCTATGCAGAACTTATTTAGTGAGTTCTGAAATTTAGTGAGAATGTGAAATGTGAAACCAGTTCAAATAAAGGTTTTAAAATCTGGACTATGATGAATGATTCCATCTAATAAATAATCTCTTTGGCAGGCTGCCTTGTTTTTGATTTGTCGAATCTGGTACTCTTCCTGCTCAAATACAAGATGAGGGTCGAAAACTCATGGACATAGACTCATGCATGAATAATAAAATAATTTCTGCGGTTTGCAATTTTTGCGGTTGTGTACAAAATAATTAAGGCTAATGTGGCATTATTTACAGAAGCCCATGGGAGCATTGAGTGGGTCATTGAGTGGGAGTGGGAGCATTGAGTGAGTTTGTAGTGGGTCTTCATTACACACTAACCAAAGGCAGGTCTGGGAGGCAGGGACATTCTTCTCTATTCAAAGCAGGTGTCCCCTATTAATTTCTCTCCTCTCTCTGTTATTCTCCTAGTTGTGTCCTCCCCCCATAAAGAAAAGTTCTTCTATAGACGACCTTCTGAGAGACCTTAGTTATGACACTAGGTTTACCTTAGTTTTAACAATGATCATTTTAATTCCCTTTGATGACAGTAGTATGATGGCTATACAATAATGATCTTTGGTCAATTTCCACTGTGCCTAGGGTGTGACCCAAAGAAGTTTATCCGCTCCATAGGCAAAAAGTAGAAAACTTGGAGTGGGGACAACTTTTATATGGGCTAAAAGCTATTAACATGTTGTGCCAGGAGCTCTTTGTCATTGCAACATTAAAGAGACAGTTCTTGGGTTGGGCCTGGATTAGGGATTCCCAGACTAGGGGTCAGGACTCCAACTGTAGTCACCATATTGCTAAATGGGATCATCATGAGACAGAACCTGCATAATTAAATAAATATTAAATATTTGGATTCAATACGAGGATTTCTTTTGTCTTGGTGTCACAGCCTGAAAGAATTTAGAAACTGCTGATCTAGATGTCAAGGGACATAGACCTCAATCCATAAAATACTGTGATAGAGTCACTATACGTTCTTGCAAGACCCAGCCAGGCACATGGGGCTGGGGTAAGTTGCTGCAGTGGTGGAGCCCTGAGAGCAAGCCAAGCTTCAGCAGGTATCTGGCCCTTTAAGGGGCCAACTGGTGATGAAACTAATGAAGGTCAGCTGCGTGGCTCCAGATGGGTATGGGTTTGTAAGCTAGCTTAGTCGCAGCAGTATGTAAGACTGAGCTGGGGAACTCACAGGTAGTAGGGGTGTGCACTTCGTTTTCGTTATATTGATAATGATAACAAAATTCTTCATTTTTGTTTTGCTATTGTAATAATGATAACAAAGATAAATAATAACAAAATCGATAATGATAATGAAAGTCGTTATTGATTTTGTTATTGCCTAGCAGGTGTTTTTGGAGGGAATTGTGGAGAGGGGAGGAAGGAGCAGACATCTTGGAGTCAGAAATAGCGTTGAACTCTTGAACTGGCCCTGTGATGGGAGAGGAAGGAACTGATGGATGTAATCGCTGGCCAATGAGCAGCACAAGCAGGTCCCAGACTGTTGCATGGCACCCTGTGATTGCTCAATACCTCCTGCCTCCCAGAACCAATCATGGGGGTTCTGGGGAGGACACTGCAACCCTTTATGTTGAAGGGCCAGGCTGTTTGACTCTTGTTCTCTGTTAGCTCTTGATGTGTCAGGTTGCATTTACAGAACTTTGGTGCTGCTTGCACTAAAAATCTTCCCCCAGCCCTCAGTGTTATACTTTACCTTTCCTTATACCCTTTATTTTACCTTTTCCCTTCCCCGGTACATATATATATAGATATATAACCTAGACAAAAAACCTTCGGTTAAAGAAGCTTGTTAAGGTGGCATTACAAATTATACTCAAATGTTAACATGACAGTAAATTGTATGTTAAGGCGACTTTATTAAATATGAGACTGCTCTCGCTAAGATCACCAACGATCTTCTGGTGGCTAAATCTAAACGTCTCTATTCCATTCTTGTCCTCCTTGATCTCTCTGCTGCCTTCGATACTGTTGACCACTCACTCTTGCTGGATTCCCTTCACTCCCTTGGCTTTTGTGGCTCTGTCCATAACTGGTTCTCCTCCTACCTCTCTGACCGCTCCTTTAATGTGTCTCTCTCCAACTCCGCCTCCTCCTCCTTCCCCCTCTCAGTTGGTGTTCCTCAAGGCTCTGTTCTTGGCCCTCTCCTCTTCTCGATCTATACCTCATCCTTAGGCAAACTCATTGCCTCCCATGGCTTCCAATACCACCTCTATGCTGATGACACTCAACTCTATCTCTCTACTCCCTCTCTCTCTCCCTCTGTTCAAGCTCGTCTCATCAACTGTCTCTCTGACATCTCTACCTGGATGTCTCAACGTCAACTCAAACTCAACATGGCTAAAACTGAACTCCTTATCTTCCCCCCTCATCCTTCCTCTCCTTCCTCACTGTCAATAACTATTGATGGAGTCACCATCCTGCCTGTCCCCCAAGCCCGTAGCCTAGGCTTCATCTTTGACTCAGCCCTTTCTTTTAAACCCTACATTGACTCTGTTGCTAAATCCTGTCGCTTCTCCCTCCATAACATTGCTAAGATTCGCCCTTTTCTCTCTGTCTCGTCTGCCAAAACTCTTGTTCATGCTCTGGTCATCTCTCGCCTCGATTACTGTAACCTCCTTCTCACTGGCCTTCCCCGGTCTCACCTTTCTCCCCTCATCTCTGTCCAAAACTCTGCTGCCAGGGTCATCTACCTCGCCAGTCGCTTCGACCATGTGCAGCCCCTCCTCTCTTCGCTTCACTGGCTTCCCCTTCCTGAACGAATCCTGCACAAGCTCCTAGTCTTCACCTATAAAGCTCTTCACAACCTTGCTCCCCCCTACCTCTCTGCACTTATCGCCCTCCATACTCCAGCCCGTGCACTTCGCTCCTCCTCTGTCCCTTCTCTCACCCTTCCACGCCTTCCCTGCTCCCCTAAGCGCCTTCGTCCCTTCTCACTTGCTGCCCCCCATGCCTGGAACTCCCTCCCTGTCCACATCCGCCTTGCCCCCTCCCTTCATACCTTCAAATCTCTCCTTAAAACTCACCTCTTTCGCTCTGCTCTGTCTGACTCTTTATCCTGCTGAGCCACTATTCCTATACCTACGATCGGTTTACCCTTATCCTTGCAACATGGACCTGCCTGCTGTCATTCTCATCGTAACCAAGCCAAGTACGTGCACTTGAGACCTCGCATCTTCATGAATGTTAGACCCCTTGTCTCTCCCTCTGTTCCCCTTCCTAAGTCTCTCCCCCACCTCCTGTCTCTCAGATTGTAAGCCCTAGGGGCAGGGACCGTTTTCTTTGTAAAGTGCCATGTACACTGCTGGCACTATATAAATGTTTGTTAATAATAATAATAATAATGAGACCAATCTATACATTTTTCTTTTCTTATTCATTAATAAAAAAAATTATAACATCTGAAATTAAGCTACATAGGTGTGGTATGGTGACTGAACAATACTTATACGTGATGATGAGGAATATATACAGTTTAATTTCAATTAACTCATTTTTTAAAAAAAAGAAATATGAATAAGAAAATAAAAATGTATAGATTGGTCTGATATTTAATAAAGTTGCCTTAACATACAATTTACTGTCATGTTAACTTTTGAGTATAATTTGTAATGCCGCCTTAACAAGCTTCTTAAACCAAAGGTTTTTTTGTCTGGGTAATTTGCCCTTCTTTCAAAACTTAATAGTTTTGTTAATGCATAAGCTGGCCCCAGACACAAGGACACTGCAGGTGCACACAGGCGCTCACCTATCCCCCCACATCCCCCACATGGAGCGACCTGTTTTTTCCCCAGGTTTCTCTGTGATGGGGTGATGGGTGGAGGTGAGTGTTACACAGGAGTGCACAAGTGACTGCTTTCATGCGCAACGCGCCCACCCATGCCACTGCGGAGGTCACACTCATTCACACATGTGTTCTCACCTCTCTCACACACACTCATTCTAACTGATTACACACACAATCATTCAGACACAGTACACACATGCTCTCACCTCACACACTCATTCAAATTGATCAGTCACACACACTAGACCAGAGGCTTAGCCAGGGTGAAATGTGCCCCTGGCCAAAGGTCAAGATGGGCCCCCCTCTTTGTGTCCCGCATAACCAGTTCATTTTCACCCCCAGGACAGCATGAATTGATTATATGGGGTGCTCAAATGAACTGGTTATGGGGTGCGGGTTTAAAGACAGTATTCCTATTAGCAATAACTTCATTAAGAAGAGTTAGTGAAATAGCAGCCATAATAATCTCAGAACCATATTTTCAGATTTTCCAAGATAGAATAGATATTGCTTTACATCCTAAATTCCTACCTGAGATAGTATAAGTAAGACAGTTGTGAGAATGTGGCCCTTTTTACACGGGTCTCTCCCAGCCATGAATACACAGATTTCTGTATGTTCATGGGTGGGGGAGCCCTGTGTGAATGACACAGCATGCGCACCCACAGTGAGTGGGGGTGCATGCGCGTGCCTGCCTAACACACATCCCCACTAACTCCCCCATCTTGTCCCCATGCACAGAGCAACTGGGGAAAATGGCAGTTGCTCCGTGGGTACAGATGAGTGGGGGGTAAGTGGGGATGCGTGTGTGGCCATGTGCATGCCCTGCCCATGTACTGGCGCTCCCACAGATCCCCCACCTGGCGGAGCTGTGTAAAAACAGCCTGTGAGGAGCCACTCGAAGAAGAACAGAAGGTTGCTTCCTTGTAAACAAGGTTCTTTGAGTTGGCTTTGAACATTCTTACAACACCCACCCTTCAGCCCCACATGGAATTTTCTTATATTCCTAGAAAGGGTTGGAAGGAACTGTCATTCTGAGGGGAGAGTGCTTTTTATACTAGAGGAGCTTGAGATTATCACGTGGTCTATTGTTTGAATAGGATGAGCATGCACAACCCATTTTTGATAATGTTAGGAGCCATCTTGAAGAACCTTCTTTACAAGGTAACAACCTTCTGATCACTCAGATGGCGAGGAGTTGTTTGTAAACAAACAGCTTTATCTCCTAGTCCGATCTGTGTCCTGGTGGCAGCAGTAGCACTACTAGCAGGCAGAGGCAGGTGAGAGATGGGAACCCCCCACCCACCCACCGCATATGCGCTGTTCAATGAGAGCTTGCTACCACCTTAAATATAGGAACATGACAGTAGCCCTATAATATAGGTTTAGATAGATAGATAGATAGATAGATAGATAGATTACAGATGTAGATAATAAAAATAGAGATTAGATACATATACCATATTGTTTTTTCATTTTCCTTTCCCATGTGTCTCCCCCTGTCCATATTTAGATAGATAGATATATTAGATTAGATAGATACTAGGCTTTTTATTATATATATTAGCATTATAGAATAGAATAGAATAGAATAGATACTTAGAACACATAGCAGATAGAAGTTTATTGATATAGATACTTAGGAATATATTGCATATAGTATAGGTTATTAGGTGTAGGTTTAGGTTAGACATACATATTAGTAATTTTTCATATTGTCATTGTGTACTTATTACTACTGCATTATAATGAAAAGGGGAGGAAGGAGTTTAACTTCTGAGAAGTCTGGGGCAGGTGTCTGCTGGCACTTCTGCCACTGGTGGCAGCCCACAATGGAAATTATATCAAAAACAAAAGCTTCATTATCACTCAAAATCAATACCGATACAGATAACGAAAAATGAAATTTTGTTAATAACGATAATGAAAAATGACATGGGTCCTTGGTGCACACCCCTAACAGGTAGACCACCAGGGAGAAACAAGGGGAGCCAGAGTGTTGTGCCTCAGGGCAGTGTCTTGTCTTGCTTTGTGGGCCCCACAGAAAGAGACCAGGGAGCCTTCCCCCTACCCCCAGGCAACTGGATGCCAAAGAGGTCAGGCTAGAGGTCTCAAGGGACAGTGTTTGGACTTGACTGGTAAGGAGTACACCATGTCAAGGGACCTACCAACTCTTCAGGGAAGCCAGCACCCAGTCTGGAGAGGCTGGTAGCAAGGCGAACTATTGTGGAACTATGGGGTGGAATGATCTGTGAATATATATGATGGATACTTGGCCCACTGTAAAAATAAAGCACACTTTGAGGGAAGAAAGTGCTGTTTGGACTTAATTTGAACAGGGCCTGAAGCCACTAACATGGGCTGCAGTTTGAACTTGTTACAAATACATACTTTGGAGTAGCCCCACTGGAGCGCCATTGGAAAAGTTTGAAATTGATTAAACTTGATTGTAAGAAAAAATCAAGAAACTTAACCACAGAAAACAATAAAAATTTGAAATTACATTTTTTTTAAATTTCAAATTTTGAAACATTTCAGTGTTGAAAGATGTCCTGTTAAATCATGTTGAAATAGGAAGTGTTGAAATTTCAATCTTCACTGAGTGGTTATTCAATGGCCACTTTTACATGGACGCCACCCACCCACGAACACCCAGAAACACCCATCGGATGGGTGGGAGAGCATCCGTGTGAATGTCCACGAGTGGGTGGGGGTGCATGCCCGACCCACCCGCCAACACCCGCCAACATCCACGGAGCAGCCGCGAGGGAGCCGCCACCCTCTGTGGGTGGAGATGGGTGTTCAACACCTGAGCATCCGTGTAAAAGTGAAAATACCCACACCCACGCGGACTGGACCAGCGGAGCCCTACTGCACCGGCACCACAGGGCATGCATGTGCTGCCACACAGACATGCCCACGGTGGGGGGAGTCAGATGTCCAGCCGAGAGCCCGTAAAGGAGGGAGGAACCATGGCACACATGCAGGGGCTCCCACGATGGTGACCAGGAAGGTCAACAAGAAGGCCAAGGGAGCCGACACTGCCCCACATGCAGGAAGGGGCTGGGTGAGCATGGGGAGCCAGGAGTGCCTGGGGGGAGGAAGAGCCCTGGCAAGGCAGTGCAGGGGGGGCACCCCAGGCAGAAGGCACAAGGGGGGGTCCAAGACTGCCGGTACGGGGGGGACCCGGACGGGAGGTACAAGGGGGGTGCCTTGGTGGGGGGGAAAGGGAGGGACGTGCCAGGCTGTAACACAGCACATGTGTCCCAGTCGAGGACCTCCATCCCAGCACATCCCAGGGGCATGGACCAAGGAGCATCAGTGAGAGTGAGGTGAGCACAAGGGAACCACCACCACCCCACAAGGATGGGAGGGCTATGCCCCAGGCCCGGTACCATTGGCCAGGGAACACAGAGCAGGGGGCTGCCCCATAACCCATTCCCCCATCCCTGCAGGACAGCTCCCAGACAATGGAGCACCGCACCACCAGGACGACAGATGAGGAGGGGCCCCCAGACATCCAGGTGAGCAGGGGGGAACCCCAGCGGAGAGATAGGGGCAGGCCTCTCGGGGGCGCAGAGGGGGGCAGCAGGACCCGGAGTAACCCCTAATGCACAACCCCCAACAGAGCACGACCATCACCACAGCTACCACATCCACAGGGCAGGCCCCATTCTGCCAAGCCAGTTGGCTCCCCACACGCGGGTCCCAAAAGGGGGAGCCCTGGTCAAGGTAGGAGACCCCGCGTGTGGGGGTCTGAAAGGGTTCAGCATGACCTGGTGCACAACTACAATACCAGACAGGTCTCTGAAGCCATCACCCAGGAGACGTAGCGGCAGGGGTACAATAGGGATGTCACCCAGTGCATATAACAGACAAAGGACTTGAGGTCCGGATATAAACATATCAAGGACAACAATATCAAGTCCAGCTGGGCCATGCGCACATCTGAGTTTCAGGAGGAGCTGGACAAGTTCCTCTGCATGGACGGGGACATTGTGGCCTCCCACACACATGGCAGCGCCTTTGCCAGGGGCAGATGCAGGGCCACCACACAACCTCCCCTGACAGACCCCACAGAGCGGGAGGGGGGGGAGGTGTCCCTGGTGAGGCCAGTCAGGAAGAGGGAGGGGACAGTCCCATCCCACAGGGGGAGGAGGCACCCCGGGGATCCGAGTGCCGGACCAACACACTCAGCGCACACACCCCAACACCCACAGGCCTACCGGGCACAGGGACAGGGGGCACACACAGAGCAAGCGGAGACCCAGGATGGCTCCCAGGAAGTCAAGGAACCAGATCCAGGTATGAGCGCCCCAGCGGGGCTGGGGGGGGTATGGCCTGGATGGAGGCACAGTGGCTGGGGCCAGGGGTCGGCAAACACTAATGGCACCCCTTCCCCTTGCAGCAAAAGGTAGCCTGGAGGTGCATGAGGAGGAGGAGGAGGAGGAGGAGGCGGGCCCGGCAGCTCCCCTCTCCACCAGGTGGGCGACCCTCCATGGCGGGGCACACCGGCCAGGGGTGGAGGGGGCTAGAGGTACAGGGGGGGCACCCAGGGGTGTGCAACCACAACCAGCCATGCCTAACAGGGGTGGGAGTGTGGGGGGCAGGCAGGAGGGGCTGTTGGGCCCACAGTGGTCCCCACGACACACCTGACCATCAAGAGCCCCACCCATGGCGATCAGATGCCTCAGGGCCATCCCATGAGAGGGCAGAGCATGGGCACCCCACAGGGGAGGCCTGAGGGGAGCTGCCACACTATGGGGGCCACCGCACCAGGCACCCTGGGTCATGTCGTAGCGGGCAGCAGGGCACACAGGCCGGAAGCACTAACATGGTGTCCGACCTCTCGTTCACAGACCAGGTGCCCATTCATGTGAGGGGTGCAGTTGCCGGCAGCGTGGAGCAGAACCGGGAGATGCGGGCCATGAACCGGCGCCAGAGGGAGGACCTCAACAGGGAGCTGCTGGAGGAATTGCAATGGTTAGCCACGGTGCACTCCCAGGAGCTCTCTCTCACAAGGGAGCTCATCAGAGGGAAGGGGGAAAGGGACCGGGAGATCCTGGCTGCCATGATGGCCCTGTCCTGCACCGAGCACCTCTGGAACAGGCGCCAGGCTGCCGCCCTCCAACTCGAGGCGTGCCTGTGACAGACTGAAGGGTCAGGCTGCATGGCTCATGGACTTCATGGGGGAGGCCATGGAGGCACTGCGGCATGACCCCCAGCGTGACAGGCCCCACCATGCCGCTGATGGAGGGTCGGCGGCCGACGAACATCATGGCAGCTTCCCACTGGTGCAGGTGCCCCCCCTGCACCTTGGCCACCCATGGTTCCCCCAGCAGCAACCGTACCTGGGCCTGGTCTCTCAGGGGCCCCCTTCCCCCACATAGGGCAACTGGACCCGCTTGCGGGGCCGCCCTTCCAGCCCGCACCCCTCATGGTCCCGCCCCCACTGCCACCCTGCCCCCTCCACCAGGAGGCAACACCCCCTGACCGTGCACCTCAGGACAACCAACCACCCATGGTGGTTGTGCCACCCCCTCCGATAAGGCCGCAGCATGCCAGGCCCCTGGGGGGGGGATGCAACACTGGGGGGGGCGCACTGGGAAGTAGGGGACCTGCACAAGGCAAGACCCCGGTAGGGAACACAGTATAGAACCCACTCTGAGCACATGCACTACATGAGATGGGGAGCAATGTCCATTGCCCGAGGCAAGTATACCAGCTCTGTGATGCTGTACTGGAATGGGCACGGGCCATAATACCATGGGTGGGCCGTCCAGGGGCTCGCACCAACAGGAATCACCTTGCAGCACGTGTTATGCTCGTGTGGGGAATAGGGGGCTCCCTGGATGACCACAGGGCACCCAGTGGCCCGGGTCCCTACATGGGAAAGGGATAAGTGCACACGAGGATCACTTACCCCATTCTTGTTTCTCCATGCAGGGACCATCAGCAGAGGCTGGTGTGGAGCGGACAGTGGATGACAGGGAGGCTGGGCCATCTGGCTGGTGAGTGCTGCAGTCAGCTGCAGCTAGGGCACGCCGGCCTAAGAGCCCCGGTGGTGTGGCCAAGAGGGGGAGAGGGTGCTCCAGACATTAACCCCATTTTCCATTGTACAGTTCCCCCTCCAATAAATATGTTGTACCCATACCTTGTTGTCGCTTCCTCTGTCCCGATACATGTGGCTGTGGTGGGGGTGTGGCTTGCAGGGGGGCACTGGCAGGGTGGGGGCATTGTACAGTGCCTGCCCAATCGACGGGGCTGGGGCCAGCCCAGTGAGGCCTCATGCAGTTGAGGTGGCTGGAATAGGTGTACACTTAACCTGCACAGACGAGCCGGTGAGTGTCGGCAGGCAGGGTATTGCGGGGCCCGAGCACCTCATGGCCGACAGCGAGGGGAAGGCGCATGCACCCAGGCAACCCACGGGACCCATTCCCGGGACCCCCCTAGTCCACACATGGAACGGAGGCACGGTTTCAGGTAAAGGGTAGTACCCAGCTTTATTTAAGGGGTTCACAGGACTATGGACATGGGTGTGGGTCGAGCGCTGCCAGGTGTTCGGCTGCCTGGGCAATGATGCGGTGGCAGATGGCATCCCTGTTCTCCTCTTAGATGTGCTGGAATGCCCCTCCCTGGGCATGTTGGTACAGGGGCAAGGGGCCGGCCCTGTGCACCGGTGGTGGGTTGTCCAGGGCAGCACCTCCTGTCTCACATACAGGATGCAGGCTGCCAGGATGAGGATGAGGATGGGGGTGTGGTCCAGGTCGAATTGGCTCCTGTTCATCAGGAGACACCAGCACATCTTCAGGAGCCTGAAGGCCCGCTCCACCACACTGTGTGTGGATGACAAGCGCTCATTGAACAGGCGGTGGTCAGGGTTGTGCGCCACTAGATAGGCCCGCATGAGCCACAGGCTGAGCAGGTAGGCGGAGTCCCCTATCACAACAGGGGCCATGGGAACCCCCTCTACCACATGGTACAGGTTGGGGGCGATCTCCTCGTCGAACATGCATGCATAAAAGGGGGAAGCATGCAGGATACGTGCGTCGAGGCTCCACCCCGACTGGCCTGTGTACACATCTATAAACAGGCCCCTATGATCCACTACAGCCTGCAGATTGATGAAGAAGGCCTGTTTTTGGTTCATGTAGTCGATCTTTGCATGAGGGGGGCATATGATGGGGATGTGGGTGCTGTCAATGGCCCCGGTGCAATGTGGGAACCCCATTTCCTCGAACCCACGCATCACCTCCTCGGGGTCACGGAGCTGGATGACCCACTCCAAGAGAAGCTCCATGAGCAGGTCACACACATCATGCAGCGTCCTGTTCACTGGGGCGGTGCCCACCCTGAACTGCTCCCCCATGCTCCTACAGGAATCAGGAGTGGCCAGCTGCCACACTGCCATGGCCACGTGCATCCCTGGTGGCAGCGGGAAGTGCATGTTTGTCTCCCGCCTCCGGAGGTGGGGGTTGAGGAGCTCCCCCAAGCGTATCAGGAGGGAGCGGGGCATCCGGAAGTGGTCCGACCATTCTCCCTCTGTCCAGATGGCCAACAAGTTCTCCCACAAGTCGTTGGTGCGGGAACTCAACCAGTGCCGTTGCAGGGTCGGTAGGGTCACGTGGCGGGCGTATACGTTGAGGGTCCATCGGGCCAGGACGAGCTGGCCTTCCTGGGACACCACGGAGCCCAACAGGGCGTGGCATCAGACGGCCACTTGCCTCGCCCATCGCATGATCGCTGCCCTCCTGAGGTTTGCTGCCTTCCGCCACCGTGCCCCCAGGAGGACAGATCATCGACCTGGCAGGCGGAGCAGGGCTATCTGCTGTAGCAGCATCTGCAGCAGCAGGAGGACTATGCCCAGGAGTCACAGCAGCACATCCCTGGGCTGTGGGTACTCATCCCCTGGCAGCATGGTTCTGCAGCTCCCCACTCCTAGCCACCCGCTGCTGGCACATGCCGTGGCCGCAGCGTGTTCCGCTGTGTGGCCTGTGCCCATGGCCCACTCTCCCTTGGTATCGCAGGAGCTCCTCTGTGTCCACCAAGCCTGGTGTTACTGTTCTCTGGTGTGCTGCTTGACCCCATATTACAGCCCCTCCGCCCCACGCCCGACCGCCTGCAGCAGTTCCCTTATGTACTGTGTAGCCCACTGTGGTCAGGGCACTGATTGGTGTTGCACTGGGGGTGTGGTGGGGCTGCCACCGGGTTCCAGGTCTGGCTGCTCATCGCAGTGAGTTCACCAGCCGCATGCCTACCGGGGGGGATGGGGCCATGTGCACCCGAGGGTACCTCTGCCTCCACACCCGCACTACAGTCCCCCCTGCCAGGGTCCGCCTTTGCATGCTGTAGCTGTGCGTGGTGTGGATACAATGCTTGGCTCGGCTCCTTGGCCTGGCGCAATGCCCGGTCGTGGGCTCCCTCATCTCTCGGCACCTGTGCTGCATCCCTTCTGTCCTGTGTGTGGGTTGTGGCTCCCCATCCCCGGCAGCCCGGACTATCTCTGGCATGCAAGGCCACCTGTGGGCAAGGGTAACCACTCGTTACATGCTCGTCCCAGTTGCAGCAGCCCTCCGTCTCCCTCCTGCTGCTTCACCGGAGTGGGCCCCACCCCTGCCCTGGCTGTTCGTACTGCGGGGCCCTCAGCTGAGGATGTACGGGAGGGGTGGTCACCCTCTGCGGACATGCTGTTGGTGGCCATCTGGCTGAGCCCTGATGTGCAGCTGTTGGTGGCCAACCCCCTGTCAGTGAAGGATGGCTTCCGGCTCCTGTCACAGTACATGTGGATGATGGGTCATCAGGTCGGTTCCCCAGCATGCCAGGACTGTTCCCTTGAGCTCAACTTCACCCCCCTGTGGCAGCCTCCTTGGGGGCACCTGCCTGCCGTTGTCGTGCCGTGGACCACTGCAGAGTTAATGGTGGCTCGCCTGCTGATGGAGCTACCCAGGTTCGGCCTTGCCTTGCTTTCTGGGGGTCCCCCTGTTGCTGCCTTGTACACCGGCAGCCTCCTGCATGCCCGTGGCATCCCGCGTGCACCCTCGGATGTGGGGTCCCTCCTGCGGGACCTGGGCTTGCTGTTCCCTGAGGTTGGTGACCCGCTCCGGACCAGGGACCCCTCCTCTGCGGAGCTCGCCGCCCTTCGATCGGTGAGAGACCTTCCAGCTGTGTGGGCTGCTGCCGCTGGAGAGGATCTCCTCCTTCCCCACTTCCTGGTGGATGCTCATATGCGCTCCCAAGGCTACTGAAGGGGTCTGTTCTTCTGGAAGGGTCTAGCACTGGGGTTGCCGCCCCGGGAGCGCCCACTGGACTGGCCTTGAGTGACCCCTCGCTTCCACCCACTTGCAGCCACACTGGTGCCCTGGACAATGCATTGCCTGCCTCCCCCATGCCTCCGATTGGGCTGTGTGCTGCCGTTTGCATTGCTGCTGGTTGCTGCCTGGTTCCCTGGACCCCATCGCCCCCTCTGGGTGACCGCTGTTCCTTGCCGCTGGGGCTGCCCTGGTGCCCTCGCTCGCTATGCGCGGGCTCTCCTGTGCCCTTCTGTTGTGCTTCTCTTGCCCGGCCATGGGTCCACCTGCGCCCCCCTGCTCTGCCTCTCTGTGCTTGGGGGACCCCGTTCCCCTGGCACCAATAAATTGCTGTTATGTGATGGTCTGTCCTGCCTTGCTTCTCTTGCTGCTTTGGCGGCTGGGTGCCCCATCCCCTTGATGGCCCTCCTGCCCCCATCTGTGTGGTTGTGTGCAGGGGGTGTGCTTGGTGTATACTGGTGGGCTCCAGTCCTGTGAGGTGGGCACCGGTTGTGTGGTGTGTGTTCCCCTGGCGGCTACCCTGCTGGTCACTGCTGCCTGGGCTGGCTCTTGGGGTGGTATAGGCAGTGGGCGGTTGGCCGGGCACCCCCTGGACTCTTCTGTGCATTGGTGTGGCCCTGCCCCTCCTCTCCGCTCCCCTCTGCTGTCGCCTCCTGTTGGTGTGGGCCGTCTGTGGTGGTGGCGATGGATGGGCAGTGGAACCATGAGCGCTGGGTGGCTGAGCATGAGTAGGGGTTGTGCTGGCCCCGGCCTTTGGCCCAACCAATCCCCCTTCATGCAGGGGTCCGGGTGCTCCTCCGGGTGGTGGCTGTCAGTGTTTGGGGTGTGCCCCTGGTGCTGTTGCTCCCCCCGGCCCTCCCAGGGCCCATTGGTGTGGGCATTCCCCAGTGCCCTGTCCCTTATCTCCTGCAGCTACTGTTGTCATGCTGCTGGCAATCTTGTGCCTGGGCACAATGGTGCAACAGGCGGCGTGGGACATGCGGGCGGTGGACCGGCTGTTCGATGGCATCCGTGAGTGTGCTGCCTGTTTGCTGGGCCCTGTGTCCCTCCATGGGGGGTTCTGTTCCTTCCTTGGCTGCCGGGGCTGGCTCTGATGGCTGTCTCCTCTCCCTCTGTCTCATTCAGTGCAAGCCATGATCATGGAGTGGACCCGGGAGCAGGGGGAGTTGTTGGAGTGCCTTCTGCATGTTCTGGAGTGGCTGCACCAACTGGACTGCACGCAGGCCGAGCGCTGGCACCAGGTGCGGGGACGCTGGCCCGGGTGTTGTCCCGGATCTGCCGCTGCTGGCGCTTCCCCCCCTTCTGTTGTCCTGTCCCCCTCCCTGGCCTGTTGTTGTTGCCCCCTGTTTCTGGTTCCCCCTTTCATTAAAGGTGTTTGTGTTCCTTCCCGGTGTGTCCGTGTTGTGCTTTGCTTTGACCTCTCCCCTTGTGCGGGTGCCTCTGCAGCGGGTGTTGCAGGGCTGCCTGTGTTTTGTGGGTGCCTTCCCCCCCAGCCCCCATGGGCCGTGTGCCCGTCACTGTGTGCTTCTGTTGCCTGCTGTGTGTGGACCGCTCTGCTGTGTGTGTGTGTGGGGGGGCTGGCGTCGGGCTGTCTGGGCTCTGTTCCGTGGCTGTGTCGAGCCGGCTCCTTTGTAGCGGCTGTCATCCCATCTCCCTCCCCCCACATCCACGCGGGTCCTGGTAGCTCAGGGGTGGGGCCACATTGCGCGGCTTCATTTGGCCTCTGTCAGCCATGTTGTGCCATCGTTGTGCCAGGTGGGGCTTCCCTGCTGGTCCGGGTTGTCTGTGTACGTGCACGGGTGTTTGCCGGGTGCTTCCCGGGATGGGTATTTGGCCGCTGGGTGTTTGCCGGCCCCTCCCCTTTCCTTCCCATAAACCCCTGTGGCGCTGTCCATGTAAATGTCTCCCTACTCATTGCCGCCGAGTGTTCGCTAGGTGTGCTCACCCACCCATCCACACCCATCTCCACCCATCGGCGCTAGTGCGCCATCCATGTAAAAATGGCCAATGTCTTAATATTCAGAATGTCAAAAACCCAAATACCAACATTTTGAAATGTACTTCTTGTAATGTCTCTTACTAGCTTTCTGTGAACATTCATGTGATTAGATTTTTACAAGGAATTTTGTGAGTAGAGGTTGTGTAAATCCTTGGAGTACTTGCACTGGAAGCATTTGCATGGCTATACTGAAATCCCATTGTGGGAAGCTATGGTGACAACAATGTAAGTGATAAATTTAGTGAGTATTTTCCACATAGTGACAAGGAAAGAGTTTGTGAGTGATCTGTAAGTTAAGGTAAATCTTTATGAAATAATACTTGTCAAGTCAATGCTTGAAAAGTTTGAACAAAAATAATTAATGAGGAAGGGAAAAAAGTTAAATTGTACATATGATTTTATTTTATCCTGGTTTTCTATGGAAAGAAGACTTATGCAATCATGAGGGATGGGATTTTCAGTTTGGGATAGAACTGAAATGGTCCGAAAATGGCTTTCAGTTCTATCTGAAATTTCAGTTCTCGTTTTAGTTTTGTTTTTTGGGGTTTTTTGGCACTGATACCTTTTGGGGGTTTTTTAATGGAAAAAAAAAAATCAGTGCGAAAAACTCATAACTGAAACGAGAACCAAAATTCTTGGAGAAATGAAACTCAAAAAACCCAAACCAAAAATCATTCTGATTTCTGATGACCTAACCCTAGCAATCACCCTATGTATGTGCGTGTGTATGTGACCTTAACCTCTGATCCTCCAAGCTAATTTCAGCTACATTTCTTAGAAGGGCAAAAGGTCTAAAGTTTATATTTATTTATTTATTTAATAAATGTATACCCCGCCCCTCCTGCTACGCAGCCCGAGGCAGCTTCCAACAATTTTAAAATACAATAAAAACAATTTAAAACACTCATAATAATAATAATAATAATAATAATAATAAACTATTAAAATATTAAAACAGGGCTAAAGTCATGAATATAATAAACAGAAATAGGTGGGGGAGCTAAAACCCCTCGCCCTACACTCCCTCCCTCCCAAAGGCCTGGGCGAACAGCCAGGTTTTGCAACTTCGCCGGAATGTCAACAGGCATGGGACCAGGCGAGCTTCCTCCGGAAGGGAGTTCCAAAGGCGCGGCCCGACCACCAAGAATGCCCTCTCCATTGTGGCCCCCCGTTTAACACGGGGGACCTCCAAGAAGGCACCCCTGGCAGACCGCAGGAGCCACTCTGGGGTGTGGAGGGTGAGGCGGTCCCTGAGGTATGAGGGGCCCATACCGTGTAGGGCTTTATAGATCATCACCAAAACCTTGAACCTGGCTCGGCACGCTATCGGCAACCAGTGCAGGGCTCAGAGCACAGGTGTATGCTCCCGACGGCCCGTCCCCATAAGGAGACGAGCTGCCGCATTCTGCACTAGCTGCAGCC
>QEPC01004580.1:2733351-2757104 GCA_003113815.1 Sphenodon punctatus
GGAGGAGGAACAGAAGCGTGGTAAATCTGATTCCCCCCTGTGATTCACGGGGGTGACCACCCGGCGTAACACTGACCAGACATGACGTTGACACGGTCAACCATGGGGAATTCCCTGTGGTTGAGTGTGTCAACGTCACGTCAGGCTGCTGACCACAGCCCGGAATCAGCGGCCGTGCTCGCCCCCGATTCTGGGCCATGGTCAATTTCCAGGGGGTGGGTGCAGCGGCCGTATTGGCCACAGCGCCTGCCCGTCTCTGGGAGGGCGGGCTGCTGGGGGAGCATGGGGGGTCAGGGCTGTGCAGCTGCACATTCGGCCGTGAAGCCCCCCCCCCCGATTCCCCCTTGAGATCGGCCAACCCATCTGTTGGCCATGACATGTTGGCCCTGGTGGGGAATCTGCAGGATGTTTCCATGATGGGACAAATTGAACCCCGTCACGTCTGAAAATACCCATGGTTACAAGATTCCTACAGATTTTAACATAGCTTTATGTGGCTTTCCTCATTTGTACTATTTATACTATTCTGGCACAGGCAGATTATGCTAGTATTAAAAACCTGTTATAGGGTCTAATTTGCCACCATATTATTTGATTTTTAGACTGGTGCATATGAACTGCTTCCACTGAAGATGCACTAACCTAAAAGAAGTGAAAATGTCAGAAAACCAGAGCCCTGATATCCTCAACTTGAGATATTCTGTTCTGCAGCTAAAGAGCACATGCTGTCCTCCATACTGATTTTTCAGATTACAGCATAACTGTTTCCTTTCTCTTTGTTTATCTTTGGTCATCAGCCACAGGAATGGGCTGCTGTGGGAGAGGAACTGTACTGAATCCAAAACAGTAGCAGTCAGGGACTTGACATAAACATGTATTTTCCTTCTCACTAAAAATAGCAATCTAAATTCGATTTCTCTCATTTTAAATATAGCACTTTTTCAGGAAATGGAAGGCTGATCTCTAGAATTTCTAATGGAAATTTCCAATGGATTTATAGTCCCTTGCAAAAATAATGTCACTTAAACTTGTTTTTTTGAGGAAATGGTGAAACAAAGCTATTCAAAGCATCAACAAGGAGTGTTAGTTGAGTTATAGCTTGGGAGAATTCTGAAAACCTAAATATAATTGTTATTTATTAAGAATATTCTATATATTTCCCCCTGAAGCAATATTGTTTGTAAAAAATAAAATTGCTTTACAAAAACCTCTCTAAACAGAAATTGTACAAATGTTTAGCCACAATGATACTAACTTTAGGAATGACACTAACTTTAGGAAAATGGACAGATACGTCAGTTTTTAGACGATGCGTATACTGAATGTTTAAGATTAAATAATTATGCCTGGACGGAGTTATCATATTGAGGCCACACGCTTGATCCCCACTTGTCCTCATGGCGAGCAATTGCTGCTGCCACACTGCGGGGCATCATGTGGGGAGCTGGCCAGACGGTAGCAGGGAGGTTGGATGGGCTGGCCTCTGCTGAAGCCACTGCAGTGGAGGGGTGTGTGTGATTGAGGCACTGCCCACACAAGCGGATGCCTGGCCCTGCCTGCCTCCCTCCCACAGCAGTACTGAGAGTCTGGTCCCAGTCAAGACGTGGCTGTACACAATGGGAGCCGGTGCCTGTCACTCACAGCCCTACTGCACAGATTGCTGCATGGTGGACAGAAGGGACCCACCTTGGTAAGGCTGCTTCATGACGCATCCTCAGAATTTTTCCCGAGGACACGTCATGGAGCAGCTAGCTGCTCGCCCTCTTCCCAGGCAAGGGGAACCTCTGGCAGGTCGTGGACACACAAGCCACTGCATCAACATGTCTCATTTGCCCAGGGAGGGGTAAGGCTACCTAAGGCATGGTAGCCTCCCCAGCCTGCCTTGGCTGGCTGCACCCAGCCTCTCTGTATTCTGTTTTAAACTTAACATTGCTCCTGGTCTTTCTCTCACCACACCACATCCTAATCAAGATTATCTGACCATCTTTTTATTCTGGATTCTTCAATAGTTTCATAGAAACAATGGGGAAAAAGTAAGAAATGATCATGCAAAAAGGAAATAATCATGTGTGAGTGTCATGGGCTGGAGGTCCGCACCCCCACTTCACCGGGTTAGAGTGACTCAGTTTCCCTCGTGTACAGCCCACTTGAATCAGTTTTTCTCTCAGGCCAATGCAAGCGTGCCGCAGGGCCAACCCCTTTGTCACCCAAGGGCCCAATCCTTCCCATTTATAGACTCTTTCTCTCTGGGTTTGCAAGAGCTTGAGAGCCCTTGTTGCTCACTTGTGTTCCAATGTTAGACACAGACACTTCTTCATAAAGATAAGAAGTCAGTTTATTGATTACATAAGCAAGATTGTTGATACAGAGTGGTTACTAGAAATCAAAGGTAAATATAACGCATTCCTAACCTATACTGGTTGAGTTCCTAAATAAGCATCTTACCCTACAAAGGTCCATAAGTTCTTCTCAGTCCTTGATGTAAGCGACTGGGTCTTCAGTCTTAGAGTTGCTAGAAAGCAAAGTCCTGTCTCTCAGTTCATGGTTTCCAGCCTTGCTGGCTGACAGCTTTTTGGATGCAGATGCAGCTGCTCCAGATGGCCAAGCGAGAGAGCTCCTGAAGGTGGCTTAATGGCCTCTTTAAGTACCTTTCAAGGTCTCTTTGTTTTCGACTTCCCGCCTGGAGAAATCTGAGGCCTGTCACGTAGGCAATGGCTACCTGCATTAGCATTTTTAATGTCTCTGGCCATCCGTCTGGGGCAAATCAACAAACTTTCTTTCCATTTCCTGGAGCTTGGTCACATGTCACAGTCCTGATTTGGGTTTTACAGTTCTCAATTGTAACATTACATACATTTTGTATGTTTTGCTTTACATATTTACTAGGCTTGTAGTTTACATGTAGGCCAGTATCACACATGTGTGACCATATGTTCCTCCGTGACAGTGAGTAAAAGGGATTTTTAGCAAATGAGACTCTGAGTATGTGAAAAACCTCCCCTTTCCTCCAGCCCTACTTTATTTTTTAATCTCTGACAAACACATAAGGTCTCAGGTGTCATGCACATTAACTCCCCAAAAGTAAAGCTAGGAAAGTAAGGTTTAGCAGTGGGTCTCAATCTATCACATGCATTTCTCATCATGTTTGAAGGGCATTAATCCACCTATCAGTCTGCCTTAATTGTTGCTGGAGGGGACAGAGGTGATTTCCCCCCTCAGGGGAAGTATCCCCCACTACCTGCCTAGTTTGACAGTGCATTGTTCACAAGAAAAGCAACAAGAAAACAACAACAACAGGATACCTATTAGCAGCCACGGCAGTACGTACATATGGTAACTTTTGAAGTGGGGCAGGGAATCTTTGGAGCAAGGAGAAGGAACGTGGGAACAATTAAAACAGGTGAATGGACACTCCCACAATAAAAAATACAGGCGGGAGAAGAGTTTTGTTTGAATGCAGTCTCCGTATCTGGTCTTCTGGTTGATTAATGCTGGAATAGAACGGAGTCTGAGCATGGGTCCCACTGAAATGAATGGGACTTGCTTCAGTGCTAAGGGCTAATGCTAATGCTAAAGTCCTGAAGTTTGTTCCTGTAAGTAAGCTACTGGTGACATAATACAAACCCTACCCATGAAGCTCATAACTCCACTCATGGAAAACAAATAGAGAAAATCACACAGGTAAAGAAAGAATTAGGCTAGTAATTTGGGAAACCTGGGTCAAAATCCTTTTTAGTCTCATGTCATTCTGTCAGAGCGTGAACATTTGTTTCATTTTCCTGTAAAATATAAGGACGGTAAGAGGAGCTGGTCATAACAAACATGTGAACCAATGGTCTATGACAGCCCCAATGAAGACTCATTTATGGCTAAACAAAGGCTATCCATCTTAGTTAGTTTGCTTCATATACCATACTTACCACAGGACAAACTCTCATGTGAGTCGTCAGACCTGTTGTTTTTGGGAAATAATAGCTCTTCCAACCTACTCTCTTAGAAGTGCCGTTTGAGTCCTGAAACTGCTGATGAAGTGAGATTTTTCTTTCTTTCCTCTGAAATTGCTTCATTCCTGAGGGTAGCCCATCACAAAACCACGTTTTGGCATAGTCACTAAGGCAGATGAGAGAGAGCACTCTATGTATGCAGGTATGCAGATGCGCCTACTGCTGTCATGGCATATAGTTAGCTGTGGCTGGATTTCAAGATGGGTAGGTATTTACTACTGTATGAGCTTACTTGTGAATACAGATTCTTTCACTTGTTTCTTTTATGTACAGATTTTCAGAGAGGCTGATAAGGAACAGATCCAGGGCAGAGGACCTTTTTTAAAGGCTTCTCTCTCTGTAAAAAGCCTGTTTCTTCCACTTAATGATTCTGATATCACCCAAGGCTATTGCCCCCTAGATTTCCTCCTGATTGAAGGTCTGATTGGTAGCAGAACTTTCAAAAAACAATCTCAGCAGCTCTTCTTTCATGAGCCTGTTTTCTTAGATTGCACTGTCCCAAAGTCACGCCCCCATGCCTTTGTTTTCTGATTAAATAGTGTGAGAAATAGCAGGCGTGTACCATTTTGAATGGAAATATCATGAGAAAAAGAGCTTCCTTTGAATGCTTATAGTAAAAATAATGAGGGAATATTACATCTCATGATGTTTCAGTAGAAAATAGCCACAGAACCACTATGGAGCACCTTCAGGATATGGACTGTAAAACCTCTGTATTTTATTGGCCATGGAGAGGCAGGCAGGAAGTGTTTAAAAGGGAGCTGTGCAAGCAAATTGTTTAATTAATTTTACAAATCTGCAGTCAAAGTTGATAACATCTGACCTGATTATGTATGTATGTATGTATGTATGTATGTAGAAAACTACACTGAAAAATGCCTCTTCTAGTAAGGCATCTTTAAAAAGTAAGGCCCTTTTTAAATGGACTGTGGTGAGTGGGGGGAAGGGTGTGCGGTCATGGTGGGTGGAGGTGGGGAGTGTTCCCATTCCCATGGGTGCACAACCATCTCCACCCATGGAGCATTGGAGCCCATTACTCATGGGTGGGTGATGGGTGGAGATGGGTGGAGGTGGGTGCAGCGCAGGAGCACGCATGCACGAATGCACCCACACCCATCCCTCACAGCATTCCCATGGGCACCTCTACACATCTCCATGCAGCAAAACTGCATGGAGATGGGTTGGGGTGTCTTGTGTGAAAAGGGCTAAGAAGTAAAAGAGTAGAGTAAGAGAGAGTATGCACAAACTAAAAAACCGATTAATGTTGAAGTGTTTGTTGGCTTCTCAACTGGTCCAGTTTATGCTTATCTGTGATTAACACATTTTTCAGATGCTTGACATGGCTCCAAAGCAGCAACTCTCAAACCTTTTGCCCATTTTGAGATTTAAATATAATACTTGGATCTCAGACAACTACAAAGATATGCATAGTATATCAGATATTACTATGGTTCATATTACTAGCGTTCATCCCATTTACTGATGGTGTGACCCCATCTAGGGTACAATCCTCATTTGTCACTTGTCTGGTGTGCAAAGGGGGTGGGGGTGTTAAGCATTCTTAAACTGCATTTCACTTCAACACCTTGGACTTAGGCCCTTTTCACACAGACACTCTAACACTGATAAAATGGGTATTACATTTTGTTATACATGTTGCATGGCACCCACAGAGCACATCTGCAGCCCTGCAACATGTATAATAAAATAAAATAAAATAAAATAAAATAAAAAGACTGGAGATTCAAGGCTACTTTAGGCAAAGAAAGTGTATATCAACAGCAGAGAACCCACCACATCCCCTCTGTTAGTGTCTTTTCCTTTTAATAATGAAGGAGAAACTCCTAGTTTTCACAATTCAGGTTGCATCCTAAATCCATTAGGGTCAATAGGACCTGAGATTTCATTTTGTTAAAAAAAGAAAACAGGAAAGAAACACAATAGAATAGGTTGTGGGTAGACATAGGTGTGCTCCCTTTCCCATGGATGCACACCCACCTTCATCCACCTCCATCCATGGAGCCTCCTCTGTTTTGTCGGATGGCTCCGTGGGTGGGTGATGAGTGGAGATGGGTGTGTGCTCCTGGCACACACCCACTTCCACCCACCGTCCATGATGTTTCCACGGGTAGACACCCATCCCCCCCCCACTGCCATGGCATATGCATGGATGCCCCCACCGCACACCCAGTGGGCAGCAGGGGCATCCGTGCAAAAATGGCCAAAGTCTCATCCTTCCTCTGCTGGCTGAATGGAACTCTGGACTTTTTTACATGGGCTCCACCCATGCATGAACACCCAGAAATCTGGGTGTTCATGCATGGGTGAGACTAATCTAAACTGCGCTGTGGGTAAGTGGGTGTGTGTGTGTGCTTGCTCCTGCACACACGCATGCACACCCATCTACACCTATCCCCTACGCACAGAGCAACTGACAAAAATGGCGGTTGCTCCATGCATGGGGATGGGTAGGGGGTGGGTGCAGATGGGTGTGTGCCCGTCTAGACCCTCCACCCACCCAATGCACACGGATCGTGGCACGCACCACCACCCCGCGCTACGACCCTTGTAAAAAGGGCCACTTTGCTAGAACAGAGCAAAGGAGTTTAATAGGTCAAGGGTTCTTCAAATCTGGACTGTGTGGTAAACTGAAGGTGTGATTTCTTGCATTTTAAAGTTTACTTTTGGAAACAATAATATGGGCATTTCCTCCTGTATGATGGATTCTCTGATGTCTCACTATTATTTTACTTGTTGCAGCCTTCAACCAATGATTTTCCAATATCCTCTGCTCAGCTCTACCACCAGAGCTACCATTAGCTGTCTTTTTTTTACTTCAGTCATGGAGACTAGGTTGGTATATTACTCACATAAATGTGTGGTTTCTTCGAAATATACTTGACTCCCTCCACTCCGTTGGTTTTCGTGACTCAGTCCTCAACTGGTTCTCTTCCTACTTCTGCAACTGATCTTTCAACGTGTCTCTTGCTGGTGCCTCCTCTACTTCACTTCCCCTCTCAGTTGGAGTTTCACAAGGCTCCATCATTGGCCCTCTTCTCACTAAACACTCTGTTCCTAGGCAAACCCATTGAATCTCATGACTTCCAGTACCATCTGTATGCTGATGATACCCAACTCTATCTCTCCACCCCCACTCTCTCTCCCTCTATCCAGTCTTGTCTCACTAACTGCCTCTCTGACATCGCTACCTGGATTTCTTTCTTTTTTTTCTATTTTTAAAAAAAATATTTTTATTTATAAGCTTTTATCATTTACTTATAATGCACTTATAACGATCATAATGAAAATTACCCGTACAGTAGATCCGAAATACACATATGGTCAGATATTGCATGTCATATATTAATAACTTTTTATAAACCCAATGTAGAAACAAGAACTCCCCACACAAAAAGTCACTTTTTCCCTTGTCACAACTTGGCCTCATTATGTTAAGTTAGAGGAGCAGTTGACGATCCACTTTCCCCTTTCTCTTCTCATCCAGGGCAGTTATCACTGGTAACCAGGTTTCCTCAAAGTTATGCTTATTGTCCTGAAGCTCTGCATGGAGCATTTCCATCGAATATAAGAACCATAACTTTTGGTACAGTTCTTCCATATTAAACTCCTCAGATCCTTTCCAGTATTTGGCAATCATCTCATTTTATCTTATCACTGATGCCAGGACCTCTAATACTATATTAAAAAGAAGGGGAGAAAGAGGGCAAACCTGCCTGGTCCTTCTTTGCAATTGAAAAGGTTCTGTACACTCTCCATTAATAAGAAGCCTAGATTGCGGTGTTAAATAGATCGCCGACAGCCATTCCAAAAAATTGCCCTTTAGATTCATCTTTTCTAGCACTCTAAAGAGGCATTTTATCTCCACAAAATCAAACGCTTTCTCCGCGTCGGCGGAGATTATCATGGCAGGGATCTTTTGTTTGTTCAGAATATATATTATGTTCATTGCTTTTCTTATGTTACCTTTACCCTGTCTGCCCAGGATGAAACCAGTCTGGTTTTTGTGTATTATTTCCCCACTAATTGACTTAAACCTATCAGCAAGAATTTTTGCAAAGATCTTGTAATCTGCATTTAGAAGGGATATTGGTCTGTAACTACCGCAATTATCCGGATCCCTCCCAGGCTTTAAAATTAGGGTTATGACATCATCAGGTTAAACTTAACATGGCTAAAACTGAACTCCTCATCTTCCCCCTAATCCTTCCTCTCTCTCTTCCTTCTCTGTCTTCGTTGATGGGGTCAACATCCAGCCCGTACCTCAGGCTCATAGCCTAGGGTTCATCTTTGACTCCGCCCTCTCCTTTAAACCTCAGATTGATTCTGTTGCCAAATCCTGTCGCTTCTCTCTACACAACATTGCTAAGATCTGCCCTTTCCTCACTGTTTCCTCTGCTAAAACCCTGGTCCATGCCCTGGTCATCTCTTGCTTCGACTATTGAAGCTTCCTTCTCACTGGCCTTCCTTGCTCTCACCTTGCTCCTCTCATTTCTGTTCATAACTCTGCTGCCAGGGTCATTCACCTTGGCTGCCACTTTGACCATGTACAACCCCTCTCCTCCTCTCTCCACTGGCTCTCTCTTCCTGAACGCATTCTGCACAAACTCCTGGTTTTTACCTACAAGACTCTTCATGGCCTTGTTCCCCCCTCTCTCTCAGCACTCATTCCCCACTACACAGTCCAGGAGTGCCACTCCTCCTCTGCCACCACCCTGGCCTACTCACGGCTCTCCTGCTCCTCAAAATGCATCCGCCCCTTTTCCCTGGCAGCCCCCCATGCCTGGAACTCCCTCCCTGAACACATTCACTCGGCTTCCTCCCTCCAAATCTTCAAATCCCTCCTCAAAACCCACCTCTTCCATCAAGCTTTCCTTGGCTCCTCATTCCCCTCAGCCCCTTGCTGATTTATCTTGAATCATCGTATCTTATGTAAGATTAAATGAGTACCTACACCTTTGCAACTAAGCCAAGCACATGCACCTGAGACCTCATGAGTTCATGTATATATCCTTGTCTCTTCCTCTGTTTCCCCCTGCCCTCTGTCCCCCGGTCTCTCTTAGATTGTAAACCTGCCAGGGCAGGGACCGTGTCTCTTTCTTAGAATTGTAAAGTGCCAGGTACATTGCTTGTGCTATAGATATACTACTAACAATATACAGTTACTTAATAAAACATTAACACTTGCAGAAGGGCTGTTTTTCTTTGTTGTGGATTACATTTCTTTATTTTTCAGGATCCTAAATACATTGGGAATATACATGTACAAGAATAAAAACTTCTTGGGACAGATTAATATCATGAATATTCTGTACCAGAAAAAACATAGACACAACTGCCTGTGAATTTAAAATCTTTTTTAAGGTCACGCCTTAACATTGTATCATATTTAATGCTTTCCCACCATAAAACCCATGGTTTATTATTAATTAATTATTATTATTATTATTTAAATGGCATGAATCTGTTCCACTATGGAGATGGAGATGAAGTAATTCAAATGATATCTTTTATTGGACCAACTTATGTCGGTGAGACTATGGCGCTTTTCACACAGACACTCTAACACTGATAAAATGGGTGTTGCATTTTATTATACATGTTACAGGGCAACACGGGCTCTTTTCACACGAGATGCCTCCACTCAGTTTTGCTGGGTGGAGATGTCTGTGTGAACACCGCAGGCAGTGGGTGTAGGTGTGTACGTGCTCCCACGCAACACCCATCTCCACCCCACACCCCCCACGGAGCAACCGGATTGGTATGAAAATGGTAAGTTAAGGGACTGAAAGTGCAAGGCAAAGTGTGGGTGCATGGAGTCTAAATTATAAGCAAGTGCAATTTGTGAGACTGTACAATATTTTTTACTGTTTACATGGGATGCACATTCAGGTGGGTGCTTTAACTTACTATTTCCATGCTTTTAGGAGCATGAGTGATTTAGTAAGCTCATCTGCTCAGGTGAAACTAATTTGGGAATATTTCCCCCCATACCACATAATCCTACAGAGGGAGGAGGAAAGGTGAGAACTGTTGGGCTACGACAGCGTCTCACTCAACCCAAACTGCTCCTCAGGCGTACTCCTCTTATTTTCTACCCCCTCTTTGACAGGTATTAAACGTAACAAACAAGAGGGGAGTTTTAAAGTGTCTTTTATTCTGTCTCAGTCAGCACTAGATACATTCCCAGTCCCCCACTATGCAGCCTGTTTTCTTTTGCCTTGAGATTGGTAATGAGAAACCATGTAGCTCAAGCCCTATCACACAGTAAAAGTGCAGAATTAAAAGAGAAATGCAACCCTCACCCACAGTAGCTACTATTTTGCTAGATTTTAGCCTTTTTAACTTAGGGCATCCCAAGCCTTCCGCTTTTTCTGTTCTTCAAATGCAGAACAGATCAATGAAGGGCAAAAGTTGTACTTAGCAATTATTCACTTTGATTTTGGTTCAGCCATTATCTTAAAAGTGTGTGTATTTCCATGGCTTTAGAAATGAAGTACTTTTATCAATGACATGATCTTAGTTTAGAAAGATGCATAATTGGGTGAAAACAGATATGACACTAACCACCCTTGGTGGTCATTTATGCATGTTACAGGGCTGCGTAGGGCACCAAAAGAGCCCTGCAACATGCATAGATAACCACCAAGGGTGGCTACAGGGTGGTTAGCGTCATGTCTGTTTTCACCCATTGACACTGGGAGGAGGAGGGAGGGAAAGAGAAAAGTAAGTAAGCTCTGTAAGGAGAGACCAGTTCTCCTGATAATCATAATGCCAGTCATATCACAACAGGAAAGAGACACAGAAATGCAAACTGGCAATATGCTATCAGAGGACATTTGAGAAGTCCAATTTCTGTTACTGTAGGACAGAGAGGTGAGAGGGGCTGTCTTCTTCCAGAAAATAGGTTTAATGACTTCAATACTGCACAGTCTTTCCAAATAAAGAGTTCCAGCAAAAACCACCAGTAAAAATTGATGGCATTTTACACTCAGGATGGGTGTCATGGATCAGACAGCCTAATCAAGTCCAACGTAGCCCTTATTGTGAAGAGTAAAATTTGTTCTGGTGTCTCATCAGCTTCAGTTCAAGTGAATAGCTCCCCTTGCTGGCGGTAAGCATGAAATGTGATTTGTATATGATCCCAGATTTTTCTAGTAGTCTCACAGCTTTTCCTTAGCTCTGAAGGAAACCTACTGTTTTTCTGGCCAGGATTGTGATGGAAAGATGCCCTTCAGTGATTAATTTCCAGGTAGGAAAATCCACATTAACCCACCCCCCCTCCATTTAAGTGGTTGAATTAAAAAAAGAAAAGGGGAAAAAAAAGACCAAAGCATATGTGGTTTAACTTTTTATTGTGACAGGCATCAATTACAGCTTATGAAGTGTATTTATTTTTTGTATTTCCCACCCTGTTCAGTTATCACTAATCTTGATTGCCTTCTGGTTTATATCCAACAAAATACAGTCAGAACTGAGCTGTACAGCCATTTGACCTATGATGGTTTTTGTTTTGCACTTAGGCAACAGATAGGGACAGAGAATGCTGTTTGGTCCATTAAAGGTGTTTTGCATTTGACTAGTTTGACAATCAGCAAAATACAATAAAACACTGTATACAGTGGGTGATGAGGAGTCGGTTTGGCCACAGAACCAGAGTGATTGCCTCATCATATAGTTTCTCTGACTAGACTATTATCTTTAAATAATGCTTCTGGTGTGGTGTGCAATTGTTCAAGTTGAATATATTGTGACAGGACTCCACTTCAGTGGGTGAGTGTTTGCCGGATCAGTTCCCAAGGAGGTTGTTACTATTTGTATTTGTATCTTTTATGTATTTGCATAAAAGATAGTTTATTTACAAAGTCCCCAAGGCCAGGCACCAAGCCTCTGGCCAGTCCATATGGGAGTGCCTAGCCAAAACCCACACTCCCAAGCTAGCTCTTTCACAACTCACACACAGGTTCTTGTCAGTCCTCCAGGTTACCTCTCTATCTGGTCAGAAATCAACACCAAGATATGCTGTCTTGGTAGACAAGCGCAGGCTGACTTTCTTCCTGGGACTGACTTTCTTCTTATAGTGCTGGTCATGCCCCAAACACTCGAACTTCCTGTGTGGTGGCCATCTTGTGGCTCTTCTCCAGTTCAGGTGGCCATTTTGTGGCATCACATTGCCCCATACATGTGTCTGATTATTGTTTAGCAAAGGTAACTTTCTCAGGCACATTTAATCATTTTTACCCTTAAGGGAGTAAATGTAATTTAGCCTTGGAATTTAATTGTGTTAGATTCAGGCAGCGCAATCCTCTAGCTGTTAAACACTGGTACTAGTCCTTAGTGTCGCTGTGAGTTCCATTCACTTCAATGGAACTTTTACCAGCTTTAAGTACTTGCACCAGTGGGTGTTTTTACACACACCTTTCTCCTACATGTTTGCTGATGCAGCCCCAACTTTCTGTGTGTCTAAATCACTCACCTAGATCTTAAACACCCAGCTCTATGAACTTGCAGATATTCTCATGGATGTAAGAAGTCCTTAATTTCTGTGGTTTTACAAATCTGGATCCTGTAATATCTGTGTGTCTCCCAGAACTTGTGTGTGTAAAATGTTCTCCTGGTAAACTGCTCCTGGCAGCCATGGTCACGCCAGTGGCAACCCCTCTTTTCTACAACTGAGCTCTCCAGCTCCACTACTGCAGACTGTGGGTGAAAACAGACATGACGCTAACCACCCTTTAACCACCCTTGGTGGTTATTTATGCATGTTTCAGGGCTGTATTGGTGCCCTATGCAGCCCTGAAACATGCATAAATGACCACCAAGGGTGGTTAAAGGGTGGTTAGCGTCATGTCTGTTTTCACCCCATGTCAGGGCAGCGTGTGTGTGTGTGAAGAATGCATTCAGGAGCTGACTTGTGGACTCGTAAACCTGGAGGATTGAAAAGCCAGCACTTTAAGGTGTGTGTAAAAACAACCAGTGTTAAAAAGAGAGAAGACTGCATGCCTAGTTCTTAATAGTCTCTACAATATGCCATCGTCTTGGGAAATGGCCTTTCCTATTAAGTTTCGCTTGCCAAGATATTAACACAAAATATTCAGGTGGAATGATCACCACAAAGCAGCTTGATAGTAGAGCTGAGGCTCAATAGGTTAAAGATCTTGAGGTGAAAGAAAAGAGAACTGAGGAGGAATTTGATAGAAGCTTACAAAAAGGTGTGGTGCCGAAAAAGTAACAGGAAGCTGTTGTTAGCCCTACTCAAAATACTAGAACTAGGGAAAACCTATAAAATCAATGAGCAGCAAATTTTAAACAGGTAAAAGGAATTGCTGGGCTTGGCTGGGCTTGGCTGGAGTGCTATAATTGTGAAAAAGTAGTGACCCCTTCAGACTGAGTGGGCTCACTACAGTTGAGAGTCAGGATGTTAACAGGCATGATGCTGGCCCGACCAGGTCAGTGTCATGTCTGTATGTTTGCTCTGGGCCCACTAGATGTGGGCATGGAACAAACATCACTCAGGGTGGTGGCTGGGCCTAGACTGTGGGCCTGGATTACAGCAGGCCCACAGTCTAAGCCCAGCAACCGCCCATCTGGGCTGAAGCAGCCACAGGTGGAACTGGGTGGGAATGTCTGTTCCTGGCCCTGGTTCCTCCCAGTGTGTGGGGGTTGCCATGGTGGCCAGCCATGGCTGCCCTCCCTCCCCAGCCTGGGGAGCCATGGGAACATTTGTTCTTGTGGCCAGAGCTTGTTCAGCTGCGGAAAGTCCTTACCCTCCTCCGGGTGGGACAGACGTCCAGGAGGTCATTTGTTAACACCCTTAGAGAGCAGCCTGGCTCTGAGTTGGATGTGTGCTGCAATTTCTGGGGTCCAGTTTGAAACGTTGGATACCACCACATCTTCTGGGAAATTTTGGGTTTACTTGGACCTGAAATACACAGCCCTAATATTTGTATTTTGAAAGCAGAAGCTGAAAAGAGTTTTTTGTGTTTTACTGAAACCCAAATGCACAGACCTAGTTATTGGTCAGGGGATTAGACCTCTGATTGTTGGGGGCTGGGGGTGATTAGCAGGAAATGGATCACTCCATTATAACCTGTTGTACAGGTCTCTAAAGCAAGCAAAGTTGGTCATTGTTGGAGACAAGATGCTGGGCTAGATGGGCCATTGGTCTGACCCAGTACAGTACTTCTTATGTTCGTATGAATAACTCAGTGAATGAAGGTCCGGTTAACAAAGTTACAAATAGTGAACTGATAAATGTTGCAATTGTAGCTATACAAAAACAGATATTAATTTCTGGAAACAAATATCTGAACTTAATTTGCAATAAGAAATTAATTTCAATTCTGTTTCATAACTCTGCATACCATCATTCTCCTTTTTCACTATGCTGTTTCTAACAGCATCTGAATGTGAGGCTCATTTGATAACACTTGTGTTACCTGTCTCTGATTTTATGCTGCCATGGTGTGTTCTCTACATGACACTTCTGGCAACATGACAGAGCTGGATTTTCATCTTCCTAAGTTCTTAGAAACACCTGTTGGATTGTCAGCATTTGTGGATGATATAATGATTATTTCCAGAACTCCAATAGGTCTTCAGCGAGCCCTCACTCAATTTGCTCAATAATGTGTTCTAAATAAGCTTCAGGTTAATTACGCTAAAACCAAAATAACTTTTTGGGATAGAAAGATCAAGAAATATCCTTGGCATATGAACAATAGTAGAATTGAAGTGGTAAAAGAAATTAGGTAACTAGGGTTGTTATTGTCAGCATCGCCATCTTGGAAAGATCATCATAGGCAGACGGTTAAGATCAAAGTCTTGCAATCAGTGGCTGCCATAAAAAAGTTTAGGGCCACTTATGGAGGGAATTCTGTCCCAATTACCCTGCAGGTATTCCAGGCTAAAGTATTTCCCAAATCTTGTATGGTGTTGAAGTATGGGATTTTGCTGTAGACAAGGATATAAACATCCCCCCAAATAAATTTCTGCAGGGTTTGCTTGGGCTGCCGCCCTTTATGTCATCTGCCTTTTTAAGACTCGAAACTCACCTGGATAATCTGGTAACTAAAGCAACATCTAGGGTTCTGGGATAATGGTTTGCTCTAAAAGTGGAGTTTATTAGAGCTAAGATGAGTTCCTCTGTTCCTTGCCTTGTTTAAATCTTAGGGGTTAAACTCTATCAATCGTACAGGTTTATCTTTCAGAATGGTACTTAGGAGATGATTGGGTTGGCTAATTTTTAGTTATTTATTAAATGGTTTGTACAATGATGTATGTATAATATTTATTGTTAAATTGGTATTGTATTTTAATATGTTTGAGTCATGGCAGAAGCTAGTACTCAAAAAAGTAAAGTAAGTACATGACACTCCTGTGCCCAGTTGCTTGTTGTATGCTCCTATTTATTTACCTGAGCATTACCAGGAGATGTTGTCATGCAAATCACACTCTAGTGCCCACACTTTTGAGTGTAGCTTTTGTGTCAACATACCTCATTTTACACACTGAGTCAGAGGGATCCCTGTATTTTTGCTGTTGGGTATTTAAGTCATGGTTACCGAACCTTTCATTATGGAGACACAATTTACCACTAGATGGCAATATTAGATAAGATCCCAATTTTGGCTGCAGTCCACAAACCACTTACTCCAGAGTAGGCTACTCCTGAGTAAGTGGTTCGCAGATTTCTTTCTTTCTATTGTAGGAGGAAAAATAAGTTACTTAAATGCCAAAGGGAGAAAACGATATTGCAGTGGGGTTTTATATAAGTTGCTGTACTTATATTTCTGTTGAATGTATAATGTTGTAGATTCAAGGTATGCAACCATAAACCTGATAGGTAAATAATAATAAAATAACAATAATAATTAATAATAAATAATAATTAATAACAATTTATTATTATTGTTGTTATTTATTATTTATTTATTTTATTTATTATTATTTTATTTTATTTATATAGCACCCCCTGCCTTACATGGCACTCTGAGTGCTTCACAAAAAGTTAAAACCATATCTGGAACATCTGGAAGAAGCGACTTCCACACCGAGGTGCCCGCCACAGCAAAGGCCCGATCGCCTGCTGACTTCAGACGCGATGGCGGAACCCCCAAACAGCGGGTGGTTCCTGAGTGCAGATACCCATCAGTGTGAGGTTCCAGGAGTAGGTCTCGAATATAGTCAGGGCCTAAACCGTTCAGGGCCCTAAAAATCTCCACAATCTCCTATCTATAAGGAAGAAGAATGTCTTATGAACATAAGGGTATGGAATGCACAAGCAAGTTCTGTGGAAGCTGCCTTTAATGGTGCATCTTATATTCTGTGTACATCTTTGGGTTCATCTACTGAATACCATATTCCGGAGTTCAGAGAATACAAAATATGATATAGTGTTTGGTGGGTTCTTAAGAAGAACTTTTAAGATGGAGCTAAAGGGGAAATGGGTTTTGTTCAGACTCTTGTCTTTGGAGCTTGTTTTTTTTAGTGTCTAGTGGAGACTGCCTTTCAGGGCAAATGTAACAACATATGTATCTCTGCAAGACTAGACTGAGTTAGTAAAGGCAGTCTCTAAAACGGATATTGTCCTCACATATAGGACTTCAATTTCAATTTATTTTATGTTTTTACTTTTCCCCCTTATTTTATCAATAGGTTAAGATACTGGACAGGAAAACAATATAGACGTGAGTGGAAGGGTCAGAAGCTTGATTGTGGCTGGTCCTGAGTGTATTTATGTGGGGAAGAAAGTTGGCATAAAGTACCTCTCTCCATTGTCCATTTTCATTTCCAGATTGGGAGTGAAAACACTGCGTTAACATAATGCAGAGTTGAAATGAGAGAACACATTTTTAAAATTTGTGAATATCATTTGCATTTTTGGATAAGCATCCAAATATCTGATCAAATATCTGCACACAAAACAATATGCATATATCTACATATTTGGATATTTCTCTTTGGATACTTTGTTTTTTCCAATGTTTTCAGTCATTCTGGCTCAGATATTTGGTTATTTGACAGAACATCAAAACCAAAATGACTGAAAAAGGATGAATAGCAAAGATAAAGAGCTATTTTTTATCCATTTTATCATACTTGATTCAAAGCGGGCAAAATCAAGCAAAATATATAATATTTGTTGCAGATACTTGTTTCAGCTCTGCTATCAAGTCACCAGAAGCACTAAATCAGGGTGAAACCAATTTTCCAGGTGGAATCAAACTCTGATCCCATCGGTCTGATCTGTCTGGTCCATATTTTTGCTGATGATCCAGATTGGTGGTGTGTCCTGCCAAAAAGCACAAAATGACAGTGAATGACAGTTCAGGAACACTGCATGGAGATCTGCCACCTCAGTTTAAAATTTGTGGCATATCTCTGGCCCTTTTCAAATGGGTCATGGTGGGTGGCAGAGATGGGTGTGCGCCCATGGTGGGTGGAGCTGGTGTAAACCCGTTCCCACGGGCACACACCCATCTCTACCCATCTCCACACATGGAGCAACTGGCATTGGAGTCCATTGCTCCATGTATCCCATGGACGCCCACCCATCCCCCACCCACCACAGTCGGCGTTCACATGGGTGTCCCCCATGCACCTCATGTGTGTGGTGGGAGGGGGGACACCTGTGTGAAAACGACCTCTGTGTGCTATTACAAAATCATGGAGAATCTCCATGAAGACAGAAGCGCTGCTCTATTTCATCCCTAGCACTGACCTTTCTAAATGAGACAACAGTAGCATTGAGAGTGGCCCCATGTCCCTCTCTGGTGGCTCTTGGGCACCTAACCTGGACAGGGAAGGCTAGGAGGGGAAGCACCAGCTGTCCTCTCTCAAAGCTGTCCACTCCTGGGTGTGTCTTTAGAAGAATTCTAGTCAAGTAAACAGGATCTCTCACAGCTGCATGGACCATTCTTTTCATTGTCAACACACCTACAGATGAAATGCATGATATGTATTAAAGTCCATTTGGTCCTATGTTTGCACATGAAATACTAAATCAAATAGAAAAGTCTAAAAATCTATGTATAAATCCATCTCTGGGTAGAGAATGGCATGGACACAAAGAGTGGGATGAGCACAAAGAAGGGGAAAATGTGTCTGTATGTTAGAGCTCAAAAAACTCAGAAAAACAAATATATCCAGCAAATTTGCCTGCTTCAGGATTATCAGGACAAGGTGGATAACTACTACTAACTGCTAATAATAACTACTATTACTTCATGCTTTGCAGTTTGTCAATGTCTGCCTTAAGTAACATTGGTCAAAACCTGAATACTTATAAAAAGTGTGTGTGGTCTATCTTGCACACTTCCTTTATGTATTAATTATTATTAATTATTACACCAGCAGTGTACCTGGCACTGTACAATCAATAATTATAGACAGATCCCTACCCCCAGGAGCTTAAGGCATTAATTAATACCTATCCTTACACAGGGTGTTGAGTGTTTGAAGTGCTTTATAATCCTTATCTAGTGCACCCTCACCACAGCCTTGTGAGGTAGGTCATTATTATTCCCATTTTCAGATGGGAAGCTGAAGCTAAGAGATAGTAGTGACTTGACCAAGACCACCTAGTGAGTTTGTGGCTTAGATGGGATTTGTAACCTGGCCTCCCTGGTCCAAGCTCAACACTTTACCCACTAGGCTACACTTTTACATTCTGTGCAATATGCAATTATTCATAGAGTTGTGAGTCTTCTGGAAACAGGCCTGTAGCTATGGCGGAGCATAGGTGGGGCTGAAGAAATTAAATGTGTTCCAGGTTTTTCCGATCAGCTTTTTAGTATGAAGGCTAAGATGTCTGAAGACTCAGATGAGTGATTGAAGGGCTAAGACCAGAAAGTAATAATCACAATTCTGGCAACAAAAGGTGATTTCAGATGATACGCGTCTGACATTCACCCCAGCTGAACCACAGTCAAACACGGGCCGTGTTTGACTGTGGTGAATGTCTGTTGACTCACCGCCAGATGTGCACCACAGTCAAATGCGTCCCGTGTTTGCATTCACCACACTTCTGGACCTCCGGATGCGAGGAGGTCGAGAAGTGTGGTGAAAGGCCACCACAGCCATGGTGAACGGAAAGTAACGTCTGGTTATTTACTGTTCACCGTGGTCAATGGCATTCACTCCTGCCCGTGGTTGCAGGAGTGGCCAGATTGACCACTGCCCGTCGGGAGGGGAGAAGGCCGCCAGGGAATGCAGGGGGCGGGGCCGTGTGGCAGCATGCTGCACCACACATCCCCGCCCCCTCCGGGAGTGTGTGTGCCACTTTAGACGTGACAGCCGGCTGCTTTCACCACGGGCCATGGGGTGGTTCAGACCATGGCCGGGGGTAATGGGGCACACATCTGTTGGCGCGCCCCTTCACCCCCAGCCATGGTCCAAACCACCCCATGACCTGTGGTGAAAGCGCCCACCCGTAATGTCTGAAATCACCCACAATGTCTACACAGTACATGAACTTCTGAAGGCAAATTCAGTTGTCTCTCTTGTCATGAAGTCTCCTCCCCATCCCCCATTCCCTATCCACCCCCATCCCATGCCAGCATTCTAGCAATGAGCCTCTCTGGGAACAACATGCTTCAGGGTATAAGATGAGGCTCTGAAGCAATTTCCATCCTGGGATAGTAATAGATCAGCGGTGTTGTGGGGGAGGGTAAAAATGATGCCCCTGAAGCTCTGGTGTAGTCTAGGATATAGCATCCCTATTTTGTTTAGCTACAGCATCAAAAATACTAATGAGGGCCACTTTCAGACTCGCCCCCTCCCCCCGCATATTCTGACTGTGGGAGGGAATGCACAGCCAGGATCGCGGGGTACAGCTGGTCTGAAAGCCCCCCCACCCCCGTGCGGCTTTGCTCGCAAACACCTGCAGAGATACCGAGCAGGTGTCCAGCAGCCAGAATATACACACGGAGCTGGGGGGGGAGCGAGGTCTGAAAGCAGCCTGAGACTACTTTGGGAGGAAGGCCTTCCACAGTGATCATTAAATTCATTGTCAGCTGTAGAAAATAACAGACCATGTGTGTGTAGGTCAGGGTTTTTATATGGTTACTAACATACCAGACTTTGCTCTTTCTTGCTTGAGTCCATGGAACCAATCAATAATATTATTTATTTATTTTTATTGATTTATTTATTTTATAAGTTTATATCCCACCCCTCCTGCACTCAGGCAACTTGGGGTGGCTCACATCATCATAAAAAATACATTAAACACATAAATAACAAGATACAAATTCATAAATAAACATTAAAAAGTAAAAGTCAAAAACATTTCATTTCAGCAATGCATGAAACCTCACCCAACCCACCCTCACTTCCACCAAATGCCTGGAGGAAGAGCCAGGTCTTACACTGGCTGGAGTGTAAGACGATTTGGGCTAAGACGGACCTTGGATGGAAGGGAGTTACACAGCCCAGAGCGGCCACCGAAAATGCTCACCTGTTGGTCCCTACCCATCTATAGCAGAAAACCTCCATGAGGGCAGCCCCTGATGACCACAGGAGCTTCCCCGGGGCCCAGGAAGTGAGGTGGCCCCTCAGATAGATAGGGTCCAGGCTGTTTAGGGCTTTATAGGTTAATACCAGCACCTTGAATCAGGCCCAGAAGACTATAGGCAGTTAGTGCAGTGCCCAGAGCACCGGCATATACTCCCGATTGCCTGTCCAGATGAGGAGACAGACTTCGGCATTCTACACTAGCTGAAGCTTCCAAACCGTCACCATGGGCAATTTCACATAAAGCACATTACAGTAGTCCTCGAGGTGACAAGTGCATGGATGACAGTGGCCAGGTTGGAGTCCTAGATATAGGGGCAAAACTGTCTGACTAGATGCAATTGGTGGAATGCACTCCTGGCCACAGCTGACACCTGGAGATACAGACGCAGCTGTGGATCCAAGAGCATTCCCAGGCTCCTCACCTGAGATGCCAACACTGGGTGAATCCCGTCAATAACAGGTAATAGCCCCCCATACAGGACACCAGACCTACCAATGAGCATCACCTCTGTCTTATCAGGATTCAGTTTCAGTTTGACTCAACCTCACCCAATCTGCCACAGCTGTCAAGCACTGGGAAAGCGCCGAGACAGCAGGACCTGCATCAGATGAAAAGGACAGGTAAAGTTGTGTGCCATCAGCGTACTTATGACAATGAACTCCCCATCTATGCACAACCTCTCCCAGTGGTTGCATGTAGACACTGAACAAGAGGGGGGACTGAATGCAATCCTGCAGGCCCCCACATGAGAGGTCCCTGGGAGAAGATGTAAAATCTCCCAGAACCACCTTTTGTGGCCTACCTTCCAGGAAGGACTGGAACCAATGAAAACCATTCCATCCAACCCATACAGGTTCTACGGGTGAGTCACCAACACCTCATGGTTCACTGTGTCAAAAGCAGCTGAGAGATCGAGCAGAACCAGAAGGGTTGAATGACCCTTATCAAGCTCTACTCGAAGGTCATCGACCAATGCCACAAGTGCTGTCTCAGTGCCATAACCCAGGTGAAACCCAGACATTTAATTTATTTTTTTATTTATTAGGCATCAGCTTTTGCTATAGCCTTCAAATCAAAACAAGCCACAATATAATATAATATAATAATTATAATTAATTATAATGAATTAATATATAATTAATTATCACATAATTAGAATACTTAATTAAAATACTACAATCTGTAACTGTAATTCAAAATTAATACAATCTCCATCCATTGCATTCTACAGTTAAGAGGGAGAAGGGCCTAAGAAACCAAAGAGAACTCCCCTTGGAGTTCGTTTTTTACCACCTACCGTTCCTGGGAAGCCAACCATACATAGGTTGCAAGGGCCACCACATCCTCCTCTTTAGACAAGGAGAGGAGGATCCTATACCCTCGGCCTGGCTCTATGAACCGCTTTTCCTGAAGGAGTGGTTGGAGCCAAACTATCCTAAGATCATTATAATAGGAGCATGTTAGCAAGAAATGCTCCACCGTTTCCACCCCCCACCCCCTGGGAGCAGGTACACAATCTCCTAGGGTAAGGGACCCCTTTCTATCTCCCTTCCACCACTGCCGTCTGGAGTAACTGAAACTGAAGAAGAGTATAACTTCTTCGGAGGCTACGACTTGAAAGCACATCCAAGTAATTTTCCGTCCCCCAACCCAGCTTAACTGACTTGAGGCAGGGGGCAACCTTCCAACTCCCTAGGGCCTCCATGACCTCTTGCTGGTCGATGTTCCCCAGCCTAATTTGAATTTATTTTTTAATGGCTACTAGAGACCTGCCCTCAAAATAGGCAAAGGAGAAGCCCTGGCTCTGAAGAAGATGGGCCAAATACCTGAGCCAAGGATACCCTCCCGGGCCCATGTAAAGCAGATCCTCACTCAAACATAGTCACGGAAAGGAATTCTCTTGAAGGGAGAGTAACCTAACCCAATATTGTATAAAGGCCGTATTAGCATAAAGCTGAATAGAATACATTCCGGCCTCCGCCCTCAGAATTGATCCTGGAACATTCTTCCCCACTTGGAAGATCCAGCGCAGAAAGAGATCCTGCACCCTTTCCAAATGTTTAATTATTGGCTGTGGGGTAATATCTAAGCCAAAAACTGCTGAGGGCGGGAAACCCAGACTGCGAGGGATCTAGGAAATTGATATGGTCCAGATGCACCTGCAACGGACACGCTACCACCTGCTCATTAACCTTTCCTAAAAAGGGAAGGTTAGAGACAGGCCAATAGCTTGCCAGGGAGTCAACATCTACAATTGACTTCTTAATGACCAAAGCCCCCTTAAGGGACTCTAGTAACCTCCTCCCCAAAGAGGTGTTGACCACCCCGGCCAGCAACGGCCCCATTGTCTCTCAGCTGGCCTTAACCAGCCAAGACAGGAAGGATCCAGTTCATAAGTTGTGGCCTGCACAGAACCAAGCACATCTTCCACCTCAGCAGGTGTCACAAATTGATCACATAAATAGTTAAACACTGATCAGATGGGGCATTCCTTACCTCTGGCTCTGTCACTGTATCCAAAAGGGCAGCATCGAAGTCATGTTCAATGCAAGTGATTTTATCTGTAAAGTATGCCATAAACATGTCACAGCGGGCCTTGGAAGGCTCTGGGTCCAGGTGGAGACAGGCAGGACTGACCAAACCCCTCACCACCTGGAAAAGCTCCTCTGGACACAACTTTGCGGATGCTATGAGCTCAGCAAAGAAACCCTTCTTTGCTGCTCGCACAGCCAGCCACAGTATAGCTTTTCAAAAATAGTTGCATGGAGTACCCAGTCGGAGTGAGATCATGCAAAACTGTGCTCAGAGCTGGCCATGGTGCTGAAGTCCTGTAGGAGGGAACAATGAAATGCATTGGGCCAGGCAGGTAGGCCTGGCTGGGAGAACAACTTGTTGGAGAGCAAGAGCATAAAAGGAGGAGTCCTGCTCTGGGCCTGCCACTGGGAAGTTTCCAAAGGGGATCTGGGAACCAAACCAGGGCATGGCTCCCAAACTGCCCAGGAAGCAGCTCAAAGGGCCCAAGGAACCCCAACAGGTCTCCTTGCCACAGAGAGGCCTCATCAGCTGGAGGAATAGCTACAGCAAGAACTGAGGTAGAACTGGTTGGGGAGCTGTTCTTTGACTGTTTGACTTTTGTTTGTGGGTTCATTCCATATATGGGAGTATTGATTCATTAGTAGTGCTGAGGCAAGAACGACTGTTCCTGTACCATC
>QEPC01004580.1:2779145-2790723 GCA_003113815.1 Sphenodon punctatus
CCATCGGGGTTCTGGGGCCAAGTTACAGAGAGGGAGAGTTGTGGCCAATATGTATCTAGAAGCTGCCAGTCTAGCCCAGGACCCACCATCATGGATCTGGGGCTATCATTCCTCGCACAGAGGTGATGTCATTCCAACGCACCAAGAAACAGCCACTCCAGCCCCAGGACCCACCGTCAGGGTTCTGGGGCCAAGTTACAGGCAGGGAGGACTGTGGCCAATATGTACCTAGAAGCTGCCATGCTAGCCCCAGGGCCCACGATCATGGTTCTGGGGCCATCATTCCTCGCACAGAGAGCCAATTTTCCAAAGAATCAAGAAACAGCCACTCCAGCCCCAGGACCGACCAGTGCGACCGCCAGGGTTCTGGGGCCATGTTATAGGCAGGGCGGGCTGTGGCCAATACCTAGAAGATGCCACTCTAGCCCCAGGACTCACCGTCATGGGTCTGGGGCCATCATTCCTCGCACAGAGATGATGTCATTCCACTGCATCAAGAAACAGCCACTTCAGCCCCAGGATCCGCTGTCAGGGTTCTGGGGTGAAGTTACTGGCAGGGAGGGCTGTGGCCAATACCTAGAAGCTGCCACTCTAGTCGCAGGACCCACCGTCATGGGTCTGGGGCCATCATTCCTCGCACAGAGAGCCTTTTTCCAAACTCCCGAACCGAACAGGACCGAACCGAACGGCTGAACCAAACGGCCAAACCGAACCGGACCAAACCGAATGGCCGAACCCGAACTGCAATCTGTTCACCCATTCCTACTTGCCGCCTGTTCTCCACCTTTGGCTGCCTCCTCAAGCCCCCCTGTCCTCCTCCCTCTTCCGTTTCTGCTCAGGATCTTCACCTCCAAGACAAGATCTGCCTCGACATCGCTTCCCACTCCTCTCCTCTTCCAACTCCCTCCCCTCTCCCTCCTCCCCCTCCTTCTCTCCTGTCCTCCTTCCCTCCCACCTCCCTTGAGGAAATCTCCTTCCTGCTCTCCTCCTTCAACCCTTCCACTTACCCCTTTGACCCCATCTCCTCCTGCCTCCTGACCTCCATTGTTTCCACTGTTGCCCCTTTCCTCCTGCATATCATCAACCTCTTCCTCTCTACTGATTCCTTCCTTTCCACCTTCAAGCATGCTATTGTCTCTCCTAGCCTCAAAAAGTCCACTCTTGACCCCTCTGACACTTCTAGCTACCGTCCTGTCTCACTCCTTCCTTTTGCTTCCAATCTTCTTGAATGTGTTGTCTACTCCCACTATCTTGACTTCCTCTCTGCCAACTCCTCCCTTGACCCCCCTCCAATCTGGCTTTCACCCCCTTCACTCTACTGAAACTGCTCTCGCTAAGTTCACCAACGATCTTTTTGTGGCTAAATCTAAGTGCCTCTACTCCATTCTTGTCCTACTTGATCTCTCTGCTGCCTTCGATACAGTTGACCACTCACTCTTGCTGGACTCACTTCACTCCCTTGGCTTCCATGGTTCCATCCTCAACTGGTTCTCCTCCTACCTCTCTGACCACTCCTTCAATGTGTCTCTTGACAACTCCACCTCCTCCTCCCTTTGACTCTCGATTGGTGTTCCCCAAGGCTCTATCCTTGGCCCTCTCCTCTTCTCTATCTATACCCTGTCCCTAGGCAAACTCATTGCCTCCCATGGCTTCCAATATCACATCTACACTGATGACACTCAACTCTGTCTTTCTACTCCATCTCTCTCTCCCCATCTATTCAAGCTCGCCTCACCAGCTGTCTCTCTGACATCTCTACCTGGATAGCTCAAAGTCAGCTCAAACTCAACATGGCTAAAACAGAACTCTTTATCTCCCCCCCCCTCATCCTTCCTTTCCCTATTCCCTGTCGATCTTCATAAATGAGGTCACCATCCTTCCCGTCCCCCAAGCCTGTAGCTTAGGCTTCATCTTTGACTCATCCCTTTCTTTTAAACCCTACATAGACTCTGTTGCCAAATCCTGTTGCTTCTCCCTCCATAACATTGCTAAGATTTGCCCTTTTCTCTCTGTCTCCTCTGCCAAAACCCTTGTTCATGCCTTGGTCATCTCTCACCTCGATTACTGTAACCTCCTTCTCATTGGCCTCCCCCGCTCTCACCTTTCTCTCCTTATCTCCATCCCAAACTCTGCTGCCAGCGTCATCCACCTTGCCCGTTGCTTCGACTACGTGCAGCCCCTCCTCTTCTCTCTTCACTGCCTCCCCCTTTCTGAACGAATCCTGCACAAGCTCCTAGTCTTCACCTATAAAGCTCTTCACAACCTTGCTCCCCCCTACCTCTCTGCACTAATTTTGCTCTGTACTCCAGTCTGTGAAGTCTGTTCTTCCTCTGTCCCCTCTCTCACCCTCCCACATCTCCCCTGCTCCCCTAACCGCCTTTGTCCCTTCTCCCTAGCTGCCCCCCATGCCTGGAACTCCCTTCTTGTCCACATCCGCCTTGACCCCTCCCTTTGTACCTTCAGATCCCTCCTCAAGACCCACCTCTTCCGCCCTGCCCTATCCAACTCCTCTCTCCCTTCACCTAACTCCTGCTGATACCCTCCACCCAGTACAATCTGTTACCTGATGTCTGTGTACTCATATCCTCACCACATGGACCAATCAGCCATCATTCTTGATGTAACCAAGCCAAGTGCGTGTACCTGGGACCTCGCATCTTCGTGAATGTTACACTCCTTGTCTCCCCCTCTGTTTCCCTTCCTTCATCTCCCCTCCCTCTCCCATCTCCCAGATTGTAAGCCCCAGGGCAGGAACCATGTCTATTCAATTACTTTGTAAAGCACCAGGTACATTGTTTGTGCTATATAAATGCTTGCTAATAATATTAAAATAATAATGATAATAAAATATAATATAATCAGTACTCAATTTGAGCCCCCATTTAAGTCAATGGGCATTTCACCAATGACTTTAGTGGAGTAGCTGGAGAACTGCACTCTGTGACCCATCCAAGGCTGACTAGTGAGGCCAGGATTTGAGCATAAGACTCCCAGCTCAAAGGCTGGCATACTGTCTGATGGACCCCACGCTCAGAGATAGAAATAAATCAATGGGTGTGGCTTAAACATGGTGACTTTTTCAAGGAAACGCATACTGCAAACTAGTTTGGAATCTACAGTCTGATATGTACTTCATTGTTTGCACTGGCTTATTAGCTTTCTAGGCATAATTCAAGGATCTGGAATTGAGTTGACCTATAAAGCTTTAAATGTCTCAGGCCCACTTATCTGAAAGACTGCCTCCTCCCCTATGTTCCACGAGGATCCTTAACTTCAGAAAAGGCCAAACCCTTGATTAGTTCCATCACTGGGCATTTTAAAGGAGATGCTACTCTGCACGGCCACCCAGGAGCCATGTGTCCGACCAGCCATCTGAAGGTGAAGTGGGGGGGATGTGTGCTCCTGTGAGCCATGGTGCACCCACTCATGGCCACTCACGGAGCACTGCCGAAAAATCTGGAGTGTTTCATGCGGGGCAAGCCAAATAGGCCTCTGACAACAAGCAGCCACTGAGCCCTTGTCCATTTGAAGTGGGGAGGCCAGCCATGTCAGCAGACCCGTCAGCTGCTCATAGACACTTTGGGCAGGGGAAACTGCCTTTACAAGTCACAAGCACTGGCCAGGATCACTGTGGAGCCCAGGTTTGCAAAGACCAGCACAGTGCACTTCCCTCTCCCCCATGGTCTGGGGCAGAGGGAGTGCAAGTGCATAGTGGCTGCCTCAATGACTGGGGTATCTATGCTGGGAGCCACCTTTTTGAATCCCCCTCCACGCACTCTATCTGAGTGGGTGTTCTGCGGCAATGCCACTCAGCACCACGGACCCAACCCCCATCGCCTTGCTCATTTAAAAACACCCATTGTGTCATATGTATATGGCAAAGGCACCTAGAGAAATGCTCTTACTGGCTGCTCAACAACTTTTGAACTCCCTTCCCCTGGAGGTTCACCAAAGTCTGACTCGGAGCATTTTCCAGAGGCAATGTAAGGCTAGACATTTGGCATTGGGGATAGGTTCAGGACAATGATTGCAGAGGGGAGGGGGAACAGTTTTACTGTCTTTAAAATTCTTATTTTATGTGGTCTTCTGTGTTGACACCTGCCCCAAGCCCTTAGGTTATGCTGGAATACAAATTAAAATAATGTGGATAGAGTTTGTTTTTTTTACAATATTTTGGAATAAAATTTCAACATTTTTTTCCTCAAGGAATTTTCTTTTTATTCCAAGGAGGAGAATTAGAGATCCAAAGGCATGAGCCATCCCAATTTTAATGTCCTAACTCTGTTCTTCTTATAATAATAAAGGATAAAAAGAATAAACAGTGTTCAGTTGCTCTACAGTTGGTTACAGAAATAACTTAAAAGGCTACAAACCCCATGTAATATAGCAGTAGAATTTTTTAAAGTATGCAAGGAGAAAAGAGAACGCTGATATTAAGGTTTTGTGTGCTGATAGTATTACTGCTTTATAAGCATCTAGCTGAATTATTACTATCCTCATTCAGTAGCTGAAGTAACATTTGGAACTTGAGGAATGATCAGCAAAAGGAGATAAATGAGTAGTGCCAGATTCAGGATCTCTCTTTTGTTCACAATGGGGTGCAAACTTTTCCCTCTAAAGTCAATGAGAGCTTTGCCATGGACTTCCTTGGCTTCAGGACTGTAACCAATGTCTGTGGCTTTTGTTCACCTTGAACAAACAGAAGAAAGGCAGCAGCAATGCCAAACACAGGTCATTAATTCCACTTTCAGAATCCGAGTGCAAACATATCCGTGTCTCAGCTCCTTTTGCCAGTAGCAGCTTCTCTAGTTCATTTTCAAAGGTACTGTTTCATCTCCGATCTGGAAACCTTCCAGGCTAAAGCTACACCTCCCAACCACAGCCTGTACTGACCGTGTGTCAGCCATTTGGGTAAGACTTTGACTAGACTATAAAATATTTGGGAAAAGAATTCTCTCTGGTGCTGTCATCAATTCACATAGAATCAATGTGATATTTCCCGCCTAAAATTCCCTAATGTGGAAAGAACCTGTGCTTATTAATCTCTCCCCGTCTTTCATCCAGCTGTTCTTCAACATAAGCAAAAACACATCTGGATTCTTGTAACCTCCCTGCATTTATAAGGCAGCTGGTGAGGGGAAATGTGAGCAGTTCTTATCTATTTGATGCTTAATTGCATTTTAAACTCCTGGTCTATTAACTATTGGGAGCTTTTAGTAACAGTTTCATATCAGGGAGTCATTTGAATAAATTTAGCAAAATGCATTTTATTTACCACAAGTTAAGTTTGTAATGTAAATCTGATTAGGGTTGTGGGCCACAACCCTAATCAAATTTACATTACAAACGTTTTTCACAGGAGGGATACACTGGTGACAGAAGTTTATTCTCTCTCCTCCTGCTCCTATCCCGCTCCCCCCCCCATGTCAAAATGGACACCCATTTCAAATTCTGCTGGAGCAGTTGTAGTGATGACCATAGAAGTGGAAAATGTACAGCAAAATCAACAAGTCATTTAGCACCAGTGCTAGCTGTAAGCACCGATGAGAGTCCCATGCTGGGACTTTGTGCCACTGTTAAATGGCTTGAGGATTGCCCTACTCCTAGAGATGGAGTCAGAGTAATTCTAATGATGTTTTTTACTGGACCAGTTTCTGTACGTAGAGTACGTAGGCTTTTGGGTCACAAGGGGTCCTTCCTCAGTGTGGTAGGGTTGGCCAAACTCAGTTCCCAACCTTGCTTAACAAAAATATTAGGAGCTTGTTTCTCAGAAAGTGTACCCCATTTATTATGTAACTTTCCCCCTTTTAATAGTCTTAACAAATATAGCTGATATATATCAAACAATAGTCCATCAAAATCTCTATTTCTCAAGAATGATGACAGCTACTTTATATAAGAAAAACAAGAAGTCTAGTTACCATCCTCCTCCAAAGTTCACCTTTACTTTTCTTTCTGAGGTGATAGTATCTCTTCAAGCCACAAATCCTGTTAAAGGTGTACAGCTCACTCTGTCGTCCACATTGAGACACTCTCCTACAACACCTTGGATAGTATTGGCACCCGGAAGGAGGTGCAATAGGGTGTGCCTTCTGATTATCATGACATTATGGTGCTTGGAAGAGGGGCATGGTCACATCAGAAAGAAGCCAGGGACCCAGACTGGAGTGCTCTTGTGCAGCCAAGGTCCGCACCGGACAATCCAGCCTGGGGAAATTTGGGCCTGTGCAGGTCCATCCCACAGGGGGAAGGAGGTTCCCTGCTGTTGCAGGAGGTGGCTAGCACTTGTGAATATCAGGCCGTTTGCTTTGGTATTCAAAACTTGAGACAGCTGTTTAAGATTAGGCACCTCAAGTTTGCTAACAGTTGACCTAATTGTGTAAGCAAAGTCAGAAATAGATCTCCTCAATTTTAAATATAAGAATCAAGTTCCACTTTATTGAAAGTAGAATCATTAAGACAGCACAATGGGATTAGCCCTTATACTTTTTCAAAAGCAGATTCTGACAGTCAGAAGGGACTTTGTTCTAATGTCTGACCTGAAAAATAGATGCAATAACAGAGTCGTGATTGAGCATATCATAGCCTTAGCAATACAAGAAGTAACAACGAAGCGTTGGGTCCGCTATTGCAGTTTATTAGTTGTAGTTACTTGGGGCAAATTTCTCTTTTCCAAGAGCCTAAAACTGTATGCCTACAACTGCTGCACCCTAGCGAGGCTCTGCAAAAGAAGACTTGGCAACAACCTGAAGAAAACATCACAAATGCAGAGAACTGGGCTGCATGCTATGAAGCTTTTGACTCCTTGAGGAGAATTGCAAGAGGAGAATACAAATCAGGGTGTGCAGCCTGCTTGGAAGATGGTCTTCTGGGAGATCATAGGGTACCTTTACATATTGCTTCTTCATTAATAACAGATGAGCTACTATTTCTCCTTGCATGGATGGGCTTCCTTCCCCAAAACCAGACATATACACACACACATAAGGAAAACGGGGACATTTGGAAGGGTTTTTGAGAGTGCATAATTAGCAAAGGTTTGGAAAGATGCTGTAATTACAAAGCACAGTGAATTATTTGGGTCTGTTATGTTTCTGACTAGGAGGCTGTGTGGCTTGAATACATGAACCTAAAAATATTCAGCATGGTCCTGAACTCATAAGTTCATTCCGGACACCCATTGAGGGCTGTGCCCATTGCTAAAATATGGCCCTTCTTACACAGACAGTCTAAAACTGAAATGGGTGCTACATTTTATTATACATGGTACAGGGCAATACTGCAGCCCTGCAACATGGGCCCTTTTCACACGAGATGCCTCCACCCAGTTTTGCTGGGTGGAGATGGGTGGAGGCGTCTGTGTAAACACCACGGGTGGTGGGTGGCGTGCATTTTCGCTGGGTGAAGATGGATGGAGGTGTCTGTGTAAACACCACTTGCAGTGGGCGGTAGGTGTAGGTGCGTGCATTTTGCTGGGTGGAGGTGTCTGTGTAAACACCGTGGGCGGTGGGTGTAGGTGCGTGCATGCTCCCACGCAACACCCACCTCGACCCACCCCCCACCCACGGAGCAACGGACTCCAATGCCGATTGCACCCATTTTATCGGTGTTAGTGTGTCTATGTAAAAAGGGCCTATATGTTAACTACAAATTAAACCTAGTAGACATGTTGGAGTACATACAAATGTTCAGCACAATTAGGTTGCTATTTAAATAGCAAGGAGGGGATATCTCTTCTTCTACACATTTTGTCCAGGTGTCCAAGAGAGCATTTTAGGTTTCATACGCATTGCAATTGTGTTCCAGGTTAGCAACTTGTCCCACACCTTGCCAACAGCACAGTTGTATGTAGACAAACTCAGGTGCACAGGAAGTCACTCTAGTTGAAAACCTATTCCATTCATGACAGTCTCCATATTGATAGTGTATGCACATACACGCATTTGAAATGTGATTGATCATTTTTTCATGTGTTGCATAATAACAATTGCATCAGGAGAAATGAGTCTATGGCTGTTTTTACACGGACACACACACCCCGGATGTGTGTGCGAGTGTGCGATGAGAGGGGCACCCGTGTATACACTGCAGATGTGGGTTGGGGGATGGGTGTCTGTCCATGCAAATAGCACGGGTAGTGGGTGGGGGTGCATGTGCGCTCCCGACGCACACCAACCATCTCCACCCATCACCCACCTACGGAGCCATCCGGCAAACTAGGGGAGGCTCTGCGGGTGGAGGTGGGTGGAGGTGGTGTGTGCCCATCCCATCTCATCCCATCCCATCCTCCACCCACCGCTGCCGTGTAAGGCCCTTTTCACACTGACACTCTAACACTGATAAAATGGGTGTTGCATTTTATTATACATGTTGCAGGGCACCATAGAGCACACCTGCAGCCCTGCATCTTGTATAATAAAATGTAACACCCATTTTATCAGTGCTAGAGTGTCTGTGTGAAAAGGGCCTATGAAAGACCCTCTGTGTCATGCCCCAGATTTTGAACCCATGACCCCAAGAATTCTTGAGCTTGGGCCAGTCCTCCTGTGTCACTACCTTACTTTGTCCCGTAGCCTGGCCACTTCCAGTAAATGGTCTCAGTACTGAGCAGGCTTCGGCCCTCCACCCCTCTCCCAACTTGTCCCAACTCCTACTATATCCCACAGTTTCCTCGTTGACTGCCAGCCAGGATATAAAGCTGGCTGGTAGCAACAGTAAGGTAACTGTAGCAACTCCTATCTCTAGTCCTTTTTACATGGGCCACGGCTCAGGGGGAAGGGGGCAGTGTGCGCTGCGGTCCATGTTCGGTGGGTGTGGGGAGGGTGTAGATGGGGGCACATCCATCTAAACCCACCTCCACCTATCAACATGCATGTAGCAACTGCCATTTTCACCGGTTGCTCCATGCGTGGGGGATGGGTGGAGGTGGGTGTACATGCAAGTTCGCGGGAGATTGCATGCATGCACACATCCCCCCCACCCCACTCACCTGCCATGGGATTTACAGTTGCACCCAATCATGAACACCCGGATTTCTGGGTGTTCATGATTGGGTGCCACCCATGTAAAAAGGGTCTATGTCTTCTACAGGAAGAATTAGACCACAGTGATTTAAGAGTGTTGTGCCAAGTGCAATGTGAAGACGTTTGCAGCTAATGAAGCTAATGTCTAGATTTTGGGGTAGGACTGTGAGGGGGTGGGGGTGGAAAATTGGGGAGATGGTATTGGGTAGTTTTGGTGGGGGGGTTGTGGGAGGGTTGAGTTTTTTTGTGGGGGGGGTGTTGGTACAAGTTGTATATAGTTTTATTGTTGTTAGCCATCCTGAGCCTTGGGGAAAGGCGGCATATAAATTTAAAGAAATAAATAGATAGATGCACACCTTTTTGCTATTTAATAGCATCTACAGTATGAGAAAAAGGAAAACAGCATAGCTCACAGAGACAGACCTTTTGAAACAAGTGTTTTTATGACCTTCACACTAACTATACATGATGTTTGCATATTCAGGCTTCTACATGCCATTGCAGTTCACCTGATTTATATGGGTCAAGGGGGAAATGTTCAACACAAGAAGGTCCCACTTGGATGGAGAACACTGAAAGGTAACAGAAAAAAAAATATATAGCTGGATGAATGAAAACATTTGCAATATTTTGAAGAGATCCTGCAGAGATCCAGGACAAACTCATTGCCAGGACTGTTTTAAAAGCAGACAGAAATTGATTAATTTGACAGACAGTACACCTGCCCCATGAAGCATGTGGTGAGGCACCAGAATATGAGCAGCAGAAACCACGGAAGAGGGCTTCTTTAACTGCCCATGGGAAGGAAGGATAATGCTCTCCAAAACTCCATCCTGTTGAGCAGAGAGACACGAGACTCCATGTGTTTAGTCAGAGAACTCAAGAAACAGCTTCCTCTATCAAGGCTCTCATTTTGTGCCATTTGACTTACAATGTATCTTGGTTTGTTATGACACCTGAGAGCCCAAACCTCTGTGAGTTTAATTTATAGCCACAACTTTACTTGGTGGGCGACTAAAATAACAAACATTAAGCAACATTGCACCATTTTGCTTGTTTCCAGTTTAGGCAATAAGTTTCCAGCAAGACATTACCTATTTTAGGCATTTTATTTTATAAATATTTTATTTTTTATTTTATTTAGGCATTTATTTTAGGTATTTCAGACATATACTTATTTTAGGGGTTTTGCGATTGATTTGGGTACCTGATGTCTTCAGATGTCCACTTCCAATCTTGGAATATTGACTTTGACTAACTTGTCGATTTATTGACTTCTGGCACCTATTTATTGATTTTCCATCCCAGAAAATTGACTTTCAGTTCTGATCTTTTTTATTTCCGTCCTGATTTTTTTGGTTTTCTGACCCAATATACTGATTGGTAATTAGAAAATTAAAAAATCAGTACTGGAAGTTACTGACTTTTCAGGTTTCCAGTTATCCAGTCAGTTTCAGAAGTTCAGACTTTGCCCTGAACTGTGGTAGTGCTTACCACCAACTGTTTCCCACAATTTTCTGAGATCACAACCGGTGGTAACTGCATCTGCTACCACGGTTCGAGGCAAAGCGTGGTGAACATTTGGTGGCTGCCGAACAGAAGTGATAATGGTTGTGACCCCGGGGTGGGGTTAAGTGTGGTAAAGTATGCCTAAGTGTGGTAGCGTCACTTCTGAAAATACCCAATGTGGTACCCCAAAATGCAAGTATTACCTGTGGGTACTAAATTAAGTTCCTGTTTCACTCTAGTTTACTTTGCAATGTGGGAGGGGGATGATTTTGTTTGTCTTGAGCAGCCAACTGCTTAACCTTTCAACATATGATTTTGAAGGAATTAATAAACAACAATGGCCTATTTAGAATGAAAGAAGTTTTGCACTTCTTGAAAATGAGACACCTGAAAAAAGTCTCATATTTTGTATCTAGAAATTAGATTGTAAAAATTCTGGCAGGGACCGTGTCTATCTTGTTTTTTGTAAAGTGCCAGGTACATTGCTTGCGCTATAATAATAATAATAATTAATAATAATAAATTAATTAATACATTAATAATAGAAATTAAGGTACACAAAGTAACTATTCACCTCTCTCTCTCTCTCTCTCTCTATATATATATATATATATAGTGATCTCAATGAGACATAAGAAAATAATGAAGCATAGACTTAAAAGTGATTTCTGATAGCCAAACCTCTGTGATGTTTTATAAAAAAACAGCAAGGATGAAAAAAATCATTCTTGAGAGAGGGGATACAGAACCTCTTATTACAATTAAGAATATTCAATGCATATTGGCCATTTTCACACAGACACTCTAAGACTAATAAAATGGGTGTTACGTTTTATTATACATGTTGCAGGGCACCCATAGAGCACACCTGCAGCCCTGCAACATGTATAATAAAACATAACACCCATTTTATCAGTGCTAGAGGGTGTTTTCATACGTTACGGGTGGCCGGTTCACCACAGTGGATTCCCAGTGGGGGTGAACAGAACAACCACCCCCCGGGGCAAATAAAAGCCCCGAACAGATGTGACGGGACCGGGGCCACG
>QEPC01004587.1:21817-62781 GCA_003113815.1 Sphenodon punctatus
AAACAGATGTTAAAGACACATTGACCACAGGTGGGTATTCACCGTGGTTCACTGTGATCTTGTAATGTCTGAAAATACCCATAGTGTGTGTGCTCAATTTACATTTGTTGTGGTCATCTGGACTGAGAAATAGAGAAGAAATATTGATAGGGGAATGGGCAGTCACATGGAAGGAAGGGGTGATGAAAAGCACATGAGGGCAGGGGGAATCTGTGAGATGCATAAACTGCATAAACCAAGCAGTAAATCTGAGAAACAAGGGATGGGGTTACAGGGCAATCTTGTATGAAGCAGATTGAAGAATGTTTCCTGCCACCACATTACAAGCCTTCCCCACCCCCGCCCTGACTCACCCGCTGTCATGCTTTTTCAGTGGCCAGGCCGAATACTCGACAGAGTGACGACCCCCACCACTGCCTGGCTAAGTCTGCGGTCGCAGTGGGAGCTGTCACTTCTCTTTTCACCCTCTGAAAGATACTGTTGCTCCATCACTCTGTGAGTTCTGAATCTTAAACTGAGTCAAATCTTGGACCAGTTTCACACCTTCCCCCGCCCCCGACCCTGCGTATATTTTGGCTGCAAGAGGGAATGCTCAAGCCAGGATATGTGCCGGGTTTTGCCGGTCTGAAAGCCCCTTTGTGCGACTTTGCCGGCAAACACACACTGGATTTCCTCCCCTGTGTTCAACTCAACCTTGTTCATCTTAGATTGTAAGGCCACTTGGCAGGTACCTGTGTCTAATAATAACAGTCATAAAGCACCAGGTACACTGCCTGTGCTCTATAAATTATTAATAATGAACCAGTATAGAAACAGAAATGCATGATATGAGTTATGTGTAGCTTTTGATTTTACTAGCACAGCTTGAGTTTCATATATCTGAAGTCTGAAAGAAACTGCTTATGAATAATCTGCAGCAAGTGGCAATTCACAGATATTACTGAACAAATTTATACATTAGCTGAAATTGAGAGATCCTAGGGATGCTCTTGGAAATTTAGGATGCGGGAAGCTCAGGTTTCTCAAGTGAATCACAAAACCTCAGTTCTATTGGCATGAGGTACAGGCATACTGTGCTTGTAGTGTGAAAAGGCAGGCTTAAGCATTGCTTTAAGAATAAAGACTGCTTAGCTTACTCTGAATTTCTGATACGAACTAGGGATGGAATGAATAATAGATTTTGTATTTTCAGGTTTTTGCATTTTGGTGGAGCCTTTTCAATAAAAATATCCACGACCAATACAAATACTTGCAGATCAGGTTTTTGGGGGTACTCTCTTTCGGTTTTTCAGTCATTTTGGTTATGTCCTTTTTGGCAATTGTGCATGTGCAATAATGCTAATATTGCTAAAATACAAAAATGACCAAACCAAACTAACTGAACTGGATAGCCAACAGAGTGGAAATGGAAAAAAGTACCATTATTACCTGAACCTCCATTTTCAGTTCAGGTAGGGTATATTAGATGGTTACCTGATTGTTTGTTTGTTTGTTTGTTCTCTTCAGATACTAATTTCAGCTCCAGTACTAACTGAACACTATTCATGGAGAACCTGAAAAAATTACTTTCCCCTCCCCCCCCTTTCCCAACTAGCAGAAATTTGAATGAACCAAATTTCCCCTGCTGGGTTCTAGGGAAGAAGCGATGGTTTGGGTTTCAGACAGGTTCGGCATTCTGGAATTTTATCCCAACATTTTAAATGCAACTCATGGGCCATTTTTACATGGACACCACTGACCTATCTCTACCCATTTGATGGGTGGGAGACCTTCCGTGTGAACGACACTGGGTGGATGGGTGGGTGATCCTGCAACCCACCCACCTACACCCATCTATACCCATGGAGCATCCAGGAAAGAGCCGACAATCTCTGTGGGTGGAGATGGGTGTTTAACACCCAGCTGTCCATGTGAACGGCAAATCACACTCACCCATGGAAAGGGTCCACCAAAACCAGCAAGACACAGCTAGAGAGGCCCCGCAGGAGCCTGCAAGCAGACACACCCACCGGGAGAGACGCCAAACCCCCTGCCAGGAGCACTTAAAGGAGAAGTGAGCAAGGACATGGGTGTGCCAACTCCCAACATGTCAGGCAGAAAAGCCCAAGACAAAACCAAGGGTGGTGGGCCCAGGTGACCAGCACCAGGGAGGGTGGGCGGGCATGATGCCTAATGACAAGTCTCTCCTTCCAGTATAGGGCAGCGGGTGCAATACAGTGCCAGTTGAACCCCCACTCCCAGCAATGCAGCACAGGGAGGAGAGCGCCTTTGACAGTGAGTTAATACAGGGGGATGCCACCCACACAGGTGAGTGGGGAGGGCACAGACAAGCCCCAAGCACATGCTGGAGTACCGCTGGTGAGATTGCTGACAACTCCACCGTACACCCACCACAACCACCACAGGAGAACACCCATGTCCTGGACCACAGCACCACTGGGGAGACAGCCAAGGAGGGCATCCATGGCAGTCAGGTAAAACAGCAGGAACCCCCAGGGGGGAGGACAAAGAACACCCCACAGCAACAACAGGGGTACGCAGGACAATAGCTCACTCTGAGGTATTCCCCCAACAGGAAATCACCTGCTCCACTGACACCACAGTCACCAGGCAGGCCCCAGGCAGTCAGGCTGGGCAGCCCTCCACAGGTGCACCCTAAAAGGGGAACCCCTGGACCAGGGACAAGACCCTGGACTTCATACGTCTGTGGGTGCTGAAAAGATCCAGTACAACCTGGTGTGCAACTTCAAGTCTAAACAGGTCTATGAAGCCATCGCCCAGGAGATGCAATGCATGGGGAACAATAGGGACAGGGCCCAATGCATGCAGCAGGGAAAGGATTTGAGGTCTGGATATAAACATATCAAGGACAATAATCTCATGTCCAGCCATGCCATGAGCACACATGAGTTCTCTGAGCTGCTGGATCACTTCTTCTTCATGGATGGAGACATAGTGGCCTCCCGCATCCATGGCTCGGCCTTCGCCAGGGACAAAAATGGGGCAAAAACAACACACACCCCTGCCTAAACTCCCAGAGAAGGGGGAGCCCACTTCCCCTGGTCAGGCCAGCCAGGAAGCGGGAGGGCACAGCCTCATCCTAGAGGTGGAGGAGGCATCCCTGGAAATGGAAATGGGTAACATCACCCTCCACCTTGCCCCCCCCGTAACCTACAGGGTCAAAATCAATAGGTACAGGGGTGCACGGGGAGGAACCAGTCACCAGGGATACCCCCTAGGAGGAGGAAGACTAACACCTAGGTAAGAGAACTACCCCATGGAAAGGGAGGGTATGACCCAGGCCAGTCAGGGCTCCAGTGGGGGAAGCACAGCCTAACTGACCAATTCCTATTACCCCCACAGTTCAAGAGTACATGGAGGTACAGGAGGAGAAAGTGGTGGCCCAGGAACGGCTAACTGATATTCTTAGCCACTCCGGGCTGCCTGTGGGAGGAGGGGCAGGGTATAAAAATTTTAAAATAAAATAAAATAAATAAAATAAAGGAGGTGGATGTAGAAGAACCAGAGGCCATCCCAGAGGCCGGTGACCAGGATACCAATGGTAGGTTCACGCAGACAAGGGAATGGTGGTGGGAGATGGTGGGGTGACATGAAGGGGATGAGGGCACAGCAGTGCAGTTTGTCCCATCCCCCCTCATGGGCAACAAAGACACAGTAAAGGGGACAGAAAGGAGGGAAGCCAGGAACACCCTGATACCATGGGTGGAGAGAACACAGGGCCTGGGAAGTAACCCAGCCACAAAGGAGGGATGGGGAGGTAAGAACTTGTAGGGGACAGGAGGCATCCAGTCTCAGAGGTGATGGAAGCAAGAATGGGTCCTCTTATAGCCCTCCAAATGCTGATGCGGACAGGGGAGCACAAAGGGAGACCCCCAACCCCATCCAAGGAGCAACCGTGTAAGGGGGGGAGACCTCAGTACAGTTGTAGGAGACAAACAGATATAAAGTGGCTGACCCCCAGCTCCAAGCTAAACATCAGTTCCCTTGCTGTTCACAGGTGAGGAACCAGGTCCATCCTGGGGTGCCATGGCCGAGAGTGCTGAGAGGAACCTGGAGATATGGGCTCACAATCAGAGGAGGAGGGTGGATCTGCAGAGGGAACTGCTGGTGGAAACCAGGTGGCTAGCAGTGGAACAGATGGAGCAGCAGTCCCTCAAAAGGGAGGTTCAGTTCGGGGAGGGGAGAAGGGACCGGGAAAAGTTGTATCAGATGCTCACCCAGTCCCAAACAGAGCACCTGTGGGACAGGCAGCAATCTGTCGCCCTCCTCTGCAAGCAGCGGCTCGACAGGGAGGAGAGGGTGAGGCTCTGAGTGCTATGGCGGGAGAGGGGGGATACTATATCTAAATAAAGATAACAATGATGATTTATTATTATTTGGATTCAGATCCTATTTAAGTCAATGGGAAACCAATGCATACTCCAATCTGTAGGACTTTCTCACGGGGTAGTGGGTCTGACCTCCCCCAGGGCCCTGAAGTGCACTTACCGGCCTTGGAAAACTTGATTGAAGATCCGCTGTTCTGACTCTGCCGTGTATGCAAAAATGACTGCTGTGCATGCACAGAATACCTGCCCTTTTCCAAAATGGTGGTGACACTGACAATTTATTTTTTAAATTTATTTATTTTTTTAGGAGTTTTGCTACCCCACCCCTCCTGCCACAGGCATCTTGGGATGACTTACAATTTGCAAACAAACATTAAAACAGTTTAAATACAACTAAAAGGAGGACAAAAAGAAAAAGAAAAATACCCCCTACCCAACAGCTACCACCTCACCCATCTCCCCCGCCAAATGCCTCATGGAACAGACAGGTCTTACATCTTCTCTGAAAAGAAAGGAGATCTGGGACCAAATGGGCTGCCACTGGAAGGGAGTTCCACAGCTGTGGTGTGGCCAGCAAGAATGCCCTCCCCTGTGTGGCCCCCCGGAGGTCTCGGGGGAACTTGAGCAGGGCAGTCCCCTGATGACCTCAGGGGTCAGTCCAGCACACAGGAGTGAGGCGGTCCCGCAGATAGGTAGGGCCTAGGCTCTTTAGGACTTTATAGGCAAAAACCAAAACCTTGAATTGGGCCCGGAAAACCACCGGCAGCCAGTGCAGAGAGCGGAGCATTGGTGTAATACGCTCCAGTTGGCCCTGTCCTACCAGAAGATGGGCCACTGCATTCTGCACCAGCTGCAGTTTCCAAGCCATTACCATGGGTACCCCCACATAGAGCGCGTTACAATAGTCCAATCTGGAGGTGATGAAAGCATGGATGATGGTGGCCAGGTCAGAGCCTGAGACAAATGGTGGAAGCTGTTGCACCAGATGTAATTGGCAAAAGGTACTCCTTGCCACAGACTCCACCTGAGCATCCAGACGGAGCTGTGTGTCGATGAGCACCCCCAGACTCTGTACCTGGGGTACCAATGGAGGGCAGACCCCACCAATAATGGGGGCCACCATCTCCATTGCCTTACCCACCAACATCACCTCCGTCTTGTTGGGATTCAGCCTCAGTCAGTTAGTCCTCATCCAGTCCCCCACAGCCGTCAAACACCGAGTAAGCACCAAGACTGCAGGGACTGGGTCTGTTGAAAAAGAGAGATACAGCTGGGTGTCATCAGCGTATTGATGACACCGCATGCCGAACCTCCGTCCTGATCACATCACCGAGTGACTGCATGTATACATTGAACAGGAGAGGGGACAAAGCCGAACCCTGCAGGACTCCACACGAGAGGTCTCGCTATGATGAAAAAGACTTCCCGAGAACCACTCGCTGTGTTCTACCAGTCAGAAAAGAGAAGAACCATTCGAGAACAGTCCCGCCCACCCCTGCATAGTCCCGCAGTCGCATCACCAAAATCCCATGATCAACTGTATCAAATACAGCTGAAATATCTAATAGAACTAACGGGGTTGAACAACCTCGGTCCATTTCCCGGTGCAGATCATCCACCAAAGCCACAAGAGCTGTCTCGGTGCCATACCCCGGACGAAATCCCGACTGAAAGGGGTCCAGAAAACTGATGTGGTCAAGATGTCCCTGGAGCTGCTGAGCCACTACCCGTTCAATAACCTTCCCTAAAAAGGAAAGGTTAGAAACAGGCCAATAGCTGGCAAGGGAGTCAATATCAAGCGATCGTTTCTTGAGCATAGGCCAAACCACCTCTTTGAGACAGCCCGGCACTCTGCCCTCCTGAAGGTAGGCACTGACCACCCCAGTCAGCAATGACCCCATTGTCTCCCGGCGGAGATTTAATCAGCCAGAATGGGGAAGTATCTAATTAACAAAATGTGGCCCTAACAGCCCCAAGAACACCAACTGCATCGGCGGGTGTCACTGACTGAAACTGGTCCCACAAAACTGGAGAACATGATACTTCCATAACCTCCAGTTCCCCATATGTATTAATTGCAGTATTAAAGTTGTGGTGAATCCGAGTGATTTCATTCACAAAATAATCCACAAACATGTCACAGCGATCAGTAGATGACTCCACTCCAAGGTGGAGGGAGGCCCGATTGACCAGTCCCCGCATCACCCGGAGAAAATCTGCTGGATGGGATTTAACGGATGCTATGAGGGTAGCAAAAAACTCCTTTTTTGCTGCCCGCATAGCTACAGCATAGGCTCATAAACTGGCTATTACCATGGTGGCCATTTTCCACATGTATGCTCTGGAGTCAGGAGCTCAGGAAAAAAAACCTGGTAAGGGAGCTGCCCCCCCACAGCAGCGGTGGGCCAGTGGAGCTTCAATCGAGTCCCCTGAGACCAGTAAGTATACTCCAGGGCCACAGAGAGTGGGAGAAAATCCAGATCTGGAATGACAGTTCTGGAATTGGCAGGGCATAATTCCTATTGATCCATAACCACCTGATCTGGGAAGTTATGGATCAATCCAAATCCAAAACGGCCATCCCTACCTCACACACTTCCATGCACACACATCCCAACATTCCAAGTGCATACTGTCCTGCTTATTATTTCACTTAGTTTCTTGTCATGCTATTATCTCCACATTGTCCTCTCAAGTGTCTTTCTAAGGAGGCAACCAGAAAAGAGGTGCTTTCCAGTCTTTTTTTTTTTTTTTTGTCTCCCTGAAAACCTTTACACATAATGAAAATTGGGTGTTTGAGCTTGTGAACATGTCTGGCTTTTGTGTGTATAACTATAAGACTTCTGAATGTGCATTTGGCCACCCGTTAAACCTGTTTTGAAACCACAAAATAAACACAATTGAATTGAGAGGTCACTTTCCATGTTCAGTTTGAACACAGGTCTGATGTTGCATCTAAACACAATGGGTGGCATGTTCACATGAGCCTCTTCCTGTTCCAAATCAACTGCTGGACACTCTACACCCCATTGATTTCTCATTTGATGGACAGAGGGATCCCCAGGGGCTGCATGGGTGGCCAGAGGGCCAGTCCTGTCCAATGTATCTCCCCAAGTGCTGTGTCTTCCTCAAGCGGTGGACTCCCACCAAACAGCTGACCACAGGCTCCCATATCTCAGTTGATGTGTGCAGCAGAGAACTTGTCACAGGACAGTGGAGACTCCCCACAGTCCCCCTCTCCTTGTGGCCCCAACCTCAGGCCAGGATTGCATCTGGGAGACTCTCAGAGGCTGCTCATGTGTATTAGAAACAGGTGGGAGAGAGGACCAGATTAGTGATGATAAGGGCTCTGTGTCTAAAGACAATGGGTGTTTTTACACACATATTTTTCCTGCATGTTTTCAGTTACATCCTGAACTTTATGTGTGTCTGAATCACACACCCAGATCTTAAAATCTGGCTCTTTGAAATTCTGCGTAGAACTTCTCCCAGAATGTAAAAAAGTTCTCCTGATAAATTGCTTTGCTCCAGGCAGCTGTGGTCACTTTTTTTCCATGGCAGCCTGTCACATCTACAGCTGTGGCTACTTTAGACTGCCTCAGGGCAGTGTTTGTGTGACGAGTGCCTCCAGGAACTGCCTCAGGGCAGTGTTTGTGTAAAGAATGCATCCGGAACTTACTTGTGGACTTGTAAACCCAGAAGACTGAAAGACCAACACTTTAAGGTGTGTGTAAAAATGCCCATTAAAGTATCAAACTCGAGGCAAATCAAGGTTTCTTTCAAGGACAATAAACAGATAGAGCCCTGCATCACTGTTATGCGTAAAAGTGTGCTCTCTTTCAGGAAAGAGGGATATGAGATTCAGTACCCAAATAGGGACTGTCCTTCCTAAATAGGGACTATTTGGAAGGTATGACCTGCACTTATTTATTTATTTATTTATTTATTTATTTATTTTCATAAATTTATACCCCGTCTCTCCTGCCATGCAGCTCGGTGCGGCTTCCAACATTCAAACATTAAAATACAATAAAATCATTAAAATTCTCATCAATATTATAAAATATTAAAACAGGACTGAGATACAATGTAAACCAAAGTAGATGGGGGAGCTAAAACACCCTTCCCTACCCACCCTCCCTCCCAAAGGCCTGGGCGAACACTTAGAGCCTTGATCCTGACTGATATCATATATTTGGAATGTATTGCTACTTTCTAGGGTCACAGGATTATGCTTTAGTTTACTAATAGTGGCATTCAGGAAAACATTGGGGGACTACTACTTTAGGATGAAGATTTATCTTCTGTTCAAAAGATCTGTCAAGGCCAAGTACTGTTTATTGATTTAGCCCACAAACCTGAAACTTAAAAAGTAGTTTCATGTTTGGATCCTTTAATGAGGATGTGTTTTTGTTTTGTTTTTTACTCATACTCAGAATATATTACTATTTTTATTTATTTTTTAAAAAAACAACACAATTTATTCTGATTTATCTGACTACACAAACTTCTTTTTGACCACAGGATTTTACCAATCCAATTTAGTTTCAGCCTGCTGAAATATTTGGGACAATGTCACATTTTTTGCCTGGTTGAATCTTGGTAGCCATGATATTGGAGCACAGTTTAAGGCTCTTTTTGCACGCACTGCACTGGGTGGGTGGGGATGGGTGGGTGGCACAGTGGGTGGACAGTGCATGGGGGTGCATTCCCAACAACCCCCACCTACCTCCACGCATGGAGCATCAAGCATTGATGTCCGTTGCTCTGTGCATGGGTGATGGGTGGAGGTGGGTGGAGCATGGGAGTGCGCATGCACCCCCACCCACCCCTGAAGTGTTCCCATGGGCACCGTCCCATCCCCCCTGCACCCACCACAGTGTTTATATGGGCTCTCCCCACCCGCACACGTTTGTGAGGGGGGTGCCCGTGCAAAAAGGGCCTAAGATTCCTCAAAGCTCTCTGTGTGAGACTCCTTCTCAAGGCAAGGGATTTCCTGCTCTCTCCTCCCTACTAGTTCACCCCCCACGTTCAGGTCTTCTGGACAGTGAGAAATGTTTACTTTCTTTTATGGTGTGTAATAGTAATAATTTTACTTAACTTACTCCCCTCTCCCTGGAAATGTTACTCATGGTGCTTCATGAAATACAATAAAATAACATAATATCTATTTAAAAACAATTAAAAAGGGGGAAGATAAAGAGGAAGGAAATAATATGTTAAGAGGAACCAGCAGTAGATCCTTAAAAACACCTTGAAACATTTTAAAAAATTTAAAGGGGCAGGGGGAGTCTTGAGGAGCTTTTTAAAGATGAAAAAAAGAGGAACTGAAAGGAATGAGCCAATAATACTGGCTATAAAAGAAAGGACAGAAATAATGGGCATTCCTTCTATTCCTCAAACCCTTCCTCTCCTAATTCATCATCTTTGGTCCTTTTAAATGGACCACGGTGGGTCGAGGGATGGTTATGCATCTGCGGTGGGTGGTGGTGAGTGTGCATGTATACCACGGACGCACACTCATCTCCACTCACCTCTACCCATCTCCACACATGGAACATCAGGTATTGGAGCCCATTGCTCCATGCGTGTGTGATGGGTGGAGATTGGTGGAGTGCGGGAGCACGCACACACCCCCACCACTACCTGTGTGATCCCACGGGCGCCCACCCATCCCCCACTCTCCACAGATGGTGTTTGCATGGCTGCCCCCCCACCCACAGCACCCATGGGTGGGGGGCCATACACAAAATGGCCATACTAAAAAAACAACATTCAAAGGAAATTTGTGGCTCTTTTACCTCTGCAGCACCTGACTACTCTGAAACAATTTGTTTCTTTCTTGTAATGTAGACAAAGCTGAATTTTCTTGTGAATTTCTTACTGCAAGAAATAAGAAGATCAGATAGAGAAGAAAGAAAAGCCCAAAGTATGGAAGCCCCCCACCCCCCGACCAGTGTCTTTTGTAGTTACCTTTCAGTAGGTTCGTTTCATCTAACATGTACAAAGAAAGCTGAAAGCTTGATGGCGAGTTCCTCCCCTGTGCTGGCAAAGACATATGAAATAAATTACAGCAATGTTTCCCATACTCTTGAAACATGCTCCCCCCACCTCCGCTTATGACTGGAGCAGGAACAGATTACAGACTGCAGAGCCCCCATGCTAAGCCATATCTCTTCCCCAAGCCTCTTGCTCTTCTACAGACCACAGTACTTGAGGTATGTGAGTTACTGAAATACTCATGCCTTTATTGTGTTATGTAATTCAATTATATCAATACAATTCTATCATGCACACACACTGAGTGTGTCCCTACAAAGTTGGGGGTTCCTGCACCACAGTAGAGTAGTAAACTTAATGATTAAATTTGCCCTAATCAGGAGCCCTTAAATATGCTGACGAGTAAGGAAGCATGTTAATACATTTGATACTGTTAGCATATAGTTACTTGTCCTGCACCGTTATGCTTAGTAGGAGTGTGCAATTTTGTATCATTTAATCAATTACAAAAACAAGTGGAGCCCCATTGGCTTTTGTAACTAAGACAACAAAAACGAATTCATAAGCAAACAACATCCGTTTGATTTCATTCACTTTTGTTTTTATTTTATTTTTCATTTTATTTTATTAAAAATATTTTTTTATTTTAAAAAATTATTTTAATTTTTATTAAAATAATTTAAAAAGTCACTGAAAATATGCAAAATGGCCAACAGGGCCATTCTGCGCATGTGCACCCTTTGGCAACACTGCCTCCTCCATTTTAGAAAAGGACTGTGCATATGCAGAATGGCAGCAGTGGCCATTTTGTGCATGCGCAGTGATATTATTATTAAATTAATAATAATAATAATGAATTATTAATTAATTAATAATATTTAATAATTACAATAACATAAAACAAAACAAAAAATGAAAACAGTAGAGTCCTTTATGAAACCCACCGAAAACAAATGTGTTTTTGGAAATGAGAATGAAAACTAAAACAAAAACAAAAACAAATGATGTGCCTCCTGCATGCTTTTGAACATAGGGTGAAAACAGACATGATGCTAACCACCCTTTAACCACCCTTTGTGGTCATTTATGCATGTTTCAGGGCTTCATAGGGCACCAATACAGCCCTGCAACATGCATAAATAACCACCAAGGGTGGTTAAAGGGTGGTTAGCATCATGTCTGTTTTCACCCATAGTTGAGATTCCTAAATTGTTGGTTAGGACCCCAAGATACTGCAGCTTATTAGCACCAGCTGCAAATGAGGTCACAATTTCAATTTTTATTTGATCTACTTCGCATGTCTTTGTTTAGGGAATATACTGAAATTTCAAAATGGGGTCTCGCAGGCAAAAGATTTGGGAACCACTGTAATTTTTTTTAACAAAATATTTGTAGAAAATTGAATTAATATCATGCTCAGCGATTTCCTTTGTAACTATGAAAGAAATATCCTGCTTGAAGGAAATTGTTGTGAGATGGATGTGACTAACAGAATCTAGCAAATAGAAGGCCAGTTTCTGGTATCAATTAAATTCAGTGTTTCAGATTCATCCTCATGTAATTGAACTCGCACTGTCTTGGGATATTTGTTTGTTGTATTATGTGTTCTTGATATTAAAAATCTGTTGTTTTATTCAGTTCATAATAACAATCCCACCATGAGTTCAATCGTGCATATTTGAACACAATGGCTCTATTATTCATCAATCATCAATCAATCAATATCATCATCATCATCATCATCATCATCATCATCAATGCAGTTAAAAAACACAGTAAAGGTTTGGTCTAGCAGTCAACCAGTTAGCTTTCAGTACACCAGAAATGTTAATATCCTGTTACAGTGATAAATGTAGCATGAGCTTGTAACTGTTTGACAATAAATGGCATTTCACTACCCTATTATGAACCATCTGGTCACAATGTCAAGAACTTTGTCATTGTATAAATATAAGGGCTTGGAGAGCATGCCGATATAACAAACAACCTCATTCTTTATGCTTCTACAGTGAAACATTAAATCTTGTTGGTATCAGAAATGCCCTTGGGCAAAATATTTCGTTAGATTAATTTTGCCTGTAGAGACAAATGATTCAAGGCCCTTGTTATAAGATACATGGTCTACACAGAGGTGATTTTGCTGTGTACTTATTACAGTTGAACAGAATCTGGAGCCATAGTTAAGGTTGTATCTAAACTTTCAATTACATTGAAGAAGGATGGGTTTATAGCTTTAGAACCTGGATGAGGAACCTTTTCCCTCTCAGGTGCCACTTCAAAAATGAGTACAAGTTCCAAGAGCTTTCTTCAAATTGGGGCCAGGGTGCTTAAGAGGTGCTCCCAGGAAGAGTAGGATTTAGATCCTGAATCTAACTCGTATCCTCATGCACATGCCTTTATCTCTGCTCTCTTAACTTGAGCTCAATGTTTCAGTGCTTAAGGGTAGGAAATAGATCCAGGAACTGGAAAGGGGTAAAATAAAATGGCCTTCACCCCCCACACTAATAAAATAAGGGGGTAGAGGTGTTTGTCCCACTCATCCTCTTGAGGAAGGAGCAAGCAGGTGGCACTTTTAGGCTGCTTCTACACAAGTGGCAAGATGCAGTGCATTCTTCAACACACTTCCTGAAAAGCCCCATGGGGTGTGTTTAGATGCACTGGAAGTAGCTGGCCACCATAGGAATAGTTGCTCATGTGGTCTTTTTGATGATGCCTTTTGGAAGCCTTGATATTGGGTTTTCCAAAATGCACCTTCAAAAAAACCACAAGAGCGGCGATTCCTATGGTGGCCAGCTACTTCCGGTGTGTCTAAACACATCCCGTGGGGCTTTTCAGGAAGTGTGTTGAAGAACACGCTACGTCTGGCCGCTCGTATAAAAGAAGCCTTAGAAGGCTGCAGGTACAAGTTGCAAACAGCTAAGTCCAAGAGCTGCTTGGCAACCTAACTGGGTTGACAGTCCCGGTCAGTTTGAGTTGCCTCGGCTTTGAAGTGGTGATTCCCACCCACCCCTAGGAGCACTGTGGGCTTCTTGATGGCTGCCTGGTTGGACTGGGAAGGAATTTTGGCAGGTATGTCTGTTTGACTATTGATATGACTGTTTTTTGCCTTTCCTGCAGTGGGGATGTTGAGTGCATTTTTCATATTTTGGGTGTTAAGTTGTGTATGTTACTTGTCACACTCTTGCGGGGGCCCAGTTAAGGTTATCTGAATGTTTAGGTAAAGTTAGTTGGATTAATAAGACATCTCCTATGAGATGGGTAATAATAAAGTAACCAGGCGCATGGATTGGTGGCAACCAGCTTCAGCAGTTTTACTTCAGGGGGTGGGGATATGTAATATTCTGAGGGCTACGCTGATCCCAAGCTCCCTTTAGAAGCTGTACTGTTAAAAGATAATTACTCATCACCCCAGGTGAGCTATGCTCCTGGGTTGAGATTGAAATGTTAATGTTTGAGTTAAGGCGACTGGTACCAGAGAGAAATTCAGGTAGAAGTGTAGTTATAATGGTATAGGTTAATGCTGGAATCCATATAGTGTAGGGAGTGGAACCCCTCCCACAAGTGATGCTTAACTGAATCTGAAATAAAGAGTGTAGCCTGTTAAATTCCAATCATGTGTGCTTGTCTCATTCTGGGATGCGACAACAAACTATTCATGGGCTGCATTGGGCCACCAGGACTGAGGTTTCCCAACCCTGCATTAGAAGAATGCAAGTGAAACCGTAATTTCACCTACTTCCTATACTCCCTGTGTTAACCATCCAGTATGCTGTGTTATTGTATGCTGAGTTAAGTCTACTTGGAGGTGCATCAAGAGAAGCATTGTCTGTAAGACAAGGGAAGTGATATTTCTTTTCTATTTGCCTCTAATCAGGCCTCATCTAGAGTACAGCATCCAGTTTGGGGCACCTCATTTTGAGGAGGAGACTGACAAGATGGAGAGGGTTCAAGAGGCGGGCAAGAAGGATGATGAAGGGGATGGATGGAAAGACCTATGTGGAGAGGGTGAAAGAATTGAGAATGTTGTTTAACCTCTTTACAGTTTTCAAACATGTAAAAGGCTGGTGTGAGAAAAATGTTCTCCAGCTGTTCTCTTTGGTCACAGAGTATCAGACCAGAGATAATGGGTTTAAATTAAAGAAGAAAGGATTTAGGAAGAATTTTCTAACTACCAGAACAGTTAAGCAGTAGAAAAATTTGCCAATGGAAGATGTAGAGCCCTCATCAATGGAGGCCTTTAAAAATACTTAGGTTAGACAGAAGTCTCTCAGGCTGCAGATATGATGGATCTTGCTTAATGGCAGGAGGCTGGACTGAATTACCTTTGGGGTTCCTTCCAGCTCTCTGATCCTAAGCCTGCTTTGCCTCTCATTCCTTTCCTCTTTTTGAGAAAGAGGGTTGGAATATGTGTCTAGAGTGAGGCTGAGGATAGCTATTGATAACAGAATGTAATACAGAACTCTGTTTTACTGTGCCAAATGTAAGCAGATTGTTCTGTCCTGCATCTGTTGCCCTGGCCTGTGCCACAGTTTACCCCAGAAATTGAGCACCAGACACTTACAATTCACCTACAGTATGTTCTTCTCAGTTCTCTAATTATTCCAGTTGGCTTCATTCCAATCACCTGCCTGATAGTGTAATCACTTTCAGAGAAAGCAAAGTTGGGTAACACATACCACATTCACACCATACAGTGGGCGGCGGCGGCACTCCCGTGAGGAGAAGACGTGGCGGGGGAAGGAGGCCAGTGCCGTCACAACTTCTGGTGAGAACAGGGTTCTACTGCAACAACACTTGCGAGTGACAGGGCTCAAAAATCCAGCCCTGTCACTCAAGAGTATTGTTGTGGTAGAACCCCATTGACACCGGAAGTTGTGACAGCACCGGCCTCCTTCCCCCGCCACGTCTTCTCCTCGTGGAAGTACTGCTTCCACAAGGTGTGAATGCAGCCACAGTCTCTTAAATTCCATTCCTCCCTTTGGGGGGAATCAATTGGCACTGCACCACTGTAGAGGGTGACGGGATGCTCCAAGAAGGCTGCAGCAAGTGTGGATTTTTCCAGCTGGGTTTCTCCCTGGCAATGGGGGACCCTGGAACAAGGAAGTCTCCCACTGAAGGACTTTCTCGTCACCATATTTTACCTCCCCAGCTTTGGAGCAGTTTGGCCTGAGAGCTGCAGGGAGTGGTTGCACAAACCTAGCCCACCTATAGCTATAATGAGCAGGCCAGCAGCCACAGGAGGTGTGCCTCCACACGCCCAGTAGTGATGAGGTTGCACAGCCACTGTAGGAGGCCCAGCAGTGGAGGAAGTTCACTGGAGACCATATTAATGATCTGCCCGGTGGCTGCAAGGCAGCAACAATAGCAGCAGGTGCTGGAGTGTGGAAACAGGCTGCAAGTATGTTTGCAATCAAGCCACCTTTCCTCCTCATGGGATCAGAACTACTGCCCTGTGTGTGCAGGTCAGCAAGGGGTAGGCCCATTATCCTTTGCCCCCAACAGCCAGAATTGCGACCATATTTTCCCCCGCCTTTACTTAAGTGTAGGCACAGTGGGGTGGGGAGGAACAGCCAAACTGCGAATAGTGAAGTCAAGGATTTGGTGTGAGACCTCTATTCTCCCTGGTTAACAAGGTCTGAGGCAAGGGTCCACCTCGCATACTAGGTGAGTGCATGTGGAGACAGCATATTGCCTCGCCCAGCCCATCAGTGAGAGAAAGGGGGATGGGCTATGGGGAAAGCAATGACAACTCAGAAGGAAATTACTCAGGCAGTTCCAGGGGGCCCCTCAGAAGACCCTGTAGCAGCCAGAAAGATGCATTTGTGATGGGATGGCAGTCTTCTCTGTCCCTCTTCAGAGTGACCGTGAATTGCTCCCCTCACTTACAGTACCCACTAGGAATGTGCGAATGCGGTTCAGAAGTTCAGGGTTTGGCCCGAACTCAGGGTGTTCGGCCCATTTGCGAACACCCTGAATCCAAACGGCCCCCCCGCCCAAACTGGCTGAACAAAGTTCGGGTTCCGAACCCGTTCGGGCAGGTGCAGGGAGAAACCTGGTTTTCCCTCCCCCCTCCAGGCTGCGCGGGTGGAAGGGGCACTGGGGAGAACCTCCCCACCCACCCTGCCCAGCCTCATTAAAAAAAAATGTTAAACCCCCCCCACCCCAGGGATCGCCCTACCTGGTGGTACCGGGGCTCTGGCCCCTGTCTGCCAACAGCGAGTCCAGCGGTAGGTCTGACAGTGGCGGAGCTCCAGAGGCTGGGGGGGGGTGCTCTCCAGCGCCCCTTCCACCTGCACAGTCTGGAGAGGGGAGGAGGAATGGTCCAAACAATCCAAACACTGAACCCCCAGGATGTTCAACATTTCTGATCCTGCTAGATCTCTTGGCCACTTTTGACATAGTGACCATGGGCTGCTGTTAAGATGGCTGTGAGACCTGGGGGGTCTGGACGGGACTGTCCTTGGGTGGTTATGCTCATTCCTCTTGGGGAGAAGCCAGCGGGTGGTGCTGGGGGCTGAAGCATCAAGCCCCCGGGCCTTGACCTGTGGCATTCCGCAGGGTCTGATTCTGTCTCCATTATTATTTAATGTGTATATTCAGCCCTTGGGGGAGATCGTGAGAGGGTTTGGGGTGTGATGTCACCAATATGCCGATGATACTCAGCTGTACCTCTAGTTTTCAGCCGACCCAGGTCCTGTTGTCTCTTTACTTTCCCAGTGTTTGGAGGCCATGGCGGATTGGATGTGGCAAAGCAGATTGAAGCTCAATCCTGACGAGACGGAGGTGATGGTGGTGGGTAGGATGAGAGAGATGTCCGCTCCCCTCGTAGTGGGGGTCCACCCTCCTGTAGCCCAGCAGGTTAGGAGTCTGGGAGTGGTTCTGGATGCAGACCTCTGTCTGGATCGACAGGTGGAGGCAGTGGCTAAAACTGCCTTTCACCAGTTGCATCTACTTCGGAGACTGCGTCCGTAAATTTCCAGGCCCACCCTGGCCACCCTCACCCACGCCTTCATCACCTCGAGGCTAGACTACTGTAACGCGTTCTACATGGGGCTTCCCGTGATATTGGTTCAGAGGCTTCAGCTGGTGTAGAATGTGGTGGCCCATCTTCTCACGGGGATGGGTTGATGGGAGCACATAACACCTGTGCTCCGTACTCTGCACTGGCTGCCTATAGCGTACCGAACCAGATTCAAGGTGTTGATGTTGGCCTATAAAGCGCTGCACGGTCTGGGCCCCTCATACCTTGAGGACCACCTTGCCTTCTGTGCCTCAGAGCAATCCCTTCGGTCTACCAGGGGCACCTTTTTGGAGGTCCCCTGTGTAGAGGGGGGGCACTATGGAGAGGGTGTTCTTGGTGGCTGAACTGCGACTTTGGAACTCCCTCCCAGAGGAAGCCCTCCTGGTCCCAGGTCTGTTGGCTTTTTGCTGAGCCTGCAAGACCTGGCTGTTCGCCAAGACCTACAGAGGGGAGGGTGGGGTAGTCGGGGATAAATCTGGGGTTTTTTAAAGATTTTTTAAAAAGTTGTATAGTCTTGGATTTTTATTGGATTTTATATATTTTTATATAAAATTATATATTTTTGACCTTCTAAGCTGCCCCGAGATGCCATAGGCATGAGGGGGGCATCAAAAAAATATAAATAAATAAATAAATGTAAGTACCAGAGAACACAAAAGACTTAGTTAAAATGATTTTATATTTATATTTATTTATCTTATTAATTTTATTGCACTTATATGCCACCTCCCCCCCTCATGCCTATGGCATCTTGGGGTGGCTTCCAGCACAAAATAAAACAATTTACAACAATATAAAATTAGATTAGAACAGTACAAGACTGATTTTTGAGTGCAAGTGAATAATAGAATATAAGGCTATTGCAGAGCATGTGATGTCCCTAAGTTAAAGTTTAACCCTAAATTTGAGTTCATATGTCAATTTATGACTCTCAGTCAATGATAAGGCCATGTGTCCTGCTTCCTGAATAGTTTTTGAGATGCTTTTTTCTTTCCATATTTCTGCTGGGATCTTGCAGAATGAATGAATGAATCTTTTTTTGTTGTTGTTCTGTACGCCCCGGAGGTCACGTCTCGCTCATCAATGCATAGGGTGAAATCCAACACCCCCATGCAATGTAAGCCTATGGCAGGCACAGTTCACTTACGCAGGCGCACATGTGTGCACGCACAACCCACATGCAGCAAGTCGCTTGGCGCAATGGCGCACCCCTGCCGATATGACCCCCCTCCCCAAGTCCACACACACTGAAGCCTGGGGGATGGATCAGGAACCGTGCCTACTCCATCCCCTGGGCTGTGGAATGTGTGGGTTCGGGGGGGGGTCGTATCGACAGGGACACGATGTGTGCTGAGCAGCTTGCTGCATATGCGGTGTGCATGCACACATGTGTACCTGCCTCCTGGCTAGGCATTGCACAAGAAGACAGCATACACCATCACTTGGATTACACCCTCAATCTACATATCTATTGTTTTTGTATCTGTCTCAGGAAACCGGCTAGCTGGGTTCTGTGTGCTCACTATATACTTTGAAATTCTTTTCTTTATGTAGCTCTTGCATATGAAATTTATTACTGTTTTATTTATCTCTTCATTATAAGTTGATTGATACCAGACATGCCTAGTACATGTGAAGATAGTGTACTCACACAGGCTCATGTATGCTATGTGTTTTGTGTATGCTGTTTTTGCAAGGCACATCACACACACACACACACACACACACACACACACACACTTCAAGAACATGTAACAAGTTTGGGGACAACTCCTGAAACCAGAACATGGTATTGGAATCAGGCATCCACAATCAGTTTCTTTACCCTAAGTGTGTACAATGGGCAAGTATAATTTTTCATAATCAAACTCCATTTCAGAACTTTGGAGGTAGCCCCCTTTTAACTACTTGCAACCATGTCAGTGGAGAGTGATCATATACGCTCCTTTCCCTTGGGATGAATATTTTGCAGGGGTACATAGTGGGGATGTCTAGGTCCCTCCTCCCCTGTTACATGTGGGCCCCAAATTCCATATTAAAATTGGTGTACACCAGTGCGGGTGTTTGGGATAGCAGGTATATGTGTAAGCATGTGTCAAAAGGCTTGCAGCACCAGGCTAACATCTTCCATTCGGCTGTCTCAAAACAGCGTATCCAGGAAATCCTTATCAGTGTACCAAAATTACAACAGGAGACCATCCTCTTTCTCTCAGTTTCCTCACAATGAACTAGATTTCATTCAGAAGGCTCTGAAGATCCATGGTATTGGTGAACCTAATTCATGTGCAAATACACTCCTTCCTGGAATCCAGGATCTATGCAGAATGTAGCATTAACATATGGTGTTTAAAAACATGACATTGGCCCTCTTTGGCCCCCAGTGGTTCAGAACTCAACAGCGTGTGTCCACGTACCACCAGATGTGGGCCCACTTCTGACCTCGGGTGGGTAGGTTGCTGGCCCAGAATTTGCCATGGGCCTGATCACAGGTGCCCATCCTGGGGCAAGGGATGCACACAGAGGCCAAAACAGACCAAAAGGGGGCCAATGCATCAGTTCAGCACCACCATTCTCATCACAGGGCAGGGAACACTGGCTGGTTGCCATGGCTGTGCATCATGGCAGGTGAAGGGGTGCTGGGGGCAGGGGGTGCAGGGGAGGCTGACTGCATGTTTGTTGTGGTCCTCTTCCGAGTCATGAAGACAGTTGGATGGCTCTCCTGATGGCAGGCACATTTGTTCCATGCTGCTTGCCAACCCAGAGAGTGGTATCTGTGGTTTTCTGCCCTGGCCTAAGTCACAGAACTGCCCTGCTGCCTGCACATTTGTTTTTAACCATAAGCAGTAGACAAAAGAAATTCCATATTGATGTCATTAACCTTTTCGCACTCCTAAATGCAGGGCCTGTTCCGTCAGTCTTGCAGCTTTTTTCTCTAGTAACAGAAGGAAACTCCTCGCCTTCAAAGACCCTTTCACTTGTAGCAAAAACCCAAATCAGACTGGTACTTATCTTGTCCCCAACATTTGGACTGAAACTTGAACTTACTAATCACTCAAATCTCATTGAGAATGGACTCTACACTGAGATTTTTGAGATCCAGAATGAGTTGAAAATCAGCCATTGTCAACATGGTTCTTGTGAGATTCTTGAAAAAACTAAAAAAAGCCTCTGTACATGTGCAAAACAGTGACTCTGCACATGAGAGTCCCTTTTCCAAGATGGCCCCTCCTCTGCTGTTGGCAGTAGTAAGTGGTTTCTTCAGAGAAATCTACCTCAGTTAGGGGAACATTGATTTACACCAACCCATGCATCAGCATCATTTGTAGCAAAAACCAGTGAAGTACCATCTAACATCTCATTGCCTGTCATCACATGATGCCACATTCCAGTAGGGTTAAGTGTCATTGGACCCACAGCTAATTCTTCATCTTTCACACAACCAGCAGCCTTTTCCCTATCAAGGGGATAATTTCACAACAGTAAGCGATTCCCTCCAAGGCCTATACAAGTGAACCTTGTTGCAGAGTAATAACTGATGAACAATCAGTAAGGACAAATGCAGCTGAAGGTTTAAAAGCAGAACTTTACTTAAGCTTTCTCGGGCACAGATCCTTAGTTGCATCTGACTAGTAATAAGACAAAATGGAGACTGAGACAAAGAGAGAGAAGGTAAGAAGGAGTGGTTACACAAAGGAATTCAACTGCAAAACCCCATCTCCCTTCCATGTACACATAAGCTTAGCAGCGCCATCTGGTGGTTCTATAATCAATTACTGTTCTTAATACATCAGGCATTAACTTGTGGATGCTGCATATATCAACACCCCTTTCAACAGACAGAAGTTAACCTACTATGCCCATTTTACTTAGTAGCTTTCGGTGACGCTCTCCTGCTAAAGGTTTGTCAGGGCATCTGCTACCATGTCTTTTGTAGCTGCCTTTGTCCATTTGTTGTGTTCCCCTTCTGATGTTTGTAAGACATCTTCCCATGTTGATGGCTCAGACAGTCTGTCGTTACTTGCTTTGTAGGACAGGCGGGTGGGTGGTTTGCCTTTATTTTCCCTGGTAGATCTTCTGATTTCAACATCTGCAGGTGATTGGGTTTGTTCCTGCATCTCAGTTGAGCTTGTGCTGATTTCAACTGTTTGTTCAGGACGCTCTTCTCCTCCTGATTCAGGACATGATTCTTCTGCTGATTCTTGTAAGGACATTACACTGTTGCTTGGGTTTTCTTCAAAAGTCACGCTGTTGCTGATAGTTACTTTGTCTGTGTGTGGGTTGAGGATTCTGTATCCTTTGGAGTGTTTGCTGTATCCAACAAGAATCCCTTCCACAGCTCGGTTTTGTAGTTTGGTGCATTTCTCTTCCGGAATGTACACGTATGCCTTGCATCCAAACACTTTGATGTGTCCCACACTAGGCTTCTCTCCATACCAGAGTTCATATAGAGTTTTACTTGCTGTTCTTGAGTAGAGTCGGTTCTGTAGATATGTCGCCGTAACTACTGCCTCGCCCCAATATTTTTCTGGCAGTCCAGAGTCCGTCAACATGCACCTGATCATTTCTGTTAAGGTTCTGTTCTTTCTTTCAGCTACCCCATTTTGCTCGGGCGTGTATGGTACCGTCTTCTGGTGCTCTATCCCGTGGGCTCTCAGGAAGTCTTCAACTCTCTTTCCTGTGTATTCGCCTCCGTTGTCGGTTCGAAGTACGAGCGGCTTGCGTTGGAATCTGTTGCTTGTCATGGTTATGTAGTCCTTTAATTTTTCCAGTACTTCATCCTTATGCTTCATGAGGTATGTGACTGTGTATCTTGAGTAGTCGTCTATGAATGTCATTATGTATCTGTTCCCTCCAGGTGTGGGTACTTTCATGGGGCCGCACACATCGCTGTGTATGAGGTCAAGTGGCTTGGAGGTTCTTGTCTGGCTTGCCTTGGGGAGCGTTGCTCTGGTGGCTTTAGCTTTGATACAGCATTCACATCTCATGGTCAAGGGACATGCTGTTACTATCAGGTCTTTTGTCAGCTGCTGTCTTTGCAGTTCCTTTATACTTTCTGGGTGCCTGTGACCCAGGCGTCGATGCCACAGATGAATGCAGTCCTTGTGTTGCTCATGTGCAGTGAGTTTTGCTTGTTCCTTGGTTGCACTCAAGCGATACAGGTGCTCATCTGCATAGGCTCTGGCTAGGACCCTTGTCCCCTTCTGGATTGTGCATTCATTACCCCGGAACTTGACAGTGAGCCCTTTCTCTGTTAGGCGTTTAACGGATAGGAGTCCTCCCTCTAAGCCAGGTACATACAGCACATCCTTTACCGGTATTGCTAGTGTGCCTCCGTGTGGCTTGTTGCAACTTAGAATTCCTTCGCCAATACCTTCTGCAGTGATGCTGCTTCCATCAGCGAGGTATATCTCTTCTTTGTTGCTTGGGTCCAGTACCGTGAAAAAGCTCTTGTCGCTGGTCATGTGACTTGTGGCTCCAGAGTCGACACACCAGTCCTGTGATGAGTTGGTCTGTGTTGCTCTAAAACATCCTCTCCACTGTTCTGTGGTTGTGTCACTGGTTGTAGCCTTGGCCCTTTGCTTAGACACTTGTGGAGATCGCTTTTGTTGTTCTGCCTTCCATATGGAGCAGTCTTTCTTTAGGTGTCCTTCTTTCTTGCACCGAAAACATGCCCTTGTTTCCTTCTTGTGCAATCTGTTGTCTGCAATTCTCAGGGCAGTTTCCTTATCCTGTTCCTGATTGTCTTGCATGATTTCTTTCCTGCGCTGGAATTCATCCATGAGTCTCCCTTTTACAAATTCCAGTGTTAGTTCTGCCTCAGGCCTTGTCTCTAGGGCGTTTATGAGGGCGCTGTATGATTCAGGCAGGCTGCAGAGAAGTAAGGCCGCCACGTGGTTGTCTTTTATCTCTTCACCGATGCCTCGCAGTTGTGCTACCACTTCCAGCATTGAATTTATGTGATCCTGCATCTCCTTCCCTTTACCAAGTCTCATCTGGTACAGTTTCCTTAGGAGAAACAGCTTACTGTTCAAGCTGGTCCTTTCATGCAGCTTCTGCAGTGCATTCCACATGCCCTTTGCTGTGGCCTCCTCCCTTATGTGGATTAACTGGTCATCTTCTACTAGCAGGCTTATGGTTGCCTTTGCCTGTCTGTTCTTTCTGTCCCACACCTCAGGGTTTGCTGCAGGTCTGTCTGTGGTGATCACCTCCCACTGGTCATCTTTGGATAGGAGCATTTCTATTTTGAATTTCCACAACTGGTAGTTTGTGTTATTCAGCTTGCAGACTGAAAGCTTTAATTCAGAGCTGCTGGCCATGCTTGCTTCCCTCCCCTCAGATTGGGATTCTGGTTCTTCTGCTCACTTACAGTTAGTAGGCCTCCTCTGGGAGTTTCCTTTGGGCCTCTTTTCCTTTCAGCTCACTTCCAGTCTTTAGAGTTGTTCTGGGCTGTTCTGAAGAGGTCTGGGCCCATAACCTGTTGCAGAGTAATAACTGATTCGCAATCAGTAAGGACAAATGCAGCTGAAGGTTTAAAAACAGAACTTTACTTAAGCTTTCTCAGGCACAGATCCTTAGTTGCATCTAACTAGTAGTAAGACAAAATGGAGACTGAGACAATGAGAGAGAAGGGAAGAAGGAGTGGTTACACAAAGGAATTCAACTGCAAAACCCCATCTCCCTTCCATGTTCACATAAACTTAGCAGCGCCATCTGGTGGCTCTATAATCAATTACTATTCTTAATACAGCAGGCATTAACTTGTGGATGCTGCATATACCAACAAACCTTTGGTTATTTCCCCCTTCATCCTAAGACTAATCAGCAAAATGATGGAAGAACTCAAGGCATTGAGACTTCTCTGGCTGAGTACAATGAAGTCAGTTCCTGGTGAGTGATGTTGCTCTTGGAAAGAATCTCCAAGTTCAATCAATGCAGCTGGAGGTTCAGGCTTCAGATTTATAGCAGAGGACAAGGGTGAGCCCAGCCATGGCTGCCTGCGGGACAGAGGCTGGGATTATCAGGGACCTCCATATATCCACTCCTTACCTATCATAGTGGCAGTACACATCTGAGAAGCCTCCCTGGCTAATGGGAGAGTCCTTTTTTGTTGTTTTCATAGTATGGTCGTAGTGCAGGTGATCAATTCTTGTCACATAAGTCGCCTAGGATGATGAGACTACTGAGGGTTTTTGCCCTTGCATGCCTGAGATAGAACATACTTTTTGTGTTCAGGCACATTCTAGGTATTAACAGTGGCGTGGCTGATGCCCTTCTTGTTCTAGATGACTGGCTCATTCCTTATAGGGGTGTAAAATTTGCTTTTGTTATTATGACAACAAAAAATATAATTTATGTTTTCTTTTTTGTTATTGTAATAATAATAATAATAATAATTCATTAATGAAAAGAAAAATGAAAATAAATTTTAGTTTTTTAAATAATAGGAAAAAACTTAGCAATATATTTCTAGATATCAATTTTTTGTTTCTTTTTCAATTCTTATGGAACTTGGGGATAGTCTATCCTCAATGGAGGGCACTATGTGTTTCAAAGTTCAGAAGGATTGGATAAAGGAAACTGATTTTATATGCAATTAAATGTGATTTTAAGAAAATCTGCATACACATTCCTTACTACAACTTATTTTTCTTCCATACCGTGTGCATAAATCATGGAATGATTATAACCCTTCAAAAATGACCAATCCTGCCAAATATCAGAATGATTGGGAAATGGGCCCTGATGCTATAAGACATTAACTTGAAAATGCATTTCTGAGAGTAACATTTTTATATTCCATTCTGTTTACAAGACATTTTAAAGGAATGCATCTTATACCTTTTCTGTCATGTCTGACAAAAAACAGGACAATTTGATAAAGGGCCTCAATTTTATAATCAAGTCAAGTTATTCCCTTGAAGACCATTATTCAGTTAAATAGCAGCACATGCAGTGCCAGTCAGAGGCAGGCACCTGACATGGCAGGGGGAGGGAGACTGTAGGAGTCAGGATGGGAAGTAATCCAAAAGACTGACAGACACATTCACTGGCCAATTACTGCATGCTTCCAGCTTTACAGGACCAATCGGTGGTGACTTTGAGGAGGGTATAGGGGGCGGCCCTGAGGTGGGCATAGAAGGGACATAACTGGAACTTTGGGGATAGTATCCCAGAAATCAGGAGACATGGTTTACACATCCATGCTGGCCAATTAACATCACAGTCACATCCTGCAGCACTGTGATGGAGGACATAAGAGAATCTCTATTGGCTCTTTCCTAAACAGGTGCTTCCAACTTCCCAGTAACAAGTGGGGGAGAGAATTTGTGGAGGTCACAGCACAAAATGAGGATATTTGGTTGACAGTTTTGCTGGCTAATTGGCATCACAAAAAGTTCTTATACCACAGTAACATATTTGAGAATCCCTGGCATAGGCTCATTCTTTGCATATGCTGTGCAGGCTTATAAAATTGGTACCCGTTCATGGCTGGACTTAGGAAATTTGCATCCCATGGCACTTATCAAGCTGCTTCCTCCAAGCCAAGCTCTGACCCCAAGCCCCGACCTCCACACTTCATATTCATGGGTCGGGAAGCCCCATATGAATGCCGCAGCGCCAGCGCCCATGGTGATTGGGGGTGCATGCGCGTGCCTGCCTAACGTGCATCCCCACTCACCCCCCACTCATCCCCATGCACGGAACAGATGGGGAATACAGCAGTTGCTCCGTGGGTGCAGATGAGTGGGGAGTGGGGGGATGTGTGTGCAGTCATGAGCACACCCCACCCATGCACCGGCATGCCCACGGACACCCTCCCCCCACCTGGTGGAGTCATGTAGAAAGGGTCTGTGAGGAGCCACTCGAAGAAGAACAGAAGGTTTCTGCCTTGTAAACAAGGTTCTTCGAGATGGCTCCAAATATTCTCACAGCACCCACCCTTCCAGCCCCGCATGGAATTTTTTCTTATAATCCTAGGAAGAGTTGTAAGGAGCTGTCATTCTGAGGGGGAGAGTGATTTTTAAACTAGAGGCACTCGAGACCAACACGTGGTCTGTTATTTGAATATGGTGAGCATGCACAACCCAGTTGTGAAAATGTTAGAAACCATCTAGAAGAATCATCTTTACAAGGCAACAACCTTCTGATCACTAGCGTAAGGAGGAGTTATTTCTAAACAAACTGCTTTATCTCTCAGTTCGATCAGTATCCCACTGCTGCTGCTGCTGCAGCACTACTAGAAAGCAGATGGCAGAGGTTGTTAAGGGATGGGGACCCAGGAAGCAGGCTTCTGAGGGCATAAGTCTCCAGCTGCACAGGGGAAAAAGAAAACCAGAGAGGGGCAGCACTAGCACCAGGATTGTCATCCCTCAGAAAACTTAAGCCAAGGCCCAGGCTTAGGGGGTCTGCGCCTATGTCCGGGCCTGTACCCGTTAACACATATTTCTGATATCTGGCAGAGATGATCCTGAAGCTGTGAGATACAGCCTTGCTAAATTTCATATACACTGGTTGGACTACAAAGATGTTACAGTCAGACATATATTTATAAGTTAATTGCTTATACCACCTGGAACCTTTATCCAATGCTTCTTAAAGTAGGCATAGATAGTAATATTGGGGAGGGATATACACTTGCCAAGTTTCTTCTACATTAGATGTTAGACAAAGACAGTGCAGCCAGTAATGCATATGTAGATTTTTGCAAAATAACATAATTCAACTGCTTATAAAATCAGATTCCTTTATCCAATCATTCTGCAATTTGGTACCCTTAATACCTTTTTATTGTAGGTATAATCTTTCCAAGGTTTATAAACATATAATGAAAAATAAAAAAATTACAGTCAAAAATGTGTTTTCCATTGAAATCAATGGAAATAAAAAACAAAAACAAAAACAAAAACTAAATTTTGATATTAACAAAATGAAAACAAAATATTTAAATAACAAAAACAAAAAATGAAAAAGAATAGCGACATGGGTTCCTGGTGGATACCTCTAATTCCTTAGCACAAAGAGACATGATAACACAACTCAAGCCTAGGCTGGATGAGCCATTGAGCTTTGGATAGTCAAGATCTTCAACATGAACTAGGGATCTCTGGCCCCAAAGATCATAATCAATTATAAGCAGGTGTTCCTACAGTGTCAGCATTTTAGAGCCCAGCTGGGCTGCTCCCTGGAATTTCCCATTCCCAAGTCCCACATGCTGCTGTAGGGACTCATCCTTAAGTGGGAGGGTTTGACTCCTGGCACAATAACCGGAATTATGGCAGCCCTTAAGTGTATAACAGGCTAGTGGGCCAGAGCTCCCAACCAGGTATTTTGTTTACCACGATAGACGAGAGCTGTCCCAGCAATGAGGGCAGTAGGTGGATGAGCAGCCCCAATCACCCCTTTGCTGTTACTTAAACTGGTCATGGACCTACTTGTGGTTTGTATCTATAGTTATGAGGCAAATTAATTGGGCCATTGTGGATGTTAAAGTAGGTTTTATTTTCATGGATTTTGGTTTGTATCTATAGTGATGAGGGAAATTAATTGGGACAGCAGTTTAAAGTGTCTTTTGGTTCTAGGGCTTTTCAGATGGATGAACTTGTTCTCACTTCAAATTCTGAGTGTCAGAGTGCCTTTATAGCTTGGAGATGTGTTCTTCACACCCCTCCCACTTCATAAGGATCAGGCACTCAAAGACTGACCAAATGGAGTGGGGAATGTTGATCAGTTGGAGACACAGAGTTGTCCCACTACATGCATTCATGTTCAGACTTCATGAATTTATCACCTTGACCCATGCAGAAGGCAGCCCACCCACCATCCAAGCTGGGAATCTTGGGCCAATGTGGGAGAGGACAGTATTAGTTTGGTTTACAGATGGTTGAACCCAGGCTGGACCTCAGGGCCTCCAGATGTTATTGGTTATAGACCCCTGTACCTAGTCTTTTTGGGAGTGCAGTTTTCCACCCCTCTTTGGTTTGCTGACATTTGTATAAGCTAATAAATAGTCTAACCTTCTAAACCCACTTAATATGTCCTTGTCTCCTTCCACAATGTGGCATCTACGCAACTTTATCAAAGTCCCCTGTTCCAAGGGTCATCTCTGGGGTCCTTCCTTGACCTGGAGGTGGATATCTACACTTCATGTTTCTTCTCCAGTCTTCCCTTGTGATCTCTCCCCAACTAGACTCCACTTTGATTTCTAGGGTTATATGGTCAAGGATTCCTTGTTACCTTACCCACAGCTCTTCCCCAAATAGTATTAATTATAGTTCCTGAAACAACTAAGTGTAAACTATTCCACAATGGCCCAAAAGTGGATCTGAAAGAGGGTACCCACACAAACAGTTGACCCATCCAATTTCCATTATCCTAATTGACCCAGTAACAATCAAGTACCATGCAGTACCTGATTACAACCTGATCAGGTATCCAATGTCCCAAAATGTTAAATTCCAGTTCCAGAATGTTGACTTCTGGTACCAATCTTTCAAAAAATTTTGGCAATTATTCTGACTCCCTGCATAAATTTATCAAGTTTCTGTTAAGTTCCAACAATTGTTCGACAACTTCCAGTCTTGGAAAACTTCTTCGAGATCATTTTCTTCTTCTTATTTTTATTTCTTTCAACATTTATTCTAAAAACACTTATTTATGGGTTTTCTGTCTCAGAAAACCAACTTTCCGGTCCTGGAAAGTCAACTTTTGATCTGTTTTTAAATTGGTATACTGATTGGGAATCAGTAAATTTAAAAATTAGTACTGGAAGTGCCAGATTTCTCAGGTTGCAAGGCACCTGATTGGTAGGGCCATAAGGTAACCCAGGTAACCCACATGGTACCCAAAAATGGGGATATTACCTGCTGGTACTAAATTTAGTACTTTTTCAGCCCTACCCAAAATCTGTTTCAAAAATGGCAAGCTTCAATAAACAAATGCATAGTTTATTAAATTTACTCTGTAGTTACATATTTGTACATATGAATCCTTAACTGATTCCGTTTAGTTCTGTGTTTCCCAAAATGTTGCTTGCATTTTCAGACTTAAAATAGTTTTGTAACCACAGATATCAACAAACACATGGAAAGCATATTGAATATTCATAAGGATTGTGACCTCATTACAGATTGTGTTTCCCCTATGTGGCAGGCGTCTGACCTACAGTTTGGGAACCTCTGGTTTAGCACATTAAAACATGGAAAAAGAGAAAGCATCATATAGCCATTTGTGTCTCTGAAGACAGCTGACTATACATGAACCACAGTCTGGGGACAGTTGTCCTTTTGTTGGAGCAGGTCTAACAAGCTTCAATTATTATTTTCAAACTCCCTCAAATTACACTCAGTTTATATTGGATAAAGGATGTCTCCACTCCTTTCTATTCAAGGTAGAGCTGAAATAGGTATCAAATCTTGTACCTGTTGGTAATACTCGCAATTTTGAGTAGCTTATTGGTTACCCAATTGGTATTCATCCATATGTTGAAATGGGTACATCTTCCCAAAATACTAGGTATTACCATTACCAAGTAACTGATTTTCCATTTTACTGACCTGTTCTGATTTACCATGTGACCTTTGGAAAGTATTTGTGATTTTTTATATTTTGTCAAGTTTAGTTTATTTTGACCTTTTTAAAAAAATCAACCCCTATGCATATCTTGACCAATGGCAAAGTCATGTTGTCTTGATAGTCAAGGTCCTACGCACAGCTTGACCAATAGAAAAGCTGCATCCAGCAGATTAGAACTGGGAGTTACGATTGTAAACTAAAGTAAACATAAAACCAGAGTAGACAGAAATAGGAGACACAAAACAGATGGGAAAATGTTAAATGGAGCATAATGGTAACTAAGCAATTCAGGAAACTTGTTGAAGATTAAATACGTACCATTTAATGCCTGAACCATCCAAGATAGTACAGGTGCTGCAATTTCAATGCCTATAGCATTTTTTGTGGGTGTCGGTTTCAGTTCTAGTCAAAACTTATTCTTTTTTTTTATGTTAAACAGCTCAAGCTTTATGACAGGGTGGACAGAGTAACTCTGACCGTATTCTTACTGTAAGTCAATATGAGTTCTGCCACTAACTGATTCCAGACAGGGTTGCAATTTTAATGAAGTCCTGACCTTCCAGGTGTCCAGTGGTAGAGATGGAGAAACATGTCTTTGGTGATGTTATCTAAGCATTTGATATCATCTAAATGAAACAAAGATGCTTTCCCACTATCATAAACAACTTCATGAATGTACCCCTGCTCTTCCCATGTGCCACTCCTTTAGGTCATCCCTCCCCTTGTCCATTCTAGATTTTAAGCCACTCAGATTAGGGACCCATCTCTTATCACAACTGTTCAGCACCAGGCATGTTGTCGACACTACATTAATTAATTAAATGTAAAAGGCGTGTTTTTTTCTCCCAAGCAAACCAGAGGAGTTCTCCTTTCCTATCTTTTTCCTGTTTTAGTAATGTTCTGATTCCACATAGACTGCTACCCTCAAGTATAGAAATGAACATATTCTTTTCCTTTAATGTTCCAATTTTGTTCCTGACACAATTTTTCATAGCAAAATATTCTGAGTTGCCATATCAAAGGGTATTGCAATTAATATGTAAAGATCTTTCTACACATTCATTAGTTTTGCTCTACATTTGCACTGAATACCATCCAGCATAATGTTTTATAAAGCAATTTGGGGCTTAATGTAAGAACAGAACATGCTGTACCAATGTCATTGTGACTCTTCTTTCTCTGTGCTTCTAAAAGAAATATCCCTGCTGCCAATGCAGATAGTAAAAAAGAGTAACATAATTACCCAAACAAAAGTTCCTTAAAACAAGCCCAAAGTCCCCATGTGAAGTGATGAGGGCTGTGAACAGAGTCAAGTATTTTTTAATTTGTTTTTTATTGGTAGTTTTAGTATTTGCATTTATTTGCATGTCTATTTTTGTCTTTACCTGTGTTCTCTGTATTTTTCCCATTGTTACCAATGTGGAAAATCTGGTGAAAATAGGACCCCGAGTATGGGTTATTTTGGCAGAGAAGTGCATTGAGGCTCTTACACTTTTACACACCTACAAGGAAAGAAAAATGCAATCAAAACAGTTGCTAAGACTGCTACCAATGTAAAAAGAGAAGCACTGGTTTGTATGAGGGTGGAGAATACAGCTAACGTGGTGGGGAGGTTGTTAGTTTTATGGAGGGTGGAATGGGAAATCGGTCTGGTACAGAGGGATCACTTCTTCAGGAGGAGTGAGGCATGCAGCTGGTTTAGAATAGGGAGAATGGACCACGGGGCTGACTCGTATGAGAAATTGCTGGCTTGGGGATGGGGGAATGGGGCATGAGTTTGGCTTAGGGAGTGTCATTACCCGCAGAAGTGGACATTGGCTTGGGGGGGATGGAACATGGGACTAGCTCAAGAAGCAGGTTGCTGGCTTGGGGAGGGAGAATGAAGCATGATTCCAGCTTGGGAGGGAGTGGTTCCTGGCTCAGAGGAGAGTCAATGGCTTGTGAGAAGTGGGATCCCTAGGTGGGAATGGGAAGTGGGGCTGTCTCAGGGGGGATCACTGTCTTGTTTGGGTGTAGGTTGGGCCGTGGGCCTCCACAAAGATGTGCTGAGGTAGTACAGACAGCCCTGGTATTCACATGTTTAAGAGACCTGGAGCAAGAAGGCAGGTGCAGGTGTCTGAAATGCCAAACTAGAAGGTTTCCTACACTGCTTCAGTAAAAAGATAGTATGATCAGGGAGAAAAAACATTGTTGGAGAGAGATGTATGTGTCCTTATTACCAGAGCATCAGACCAGGAGGCTTCAGGGAGCAGAGAGAGAAGTAAACATGGTGTACAAGTGCATGAAATATACTATGTCCACAACTATATCTATAGAGTGAGCATTCACCTTTAGTCTTCCTGGAAAAGCAGATTTTTTGAGGTGGGAGTTTTCTACATTGTAGCAATGGTAGGCTTAAAAGGGGGTGAGGGAAAGAAAGGGTATTCTGCAGAAGAAGAGGATTGCGGTGGAAAGACTAAGCGAGTGCTAAATGTAAAATTGTACAACATCTTTACTATTTACATGGCATGAAATTTAAGGAAGAAGCCTTAACTTACAAAGCTCATGCTTTTGGGAGCATGAGTTAATTTTTAAGAGCTTTAACTTCTCTCTTTAACATGGGGCTCTCCCACCCATGAACATGCAACGTGGGGGTTGGGGCTTTGGGGCAGGGCTTGGCTTAGAGGCAGCAGCTTGAGAAGTGCCATGGGGTGCAAAATTCCAAAGTCCGGCCCTGGTTAAAAGGAACTGTCATTCTGAGGGGAGAATGCTTTTTATACTAGAGGAGCTTGAAACCATGATGTAGTCTGCTATTTGAATATGGTGTGCACTGACAACCCAGTTGTGAGAATGTTAGAAACCATCTCGAAGAACCTGCTTTACAAGGCAACAACCTTCTGATCACTCACATTGGGAGGAGTTGTTTTTAAACAAACAGCTTTATCTCCTGGTTCGTGCCCTGATGTCCAGCTGCTGCTTCTGCTTCTGCTGCTGCTTCTGCTGCTGCTAATAGCAGGCAGAGGCAAGTGAGGGATGGACCCTCTCACCTTCCGGCCCCATCCCGCTCCTTGACTCCCCTTCATTGTTTGTAATTACAGAACACATGTGTTGTTTGGGGAAAGCTAGAATGTTTGCCAAACAGACATTTTTGCTCTACTGACTTCCACTGAACAGCAGAGGCACTGTTCCATGAGAGTTTGCTGCCACCTTATTTATAGGGCCACAATAATAATATTAGAACATATATCTATATCTATATTTAATCTATACCGATCTTTCTATATAATGAACAGAGGGGAAAAGGGCTGGGAAAGGGAGAAGGTAAAATGTAGAGTATATGAGGAAGGAAAGGAATTGGTAATACAATGAGGGCTAGGGAAAAATCTTTCGTGTGCAAACAAACACCAGTTCTGTAAAACGCAACCTGACAAGCAAAGAGCTCTCACAGAACAGAGAGGAAAAAACATGGCCCTTCCATTATAAAAAGGGCTGCAGTGCCCTCCCCCAGGGCCCCCTGATTGGGAGGCAGCAGGCATTGAGCAATAACAGAGTGCCATGAGTCAGCTGAGGTCTGCTTGTGCTGCTCATTGGCCAGCAATACATCCATCAGACACTGCTGAGCTGCTCGCCCCTTCCAACACAGGCACCGTTCAAGAGTTCAAGTCTCTTTAGGGTTCTGAGATGTCTTCTCCCTCCTCCCCTCTCCATTTCCATCCAAAACAAGAACACAACCGTGTCACTAATATTAACAACAACAATAACGACATTATCATTTTTGTTTATCTTGTTGTTATTCTCGATTGACGTTTTCTTTATTGCAATAATGAAAACAAAAATGACAATTGTCATTATCGTTACTGTAATATCGAAACTAACATGCACACCCCTAAAATTGATTGCCATGCAACAGGTATTTAACCCATGGAGAATAGACACTTGACTTTGGCACTGGGAGCTGACTTTTGGAGATTTTGTTTCACAGGTTTCTCCAGCCTGATGTGTTGTCAGAGGAACATTGTATGTATAAGACACATAATCTCTCATCAACTTTTAAATACTTCTGTGGGGAATCGGGGAGGCTGGCAATTTTGAATTTAATTGAAAATAATAAAGTTTCTACTTCTTTAGGTTTTGAGTAGTAGTAATAAGTTTATTGTTGGCCACATGGCCATCACAAATCTAATACAGTACATTATGATACACTATTACAATATGTTGACAGTTTTAAACAGTGTATTGGTAGAAGGAACAGATAGTGTTCCCCCATTAAACAGCCAGCACTAATCACTAAGCAATACAAAACATACCCAGTTAGTAGTTTCTCTAGACGGCAAGAATACTATACTTCCTCCATTCATGGCTCAAAGTCGGGCCTCACCCCCTTTTTACTACGCATCATGGAAATCCATTTCCCAATCACATCCAAATACAATCAGTACCCCCAGGAAGTTACTTAGTACAACCTGAACTATACCACAATCTTTGAGACCACTTTCTGGCATATTTGCATTGCTCTGATGGCAAAAATCGCCACCGCCTTGGTTCTTTTGGAATCAGTATCATTTAACAAAAAAGAGAATTGCTGGAGCACTGGGCGCTCAGGATCCTACCAAGTAAGATCCTGTAGCATGTGACGATGAGTTGCATACAAGGGAAATTTAAACAAATAATGTAACAGGTTCTTAACTTCACTTCCACACGGGCATATGCGTTTGAAATAAGGGGTGCGATTATATCTCCCCTCCAGTACTGCCATCCGCATGATTTGGAAGCGGAGGTTAATAAAGGCAGCCCTAAGGGTACGATCGGATAGTTTGTTTAAATAACTAGTACCTCCACTTGATGGTAACAGGAATGTAAAATATGGACATGTCTTCGTGTTATTCGCGGCAGCTCTCAAATTCTGTCTATCAACATCAAGTATCCTTTTTTTTAGCATCTTAATAACCCCATTACTCGGCTTATCTCGGAAGTAAATTTCCGAGAAACCCAAATTTCCAAGGTAAGCCTTTACACCCAACCACCATCGATTGCTCCCTCTCTCATTATCGGACAGCTTTTCCTGCAGTGCTTGATAGACTAAAGAGGCTTCTGAGTCCTCCCTAAGCTTTGCCCAAAAGGAAAGCATACGTAATGATATTACAGATTCTATTGATGCCTTCCCTACTTCCAAATTAATCAACACTGCTTTAGCAGAGCGGGGTACAGCCAAGATTTGTTTCCAAATTCTGTTCATTACTGCTTCTAGTGCTACCCATTTTTGCTGCCCCAACCCCCAAACTGCGACCTCATAGAGCGCACCTGCCAAGGCCTTTAATTCTATGATTCGCTTAACTGCCATGATACTTTGCTGACCATATTGCATATGGAATCGATAAATTGCTAATAATTCTGTCCTTAATTTCTGGATCAGTGCATTTAAATGAGTCTTCCAGGATCCATTATGAGCAAAGACAATGCCCAAGTATTTAACTGTGCGCACTTCCTCTAATTTCTTCTTTCCCAGAGCCCACTTGTATCTTACATATTGTTTGACAAAAACCACAATTTTAGTTTTGTTGTAATTAATTGCCAGCTTCATCTCTGTACATTTGAGCTCAAAGTCTGCAAGTGCCCTGACTAAACCTAATTTACTAAGAGACAGTATTACGGTATCATCCGCATATAACAACATAAATACTTGCATTGTCCCTGTGAGGGTTCGGGGCTTGGCTAGAAAGGAAACCCTCATGGGGAAGGGATAAGAGGGAGAAAGGACACAAGTACTCCTGCCCAGGGGTGTTCCCGGCACAGAAGCAGCCCTGCCTGAAAAAGGATCCCTCAGGTTCTTATATGGTGGTTCAGGAAGGACAAACCGTTCCTCACCTAGATCATCACAGGGGTGCAGACTCTGCCGCTTCCCAACCGGGGAAGGCCACGACAGTCTTGGCAATCCAGGCACACCGGGCCCGGGGCCCAGGGAAACTGGGTGTGGGCTAGTGAGGGGAGGGTGGAGGAGACCGGGAGGGATGGACAAGGATAGGGCACGCTCTCTAGGAATTCCCCAGGACACCACGTGGACAAGGCAGGGCACACTGTACTTACTTTTATGCACTGGTCTCTCTCTCTCTCTCTCTCTCTCTCTCTCTCTCTCTCTCTCTCTCTCTCTCACTTGCACACACTCGCACTCTCTCAGTCTCCGTTGCTCGCAATAGGTAAGGCAATAGGTACACACACAGCAGTCGAAATACACAAGGGGCCAGTCTCACAGGGCAAGCTCTGATCACCAGCAAGGGAGCTCTGCGGAGTCCTCCCTTATAAGCAGAGCAGCAACATCTTTTTGGTGTAGACGTGCAGAGCGGCAGAGCGGTGGTGCTGGGGACGTGGCTAGCTGACATGTGACAGCACGGGGCGTGGCCGGCCCTGCAGGCTCCCTGGTGCCGCACTGCGGTGAGCCTGGGGCCATGGTTAGTTGTCATGGCAATGGCTTCTCGCTGTTTGCCCTGGCAGGTTCAGCTGTTGCTGCGGGGCGGGGCGCTAGAGGCTCCGAGGAGAGGAACAGCTTTGGTATCTCCAGGGAGAGCGTTTGCAGAGGGCATGGCTGTGAGTCTTCCGGTGACCCCCCTAGTAGCCTGTGTGCGAGTGCCCCTCAATGCCTGCCTCCCTGGGAGGCGTCTTCCCCCCCATCTCCTCAGGCCCAGAGGCCTGTCATCGAGAATCAAGACTGCACTGGACTTCGTACTCCGGTTCTTCGGTTCCCACGACTGGCACGGGGTCGGGCCCCAGTGGAGCCCCGCGTGTTCCTATGGCCTTTAGTAAGGAGACATGAAACGTCGGGTGGATGTGATACTGCGGAGGCAAGGTTACGGTATACGCTACTTCGTTTACCTTCTGTTTAATGGGGAAGGGTCCCATGAACCGGTATTCTAATTTCGGGGATGGTCAGGTCGATGAATAGTGGCGCCTGTCGACCCATACGAGGTCCCCGACGTTGAACTGTGGAGCTTGTATCCGATGTTGATCAGCAAAGCTCTTGTAGCATTGTCGCGCTTGTTGGAGGAGCGCATGGGCCGGGTTTGGGCTTGTCAGATTTGCATCACCAAGGCCCCTGCGGCAGGAGCCTGGGGAACATCTACGTTGGGGGTCCAAATATGCGGGTGGAACCCATAGGTGACGAAAAAGGGTGAAGATCCTAGGGAGGTATTCAGAGTGTTATTATATACAAATTCCGCAAGCAGAAGTAACTCATACTAATTATCCTGGAGATGGTCGACATAGCACCGGAGGTACTGCTCTAGCGTTTGATTGGTACGTTCTACCTGTCCGTTGGCTTGTGGATGGTACGCGGTGGTGAGGTTCAGTTTTATCTTAAGCACCCGCAATAGGGCCTTTCATAGGCATGAGGTAAATTGTGTGCCTCAATCGGACACAATGTCGATGGGGACACCATGTAGTTTAACAATATTTTGCAAGAGCAGCCAAGCTGTGTGTTTGGCGGTAGGAAGGCCGTGGCAGATGATGAAGTGGGCCAACTTAGTAAAGTGGTCTGTTACCACCAGTACTGTGGTATGATGTTGTGACGGTGGCAGGTCTACGATGAAGTCCATGCCAATGCGTTGCCAGGCCCCCTGCAGAATGGGGCCCAAATGTAGGAGTCCTATTGGTTTCCTCCAAGGAACCTTGGTTTTGGCACAGATGTCACAAGCTTGAACGTAGCATACGGTGTCAGCCTTCATAGAGGGCCACCAGAACTGTCGGTGTAACAAGTCATAGGTTCGTTTAATTACCGGGTGTCCAGCTAATGGGGCATCATGATGACTCCACAGTGCCTGGCACTGAGCCTTCTGGGGCACGACTATTCTTCCTTCATACCGGTACGGACCCTGTTGCAGTTGGAGTGGCTTCTTCTGTAATAGCTGCTTCGTGAGAATTGTTGCAGGTGGCTGCGGGATAAACTTGCGGTCGCTATCGCTTGTGCTTTTATGATAGGTTCTCCTTGGTTGCAGAGGAGGTTGTCCTCCTTCGTAGATCTGGAAAGGGCATCCGCTAGCAGGTTTTGCTTTCCCAGGCGGTACTGGATGTGGAAGGTAAAACATGAGAAAAATAACGCCCAACGTCCATGTCGGGCATTGGCTATTTTTACAGTTTGTAAATACAGAAGGTTCCTGTGATCCATAATTACCATTGCGGGTACTTTTTCACCCTCCAAATAATGCCGCCAGGTAGTGAAGGCCACTTTGATGACCAGAAGTTCTCAATCTAGGATCGTATAATTCATCTCGGCGCTGGTAAGTTGGCGTGAGTAGTAGGTGCAGGGTAGTAAGGTCCCGCTCTGAGGTCCTTCTTCAAGGAGGACGGCCCCAATAGTACTATTGGAGGCATCCATTTCTACTATAAATGCCTTCTCAAAATCGGGATACTGCAACAAGGGAGCTTGCATGAACGCTTTCTTTAGCACACTAAAGGCCTCCTGGTGCTCTGGAGCCCAAGTGTAGGCTGCCCCTTTACGTAAGAGCATTGTCAGGGGCTTAGTCACTGCGGAATACCGGGGAATGTACTGCCGATAGTAGTTTGTCATTCCCAAGAAACACTGTAATGCCTTGATGGAGGGGGGAGGCACCCAGTTGCTAATCGCCTTTACCTTGGAGTCATCCATTTTCAGCCCTTCAGGGGAGATGATGAATCCCAAGAAGGCGATCGAGGAGGTGTGGAAGGCACATTTAGACATTTTGCAGAAAAGATGATGTTGCTGCAATTTGGCTAGTACCGTACGGACATGGGATATATGTTCCTGCTCGGATTTGGAATAAATTAAGATGTCGTCCAGGTAAGCAATGACATAGATGTCCAGTACTTCTCATAGGATGTCGTTAATAAAGTGCTGAAATGTTGCAGAAGTGTTGGCGAGTCCGAAGGGTATCCACGATATTCGAAATGTCCATACTGGGTATGAAACGCGGTTTTCCATTCATCTCCGGCGCGGACTCTGACCAGGTTACAGGCCCCTCGGAGGTCCAATTTGGAAAAAAATTGTGCTCCCTGGAGCCTATTTAGGAGTTCCAGGATCAGGGGTAGGGGGTAGTGATTTTTCACGGTGATTGCATTTAATTCCCGGTAGTCGATGCATGGCCGCAACCCCGCATCCTTTTTTGGCACAAAAAAGAGGAATGCCCCCACCAGGGAGGTCGATGGATGGATGAATCCTTTCTGCAGATTGTCGTCAATGTATTGTTTGAGGGTCCGAAGCTCGGGTCAGGAGAGGGCATAAATCCGCCCATAGGGTGGCTGCTTCCCAGGAAGAAGCTCAATGGGGCAATCATAGGGGCAATTTGGGGGCAAAACTGTGCATCTTGTTTGTTGAACAGGGAGGCATAGGCCTGATAGGGCTGAGGTAACCCAGGGAGTTTTGTCCCTGATACCATAGTGCACAACAAAGGTGCTAAGGGTGGGTCTTGGCTAGTTCTTCTATCCAGGGTCACAACCTGGAGCGTACACTTCTGCCAGTCGATCACCGGGTTCCATTGTTTGAACCAGGGTATTCCCAGAACAATGGGAAAAATGGGTGTGCACACTACGTCCAACTGCAATGGATGGGAGCATCCATGAATCATCAGGGGTAATGGAGGGGTTTGCAAGGTGATGGGCCCAGACACCAGTGGGGACCCGTCGATCGAATGGATTACCTCCGCTGGTACTCGGGGTTGGTATGGAAGGTGGTGTTTCCGCAGATAGCCTTCATCCACAAAGTTTCCCGATGCTCCAAAGTCAATCAAGCCCCAGGCCACCAGGGTTCGGGTGCCGCTGAGGCCCAGCATCAGGGGTATGCGTAGATGCGGACTCCGACCCGGGCAGGTCGATAACACCGGGCTTCGTGGATCCAGGGGTGTGGTGACGTGGCTCGAGAGACCCCCTACACATCTCGATCCTGCGCTTTCCCCGCCTCCCAGCGGCCCTTGGGCGCCGCAGGACAAGTACGGGCAAAATGGGAAGGTTCTCCGCAGTAATAACACAATCAAAACAGGTGTTGGCGTTCCCTCTCTGCGGCCATCAAAGGTCCTCGGGCGGCTCCGACTTGCATCGGCTCCACCTCCTCATTGCGGGGAGTCTCACCTCGGCTGGCTCCGGTAGCTAAGGGCCGTGGGGGTGGCCCCCTAAAGGCGTCACTCCGGAGTTCACGGCGACGTTCATTTAAGCGTTCTTCAATTTGCAAGGACAGGATTACTAGTGCCCCCCAGGTCTCCGGGAGGGCTGTAAAGGCCAGCTGGTCTTTAATCTCTTTGCTTAACCCTCATCGAAACATTACGTGAAGGACATTGTCGGGCCAACTCAAGTCTACTGCCACCTGCTGGAATTTCATTACATAGTCCCAGCAGGGGCCCTTTCCCCTGTTTCAGGGTAGTGATCACTATCTCCACATCATGGATACGATGCGGATAGTCATACAAGAATTTGAATTCCCGTACAAACCCCTCATAGTCCTCTAGGAAGGGGCTATTACTTGTGAGAAGCGGGGTGTCCCAAGCTAAGGCATGACCCTCCAAAAGTCCAATAAAAAATGCTACTTTTCTTGCATCCGTGTCATAGGTCCGGGGCTGGATCTTGAAGGTGAGTTCACAGAGGGCAAAAAAACCCCGTAAATTTGGTGATCGTGGGTCCCTTAGGTTCTCGAGGCACCAGGGAGGTCACCTCCACCCTCGGGGTAGGCGGAGGGAGTACCAAAACCGGGGCCGCCTCTTGTACCCGTTGTTCCTTGAGGTCCTTTACCTCCATGGCCAGGGATTGCATGGAGTGGGCCAGTTCCCGAACTTCCGTGAGTAGCTGCTCCATGGGGAAAATAGTTTTTAGCTGGTGATACTGTGAGGGTTCATGGCTTGGCTAGAAAGGAAACCCTCACGGGGAAGGGATAAGGGGGAGAAAGGACACAAGTACTCCTGCCCAGGGGTGTTCCCGGCACAGAAGCAGCCCTGCCTGAAAAAGGACCCCTCAGGTTCTTATATGGTGGTTCAGGAAGGACAAGTCGTTCCTCACCTAGATCATCACAGGGGTGCAGACTCTGCCGCTTC
>QEPC01004587.1:79636-100283 GCA_003113815.1 Sphenodon punctatus
TGCTTAAGTGGGTGAGGGTCTAGTAGCAGGCCAGGACATAGGGGAAGGCCCCCTAGGCCCAGACCTTGGACAGCATTTTCTGAGGGGCAGCAATCCTGGCACAGGCGTCGCCCTCTCTGTGTTTTTTGTTTTCTTTTCTCTGTGCACGAGCTGGAGGCTGCGCAGCAAGCCTGCTGCCTGGGAGGCCCCATGGGGGCAGCCCTGGGCTGGACTGGGCTGAAGGAGGCCCAGGTGCAGGGCACCCCCACATCATGGGGGGGTCCCCATTCCTCACCTGCGTCTGCCATCTGCCTGTTAGTAGTGCTGCAGCAGCAGCCCATTCAACTGGGAGATCAAGCTGTTTGTTTACAAACAACTCTTCCCCTTGTGAGTGATTAGAATGTTGGTGCCTTGTAAAGAAGGAATATAAGAAAATTCTATGTGGGGCTGGAAGGGTGGGTGTTATGAGAACATTGGGACTCATCTCAAAGAACCTTGTTTACAAGGCAGCAAACTTCTGTTCTTCTTCGAATGGCTCCTCACAGGCCCTTTTTACACAGTTCCACCAGGTGGGGGGGTCCATGGGTGTGCCAGTGTGTGGGCGGGGGATGCACATGTCCACACGTACATCCCCATTCACACCCACACCCACACACAGTCATCTGCACCCACAGAGCAACCACTGTTTTCCCCAGTTGCTCCATGCATGGGGACAAGTGGGGAGTGAGTGGGAAAGCATGTTAGGTGGGCACGCGCATTCACTCTTACTCACCATGGGCCGGCACACTGCGTCATTCATATGGGGCTCTCACACCCATGAACATGCAGCATGGGGCAAGGCTTCACTTGGGGGCAGCAGCCTGAGAAGCGCCAATGGGTTCAAAATTCCTAAGTCCGGCCCTGCCTAGCAGGGGCTGTGAGGTAGAGTACTTCAGAGACAGAGAGGCTCCAGCGACACGTGACTTCCTCCAGACTGGGTAAGTTTTTAAATACCTCTGATATTGGGGACTTACAAGTCCAGCTCTCAAAATATGTGGGAGTCACCTGGCACTGCTATTTACAATGGCACCCAGTCGTCGATCCCCTAGAGGGGGATGATCATCTAAACACACACACACATACACACACACACACCAGTGTGTGCGAGAGTTTTCAGACCTGGACGTTGAAATCTGGAAGAAAGCTGGAGCGTGTAAAAATTCCCAATATCCACTTGGATATTCCTGCCAGCTTACCATGGTTGGAATAGGAACACTGGTAGAGGGAGCAGGTAAGCAGCATGGGAGAATGGCAGGTGCGTGGCAGCATAGAGGGCAAGTGGGCAGGGCAGGGAGCAGTGATCTCCAACCTTTTGCTGGTGGTGGGTGGGCATTGGGTGAGGTGATGAGGCAGCAACAAAATGGTAGATGGAATTCTTTTTTGAGATTGTAAACAAAATCCAAAACCCCATCTGCAAACCCATGACCTCATAGTTCTTGGAATAATAGCCAAGCCATTCTGCCTCTGGCCCAGGCATTCTTCACAAGAGGTCTCTGTGTTGCTTTAGCCACACTCTGCCCCCTGTTTGTCTCCAGTCCGTGCCACACCTTCCAGTTTCTGGCTGACTGCCAGCCATGGTGTAAGCCTGGGTGGTGGCCACAGGAAGCTGGGTGGAACAATACTTCCATAATTTTCTGTGCCCCACTTTTGTCTTTAGCCTTGTCCCCAGCTTTAGTCCTCCTCTCACTCGTTGCTTTCCTCACCAGCCCTGATCCTTTGTTCCCCCACTTTGGTCCTGTCTCCCTGGGCCCTCTCAGCCTTGCTCCTGCCTCCCTGTTCACCTTCCAGCTTTGCTTTCCTCCTTGCTCTTTGATTCCTCACAGCCTCTTGCCCTTGTCTCCACTCCTAGCCCTGATCCTGACTCTCTTCCCCCATCCCTTATGTCTGCCAATGTCAGAGATACCTCCCAGTCCCAAACCTAACACAAAGAGAAATGTCATAATCCCATTATATGAATCATGGTGCACCAATACAGTTCTGGTCACCTCATCTCAAAAATGATATAGTTAAACTGGAAAGAGTCCAGATCAGGGCAATAACAATGATCAAAGATATATAATGGTTTCTTCGGGCATCTAAAAGGCACATAATTCACTTTCATTTTCATTTTCAACAAAAAAACACTACATTTTGGGGGCTTTTCTTAAAGGACTGCTGTGGGGTTTTTTTGGGGGGGGAGGTTTAATTAAAAATAAAAATAAAATATTTTTTAAAATCACTAGTGCCACTAGTGCTACTACCCTCTGCCGAAAATTCAGGTGGTGGGGGGTTGTCTCGCCCCATAAACTCCCTCCCCCCTCTCCTAGGAGCGCAGGGGGTTAAATGGTGCAGCTTCTGCTTGCAGAGGCTGCACAGAGCTTGCAAGGACTGAGGCCAGTTTGCAATGGGTTGCCTAGCAACCCTTGCAGAACACGCGAAAATGATAGAGCTGCTGATTGGCCCCTGCAGTCACGTGGGGCAATCAGCAGCGTTCCAGGCTCTCCCTGCTCACTCTAGGAGGAGTGGGGAAAGGAGAAGCAGGCCTTGTGAGTCCTGAAGGCAGAGAGGCAGACTCGAGCGCGGCCTGTGTTAGGAGGAGTTTGAAGGAGGGAGCAGTACTGGCACTAGGGAGCAGCTTTGGCAAGTGGGGCCCAAAAGGCAAGTAGCGATGGCGCGGGGGCGCAAACGGGGCCCCAGAAATGGAGCTGAGGCTCGGGCCCAAAAGGCCAAAAAAGTTAAGACAGCCCCAAAAGGGGCACAGAAGGGGGGCAAGGACAAAAGGCCACCACCATCAGGCAGTCCCCAAACACCCCTTCCCAGGGAACTGGAACCGCACCCCCCAGCAGCTGGTGCATCAGCATGGGAGCGCCTGGCTGCGTGTGAGGCAGCAGTGTTTGGGGGAGAGATGCCCCCACCCGTAGCAGGACCAAGTGGGGTGGCACAGAGCCATAGTAGCCTGGACAACAGGCCAGGGCCATCTGGGGTAGGTGTCCCTAGGCCCGTAATTGAGGCCTTGAATCGGGCCCTGGCCCCAGAAGCTCATTCTGGGGCCCAAATCAATGAAGGGAGGGATCCCCCATCCCAAGAGGAAGACAGGGGGCTCAGACGAAGTGGCCGCCGTGCAGGCCCCCCTGCCCGGTTCGCAGATCAGGAGATAGGGCGGCAGGTGGCTGGGAGCCGGCATGAGGCTCCCCAAATGGAGCCCCAGGCTGGGCTGGAAGAGGAGGAAGGGAGCGCTGGGGAGGAGGCTGAGCCAGAGGAGTTGGCGCAGGATGAGGGACCCCCACCCCCCGTGCAAGACTCTTCCAGGTACCATCAGGAAGCCCGAGCCAGCAGGGATGACCCACGGTTGCTAGCACGGATTGAGGCCTTGGAGCGGGCGATCCCAGAGCGGGACCATGACAGTCGGGGGACGCAGCACTACATGGCACCGGTAGAAGGTATGCAAACAGGGGGGACAAGGGGAACTATGGTCCAATGCAGCCACCACCCCCACCCTCCAGTAGTAGGGGCAGGAATCTATGACAACAGCCCTGGGATGATGGGAGAAGGATGGCCGGGGGCCCAGAGCACTGGCCTGGGCCGCCCCCCCGGGAGAAAGCACCCACAATATTTGTGGTGGAATGGGGGTTGGGTGCAAGTTGTATCCCCTGCCCCGCGACAGACAACTGCCCAAACAGCTACACAAGACGGGTCGAGTTATGGGGGGCCTCCCTCTGTCTTTGGGCAAACGCAGGCACATCAGGCACTTCAAGTTTGGAGTAACGCCACGCAGGGGCTGGCCACCGCGACGGCTGGGCAGCCTAGCGGGAGCTGGGTGGCGACGGGACCTGATAGCGGGCAGCGGGCCCCCATCCTTAACCAGCTTGGGGGTCCGATCAGGGCTCAGCAGGATAGGGGCAACTCGAATAGTTATCAACATGGGAGCCAGGTGCACGGAGCATACATGACACAGGGGTGGCCAGCTACAGCCTCCCAGGATGGAGTGGCACCAGGCGAGGCCCCCCCATGGCAGTGGCCCCCACAAAACACAGGAACAGGGTTACCACGCCAGCTCCCACCTGCGGGGGGAAGCTTCGTGGATTTATCAGATCCCATAGGCGAACACCTATTACTGGCCACTAGGGAGAAGATATGGAGGGGAGAATATGTTGATATTTTTGCCCTCCTCTTTAGCGACCCGATAGTGGAACCGGGGGAGGAGGACGAAAAAAAGGATAAGGAGCGGTACAAGCGCCCAAAGGCAGACAGAAACTGGGCTAACTGGACAGCAGCCTATGCCATATACCATGGCGTGCAGCTTGAAATGTTCCCAGAGAAAGGGGCAGTACTCCTCAAATATGCCGAGATCATTCGACGGGCATATGAGACGGGGCCAGCCGGGGCGTGGCTCCGATATGACGAAGCTTTCCGGCACCGGGCGTCATTTAAGCCGGGGCTCCGATGGGACATTCATGCACAAGACCTATGGTTGACATGCATGAGTGACTCAAAAGGGGCACCAAAGACAGATAGTGGCCACCTCTTGGCCAAAGGGAGCGTTGCCATGTTGAATGACACAGGTAGGGCGGGGGGCAGGCAGGTGAGCCCGGGCAGCGTGGGGCAATGCTGGGAATTTTCTCGGTCAGGGGCGTGTACGCGCCCCGCGTGCAGGTTTCGGCATACCTGCCCCTCCTGCGGAGGGTTTCACCCGGCCGCTTCCTGCCCCCGGCCCAAGCCTTGGGCAAAAGGGAAGTCTGGGGGGGGCTTTTCAAAAGGGACACAAGGTAACCCGGGGAGCGGGGGAACAGGAAAAAACCCCAACGCCGGTGAGAGTCGATAGGTTGGCAGTAGCCTTGCTCACGCACCCAGACAAAGAAGAGGTGAGCTATGTTGTAAAGGGATTTAAAGAAGGTTTTAGGATACCAGTAGGGGAAGTGCTGATAAGACAAGTACCCCCCAATTTGAAATCGGTGGTGGGCATGGAGGAGGTGGTGGCGGAGAAGATACGGAAGGAAGTGAAGGAGGGTCGAGTGGCCGGCCCCTTTGAAGACCCACCGTTAAACGGAATGGTCTTCTCCCCATTGGGAGTAGTACCTAAGAAAGCCCCTGGGCAGTTCCGTTTAATCCACCACCTTTCATACCCTCGAGGCCGCTCTGTAAATGACGGGATACCTAAAGATTTGACGACAGTCCACTATGTGTCATTTGACGCTGCAGTGGAACTGGTCAAGCAGTATGGCTCCGGGGCGTTGATGGCAAAATGCGACGTTAAGTCAGCTTTCCGCCTTTTGCCAGTCCACCCGGACAGTTATCACCTGTTAGGCTTCCAATTTCAAGGGAAATATTACTACGACAAGGCCATGCCAATGGGGTGCTCCATATCGTGCTCGGCATTTGAGCGCTTCAGCTCCCTGGTGGCATGGATCGTGCGTCGTGAGGCAAGTGGGGGAGGTATTACTAAATACCTCGATGACTTCCTCTTCATCGGCCATTCTGGTGGGCCTGAATGCAGGGAATTGGTTGCCTTATTTGAACGCATAACTGCACATTTGGGTATCCCCTTAGCTCCAGAAAAGACTGAGGGCCCGTCCACGGTGCTTACTTATTTAGGGATTGAGCTCGACTCGACCCTTGGTGTTTCACGTTTGCCCAATGAGAAGGTAATAGCACTGAGGCAGAAGATTGGGCTATGCATGTCAGCAAGCAAGGTTACCGTTAGACAGCTTCAGTCTCTCATCGGGAGCTTAAACTTCGCATGCAGGGTGGTGGCACCAGGTAGGGCATTCCTGTCCCGGCTGTACGGAAGGTTAGCCGGGGACTTAGCACCTCATTATCACATCAGGGTGACCAAAGAAATTAAGAAGGATTTGAAGGTTTGGCTAACATTTCTGGAGCAGTACAATGGGGTATCGGTGTGGAGAACACAGGTTATGTTGGATGCCGACCTGCAGGTTCATTCCGATGCCTCTGGTGCATGCGGATTTGGAATTTTTTTCCAACAGCAGTGGTGTTCAGCCGCCTGGCCAGTTGAGTGGACCCAGGCTGGCATCACCAGGGATCTTACATTCCTTGAATTGTTCCCCATTGTGCTTGCTGTCAGATTATGGTACAGTAAATTGGCCAATAAAGTAGTGCTCTTCTGGTGTGATAATCAGGCAGTGGTGCAAATAATTAATTCTTTGACATCCCGGTCACAGAGGGTCATGGGTTTGGTGAGGCATTTGGTGCTGCTGTGCCTTCAGCACAACATTCTATTCCGAGCGAGGCACGTTCCTGGACTCGAGAATGAGATTGCAGATGCTCTCTCTCGTTTCCAGATGGAGCGTTTCCGCGTGCTCGCTCCGGAGGCCAGCGAGAACCCAGAACCCATGCCGTCCGACCTGTGGAGCCTTGGATACTGGAGTTAAGTTCCTCGGTTCAGGCCTCTTTGGCTGGACGCACCAGGGCTGCGTACCAGGCAGCCTTCCAGGCCTTCCAGTCATTCCGGTCCAAGCGGGGATGGGGCATGGGGTTCCCCATCCCCGAGGCTGAAGTATTGCAGTTCGCCATGTCATTAAGGAGCGACGGGCTTGCTGCTAGCACTATATCAGGAAAGTTGGCTGCCCTGGGGTTCATGAGTCAAATGGCTGGTCACCCGCCCCCGGGCGGAGGATTCTTGACACGTAAGCTGCTGGAGTCTTGGGCACGGCAAAGCCCAGTGCCTGGCCACACCAGGTTACCCATTACCCCTCCCCTACTGGTCAGAATAGTTAACACGTTGATGTTGGTGTGTTTTAACAGTTATGAAGAAACTTTATTTGCCACACTGTTTAAAGTGGCATTTTTGGGGGCCTTTAGAGTAAGCGAGATGGTAGCTGAGTCAGCTCGGGATAGGTCAGGGAGGGCAATAGGGTATCGAGATATACAGTTGGACAGTAAGCAGGAAAAAATTCGATTAAGATTATCTAAGACTGACCAGCGAAGAAAAGGGAAGACGATTACGCTGGCCCAGGCTGGTGACCCTGCTCTGTGCCCGGTTTTGGCAGTCCAAGCTTATTTGGCCATTCGCCCCCCAGTGGGGGAACCCCTCTTTTGCCATTTTAATGGCAAGCCTGTTACTAGATACCAATTCATGTCCGTCCTGCAGGCGGCACTAAGAAAACTGGGCGTCCCGCCTCAGGATTATGGTTCTCATTCTTTCCGCATTGGTGCAGCCACATTTGCGGCACAAATGGGGATGTCAGGCACCGACATTCAAGCCATTGGCCATTGGCGTTCGGCAGCATACCGCGCTTATGTGCGTTGAATGACATAGTATGCCCAATTAACCATGCCATCTCCTTTCCATTGACAGATCGTGCTGTGTACAAACGGGCTAGAATTTGGATATGCGGGCACAGTCTGGTACGCTGGGCAGCGAAGGCGGCAAGAGAATCACCAGTTGGAGGCCAGATGGGGCTCTCTGAACGGGGAGTAATCAACTGGTATGGGAGGAGTGGCATGAGATGGCGCCAACTGCTGCCGATGCTCAGGGAACTGGGAAAATGGCAAACACCAGATGTAGTGGTGGTTCATCTTGGGGAGAATGACTTGCCAGGACTCAAAGGGGTACAATTGATACGGGCTATTAAGAACGATTTGTGGGAGATTCAGTGATATTTTCAGGGAGTTAGGATAATTTGGACAGAGTTAGTGACCAGATTGCGGTGGGGGGAGGGTGAATTTACCAAAAGAATAGGTAAGACACGTAAGACAATTAATAGGGAGATTAGGAAATGGTTAGCTTCAATTGGATTTGGGACAATTACTCACACACAAATTACATATAGGGAAGTGGGTTACTTTAGGGCAGATGGGGTACATTTGTCCCCAACTGGCAATGCTATTTATCTCGAAGCTCTTAAGGCAGGTATAGAATTAGTTTTGCGATAGGTGTGGGGGCCTGGATCCGCCGGAGTCTCGTGGGACCCAGGGTGGCGGGGGTCCAGTATCGTTTAAAATAGGATAAGAAAATTAGGAGTCATCTCCTTAAGGGATGGGGAAGCCACGCGTAACGCGGTGCAGGGTATGGCACGCGGGGGTGTTGGTTTCCCTGGGAGAAGGGTGTCAGGGAAAGTGGCAGGGCATTGTAAGGCCTCCCACTGACAGGCACCTCAATCCTTACTCATGTCCGGACGGACAATGTCCCCTTTGGCCGCGCCCTCAGCGCTGGACGAAGGGGAGACGTGTTTTATTGTTGAAGAGGCTGGTGAAGGTATTTCACAGCCCCTTCTGTTGAAGTTGATGGTTATGGTTGATACTGGACCCGTAATCGCAATAGGCGATGTCACCCCCTCACCTATTCGGCTGTTTGTAATTGGATAATAAAGGGTGCGGCCATGTAAATCCAACCTTGTGTCCTGTCTTGTTTGAGGGGGTGGGAACTGGTGCGACGACAATAGTGCCATTTTGGAAAAGGGAGAGGATTAAAAAAGTGAGCTCTTGAGCTTAGAAAAGACAGAAATGAAAGAGGATATGGGAGCTGTTTATAAAACAGAACTATGGAACACCTAATGAAATTGAGACTTAGGAAAAACCAAGTGCCTTTTCAAACAATGCACAATTAGCTTACACAACTTATTCCATGGGTCGCTGTAAAGACCAATAATATAGCTGGGTTTTAAAAAAGGATTTGCTAAATCCATTGAAGATAGGTCCATAAGCGGCTATTATCCAAGAAGCCGAGCAGTGAAAGTTCTGCTATGAGGTGAATTAACAACAAGGAATGGATTGCATCATATATGCCCTGGTTTTGTACAATTCCTCTGTATTATCTGGCTTTTGGCCATCTTGTCATGTTCCGTTCTAAGTCCCCTCCTGCTGCTTGCATGTTCTGGACACCTATGGAGGTGAGGTCCAGGGATGGGATAGGAACACGAGGAAGGTGGTTTCCCATGGTTCCCATGACTTGCTGGCTCCCACATCTTGCTGCTACTGATCACCTCATCCCAACTCCCTGCTACCATGCCTAGAGGGATTGGAACACTCCCAGCTCCGGCCACTGCTGTTGGAATCAAATCATCTTGTTGCTGCTGAGCAACTACTCATTTGCCCACAAAATATTTGAGACTCACTGGATTAATTAACATTGTGCAAGGCTACAGAAGATCAGTGACTGGAGACTATTTCCAATTCCTTTCCCTCTCTTCCAAGAGGAAGAGCTGCGGTCTCCTTACTAAACTCAAGGCAACTTGTCCATGGCAGATTTAAGATTTGGAACAAGATAAACAAACATGCAGTATTGGGCCCAATAGTCACCTTATTTATCACGGATTTAATAGGATTAAAGTGACTTTTGTTTCCCCTAGGAAGCTTTACAGCACTGTACATACAATTTTGACCCCAGAATCAAGTTACTTGCCTAGAGCTAAAACGGGTACTGCTATTTCTGAGATACCGGTTTCTGTGACCTACTTACTATTATTCCATTTTACACCATTTTACTGATTACCCGTTTACCATTTTCACTTATGACTCAATTGCTTGAGAGGGGATAGACCACTGATACATGGGAACAAACGTCCTGGATCAGGAGGGATTCAGTCAACAATTACTGAACTTGGCGACTGTTACATTTGCCACTGGACGTGTCTCCTCCATCTCCTCTTTTTATGGCCATGGATATTTACATCTATTTTGGAATTAACTGCATATGTGCTTTGTATAAAACATATACTTTTAAATGATGTTAGAGTTGCAAGTATATATTATTATATTAAAAACATTACAGAGGTCTTGTAAGTATTCCGAAAGCAAACACTATGTGTTTTCAAAATTTGAATTATGGTTAAATTCAAAAGAAATCCCAATATGTTAATGTATGGAAACATCATTCATTCTTCCCAATATGACATCGTACAACTATGACTTACACATTGTTGTGTTTATAGTCTCACAGCAATTTAAACTGATTTTCAAAAAGCATTAGATTTTCCCTTTTCATGTTGTCACAAGTAATATTCCCAGGTTCAAAGCTGCTCTTGTAATTTTCTTCATCTGAGCTTTTGAATTTTCTTCTATCATATCTCGTCATCTTTTAGCTGTATTATTATTTTTTATCACATTGCCCTTTCAGCCTGAGTGATGTATCATTGAGATGTCAAAAAACAAATTCCTGTTCCATAGTTAAAGATAAATAGATTAAATTTGTAGATTCCTGAATTCCTTCCAACCCCTGTGTTTTTATGTAATTCTAGGCTATTCCATTTCTCCATGAACACTGTGTGATAGTCATGTTAAAATCTGAATTATAAGCTGCTCTCTGAACTTGAAATTTGTTCCCATTTTATTCTCTTTTGTTTTGTAGGATAGCCAGTTCTTTCCTCCTAAAACCTTTTCCAATGTTGTTAAAATATGCAAAATCATTAATTCTTTCTTTCTTTTCCCTGTCATTGCCCTCTCTGATCTGATCTTCAAATGTCAGCCTTGTTTTTTTTTTTTATCATGCATATGATATTCACCTTAACTCCCTTCTCTCACTTTATCTGACAAAGGTCCTTTTCATGATTCAAGCTTTCAGTTTACAAATCTCATTGCAGCAATTATTTGGCATTTCACATCAGAAGAGAAGCTATATTAACTAGTTTTAGCAACTTTTCCTTGTGATCTCAAATAACAACAGCAACAACAGACAGAAAATGCACTTTAAAGCAGAAAAATAAGTGTAGCATGCACTGCTGTTCAGACACCAATGTATTATCAAAATCAAAAGAACTGATTGTCTTCAGCAGGGATGAGGAATCTGTCCACTTTTGTTGGTCAGGCTGATGTAACTTTGACACCGGATTGGAAGCAGTAAGCGAGGGGCATGAGGTTAAGGAGACACTGTCTGGTCAATCTTTCTGGGATGAGTTTCAGGAAGTGATGCCGGCTGATGCGGTGAATGTCCTGAGGTCTGTCAGAGCCACTAATTGTGAACTAGATCCGTGCCTGTCCTGGTTGGTGAAAGCCTCCAGGGAGACCTTGGGGACAGTGCTGGCGAGGGTAGTGAATGTGTCCCTTCGGCAGGGGAGATTGTCACCCAGTCTCAAGGAGGCTGTGGTGTGCCCCCTGCTGAAGAAGCCATATTTGGACGTGGACGCACTCACCAGCTACCGACCCATCTCTAATCTTCCCTTTTTAGGGAAGGTCATTGAATGGGCTGTGGTACTGCATCTCCAGGCGCATTTGGACAGCATTGGTTTCTTTGACCCTTTTCAATCTGACTTCCGCCCCGGCTATGGTACTGAGATGGCGTTGGTTGCCTTGGTGGATGATCTCCTCCAGGAGATGGACGTAGGATGTTTGACCTTTTAGATCCTGTTAGATCTCTCGGTTGCTTTTGATACCATGGACCATGGGCTGCTGTTGAGATGGCTGTGAGACTTGGGGGTCTGGATGGGACTGTCCTTGGATGGTTCCTCTCAGGTAGAAGCCAGTGGGTGGTGCTGGGGGCTGAAACATCTAGCTCCCAGGCCTTGACCTGCTGTGTTCTGCAGGGTTCCATTCTGTCTCCACTGTTGTTTAATGTGTATATGCAGCCCCGGGGGGAGATCGTGAGAGGGTTCGGGGTGCGATGTCACCAATATGCTGATGATACTCAGCTGTACCTCTCGTTTTCAACTGACCCAGGTCCTGCTGTCTTGTTACTCTCCCAATATTTGGAGGCCATGGCAGATTGGATGCCGCAGAACAGACTGAAGCTCAATCCCAATAAGACGGAGGTGATGGTGGTCGGAAGGGCACAGGAGGTGCTGCCCCCCCGATGGGGGGGTTCACCTACCTGTTGCTCTTCAGGTTCGGAGTCTGGGGGTGATTTTGGATTCGGGCCTACATTTGGATCAGCAGGTGGGGGAGGTGGCTAAAGCCGCCTTTCGCTAGCTGTATCTGGTAAGGCGGCTTCGACCTTACCTCTCCAGACCCGATCTGGACACTCTCATCCATGCCTTCATCACCTCGAGGCTAGAATACTGTAACGCACTCTACGTAGGGCTTCCCTTGTTTTTGGTTCAGAGGCTGCAGCTGGTGCAGAATGCGACGGCCCATCTCCTGATGGGGACGGGGCAGTGTGAGGGCATAACACCAGTGCTCCACGCTCTGCACTGGCTGCCTATAGCATACCGAGCCAGATTCAAGGTGTTAGTATGGATTTACAAAGCCCTGCATAGTCTAGGCCCATCATATCTCGGGGACCGCCTCGCCCTCCGCACCTCAGAGCGATCCTTTCGGTCCACCGGGGGCGCCTTTCTGGAGGTCCCCCGTGTAAGACAGGGGGCCACAATGGAGAGGGCATTCTTGGTGGCCAGGCCGCGGTTATGGAACTCCCTCTCAGAGGAGGCTCGCCTGGCCCTGAGCCTGTTGGCCTTTCGACATGTCTGTAAGACCTAGCTGTTCACCCAGGCCTTCAGAGAGGAGGGTTTTTTAATTTTTGTGGGGGGTGTTTTAAATCTGTTTTAACAATGATATTGTAGATTTTTTATGTTTTAAAAATGGTTTGTACTATGTTGGAAGCCGCCCCAAGATGCCGTAGGCATGGGGGGTGGCATATAAATAAATAAATAAATAAATAAATAAATAAATTAAATAAAGTGTATCAGTTGTAAGTATCCAAAGACATGGCTACTAGAGCTGAGGCGTGAACAACTGTTCATGTACCGTAGATAAATACCTACCTTTCCAAAGCACTTGAGACTATTTGTCAGTAATTCCTCACTATTCATTGAATCTGCACTTCTGCAGTTTTTGAGCTCAACGCCTGTCATTGCCTGCCATTTTTTGGTATTTTCTGTAATTTTCAGTATTTTCTGCCAGTTCATTTCTGGTATTTTTATCAGTTTCCAGAATGTTATGACAGTGTCTGGCATCAGAATGCAGAAAACAAGGGAAATACACCAATCAAAGCACCATTTACAAGGAGATAAAACAAGGACCAATAAGGGAAATTATGAAAGTTATGTAGTGAATTTGAGTTTGTACAAAAGAAAACCTAAACAGCATGTAAGGAACATTATGTGGAGCATGGCTTCTCCTGCCTAGGAAGAATTAAGTACCAAAAAATGGAACTAGCAAAAATAGTGAAAAAGCCAGTAAATTTCCTCATTGCAAGAGCATAATGAATGGTCTGTTTCTGACAGAAACGGCTTTGGCTGTGATCACCCAATTCAGCACTAGTGGCCACCAGTTAGGGATGTCAAGGTCATTGAGACAGGGGCATGGGACATGCTGGGACATAAGCGGGTGGGACTAGAGGTGAAAGGAATATTCAACATGAACTCAGTATCCAATCCATCACATTGAAGTGCTCTGATTCTAATCTGCTGGATCAGGTATGTGATCTGCTCTACTGTTGGATATTGATAAGTTCAATCATAGTTCCATCCAGTACGGCCATTGTTCAGTCCAGTATGGTTCTTTCTTTGACCTGGTTCAACCATCATTCAGTCTGGTTCATTTTTTCTGCTTTGATCAGTGTTCAGTTCAGTCCATTTGTTTAGTCTGATCCAGTCTAGTTGTCCCTTTGGTCCAGTTTGGTCATTGTGCCTCCCCTGTTCTAGCTATGTGTCTGCATCACAGGGGAAGCAGGCAGGACTGAACAAGCTGGAAACACTCTGAAAGCACTCTGGACCAGCCATCAATTGAGCCCCACAACCCCGAAGTGAATGTCACAAACTGGACCAATCCCCCAACCAAACACCAAGAAACCAGGCCAACCCTGCCCCCTCACACACACACTAAAACCAAACCAAGTCTGAACTAAACCTGATCTGAACCGTATCAAAACTCCGCTCCAAATTGGACATTTTGTTACAGCTCCAATCAAGAGGATGATAACCTCAAATAAGAGATTCTGTATTCATTACATCTCTAGGGGGGCATTGCTTGTGTCAGTGAGCCAAAACATGTGTGTGTGGGGGGGTGATTTTCAGTTTACCAAGACAGAGCATTCTGGGTAACACCCCCCACCCCCACCACACACACACTAGACTGTCTTGTGGATTACTCCACAGTTCAGAACAAAAGCCAGTTTACAGACTGGGACAGTCTGTAAGCTGGAGGTTCTTCGTTCCAGGTCTTCATTTTCAAGATGACACAGCACGGAAGGTTGAAGTGTAATGCAAGTGTTCTGAAAACTGGCTGATAGCGCATAAAACTCATTCAAATACCTGATAAATTCTCGTTAAAAATACAGCATCAGATGAAAAGATGTGGGGTCCCACGTTGAACCATACCTAAGGGGACTCCTTCATAGGTCAACTTAGGGCTGGTTCGGAAAAGCCATTCTGATTTTGTGGGAAAGTTCTGTGAAATCAGAATGGCTTACCGAAATTCAGTTCAGAATTCCGACCAAAATAATTTTTTGGTCAGAATTCCAACTGGATCTTTTTTTTCATGTGAAAAAGTACTTTCCACCCCACATTTGGTCCTATTGGAACTCATTTCTGTGTCAATAACGGCTTTAATATTCATTTCACAACCAAACCAAAGGTGGGGGAAATAGCTTTTCACAATTCTGATGGAATCAGAACAAGGCCAACAATTTCAATTTCAGCCCCAACAACATATCTATGATTCTGGAATGCAGCAGTACCCGGCCCAGTCTTACCCAGTCACTAGTCCTTGGTGCAATGTGCAACCTACACTCCATGTTTGCCACCACTACCATAAAGCACAGCTGAGAAAGGGAAGAGGAAAAAAGAGGCAATTTGTCCTGGGCCACAAAAGAGGCCCACATGGAAAATTAGAGATAAGGTTAGTGTTATCAAAAGGTGGCATAAGAGAGAGTATCTATGTTATTCTGTCTCTGGCCTCCAGGAACCTCAGGGCAGCCATTACACCAAACACTGTGTGTAGAGTGGTTCTCCTTGATCCTGCCATGACTTTGACAGAGAGAGTGGAGGAAGGGCAGGCTAACCAGTTTCAGTCAAGGTGAGATGGACAGGTATGGGAGGTAGGTAATGCTGATGGTTGCTGCATGGTGCCTCTCAGTCTCTCCAGCCAAGCTATCCCTGCATAGCAGACACAGTGCAGTCTGGAAGTGTCAGCACTCAGGCTAGAGAGATAAACAGGGATTCCCAGGTTGACTGACCTTCAGAATGTGGGCCGTCAAGCTGAAGGTAAATTGAATGTGGTGATCACCAAAAATCTTGCCTCTGCAACCCTGTTTTGAAAATTTAATGTAACTCCATGAACACAGAGAGCAAGAAAAGAACACGCCAAGTAGAGGTGAAACAAATAGTGGATAGTATTAAATAAATAATAAATATATTTATTTTGTAGCTATTGTTTCCAATTTTGGAGAGCACTCTGAATATTCAAATAATATCCACAACCAGAACAGGTATTCACTTGTCCAGATACACTGGTTCAGGGTGGGTTTTGTTTGTTTGTTTTTTGTTATTTCATTAATTTGGTAATTCCAGTGTTTTGGTTACTTGGATTCCGCTACTGTGCATTCATACCGGTGCAACTGGTGCTAAAATGAAAGAACCAAAATTCCAAAATGACTGAATAACAACCCCGCCCTCACCCCCTCCCCCTCCAAGAGGGATCAATTGGTATTTTCAGATGTTATGACATCACAGTCAACCACGGACAATCCCCCGTGGTGGCAGATCGTCCCGTAACGTCTGGTTGCTCGCCGCCAGATGTTCACCATGGTGAACCAGCAGCGGTGAGCAAAATAACCATGCTTTCAAGGATGGTCCAAACACCATCCCTGAAAGCGTGGTTAATTGAACCATGGCTGGGAATCAGTGGGCAGTAACATCTGTTACTGCCTCTGATTCCGGGCCGCGGCCCAGACCCCGGGTTGGAATCGGGCTCAGCGGCCGGATTGGTGGCTGTGCCCGCCCATCTCCAGGAGGGCGGGTGACTGGAGGAACATGGGGGGGCGGGGCTGTGCGGCTGCACGCTGTGCCTCACAGCCCTGCCCCCCTGATTCCCCGCCGGAATCAACCAGCACGTCTGTTGGACATGACATTTTTATTCCAGCAGGGAATCAAAAGGTGATTCCGTGACGGGGCCAATAGGCATCCCGTCACGTCGGAAATCACCCAATGAAATTGGAATGATTTAAGGTTATTATCCAATTTGGCATGTTCAGGATTAATAGCACAAATATTACAGATTTGTTTTCATAGATTTTTGTTTCAGCTTTTTTGCAAAGTATATTAAATATTTATCAGAATCTGAACATATCACTTGTTCAGTTATTCTTTTTTGGTTACCATTTTCTCTCTTTCAACATTTTGTTTACTTGGTTTTGGTTATTTGTGCCAAAATGACCAAGCCAAAATACTGAAAAAACTGAATAGCCAAAAAAAAAAAGGGGGGGGGGAACAGTGAAACAAATGTCCAATTAAATTGGGAATGAGGGGCCCATAAGGGGGTGCATGCAGCTGGGAAGAGGCCTGGTTGGACACCCCCCCTCAGAAAAAAGCAAGCATGCAAGTCCCCAGCTAAACTGAGCAGCACGCGGGCCAGGGAGGTGCAGGGAGCAGAGACCAGGACCAGAGGAGCAACAGCCTGGCAGTGAGGTGAGTCAGCCTGGGGAGCTGCAGGTGCCAAGATCAGCATCCCGGGGCATCCCAGGATGCCCCAGTCATACCCATATTTTTGGGCACCAGGCACCTGATAGGAGACCAGGTACCCCATCGGGTGCCTGCTGGCAGTGTCCAAAATGTGCAGGTATTATCTGTGGGTAGCAAATCTTCCACCTGTTGCAGCTCTAATCCAGATGTTACCAAGTCAGGTCGAGTAGTGCAGTTTTGATGAGTACACCTGTTTTTGTGGGTACTCGTTTATGCTTTAATCCACATCCGAACAGGATATCCCTGTATTCATCCCTTCGATTCATTTGGTTCAATTATTGGTTCAGTTGAGACATTTGATATATTTGCTCATGCGCAATAGTGCTAAAAAAACAAAAATCAACCCAAAATAACTGGTGTAGAGCCAGATGGAGCAGAACAAATATCTGGTCTCTGGATTTGGTTCAAAGTGACTGCACTGAATAGAAAACTTGAATATTTACTTCATTTTCTAACTTGGCCCTCCATTACAGAGGAGTGATTCACCTTGCTTTTCATTGGATGATTAGGCACTCACCTCCAGGCAGCTGCAAACTGCTTTAGCAACTTGCCCTGGATTTGTGGAATCGATGAGAGAGGGAAGATCATGACTCTCCACATCCCAAAGGGCATGGTGAGTCCATAGCATTAGCTCTCATTTTTCTTCCCTTGTTTTCCCTCTGCTGTGGATCATTTCAACACCAATGTGAACTTTATAGATGAAGAGAACTTCTCAATGTCCCTGGAATGTAATGTTTCTTTTATTAAGATTTAATGAACATTTGTACATTGGATGGGTTTTCACTTAAACTCAATTTCCTTTGCTAAAAAATACTCTTTTTAATTTAATATGACATTTTAAATTGTTTTTTTATTAGATTTTTGTCTAAACTGTTAACAAAATTTCATTTTACTTTACTGAAAAAACCAGCTTTTGGTAAATGATACATTTCTGTGTCAATAATGGTTTTAATATTAATTTCACAAGCAAATATGAAAAACAGTTCTGTTCTTAGTTTTGGAAAATAGAAGCAACTTTGAAATCTGATGAGTACAGCATTTTGACCAGCTTAATACATGATTTCATTCTGCCTCTGATGTCACAGAGGTTTGGTTACTATGAAATAGTAGGCAACCAAGATGTGAGAGTGAATATTTCTGTCAAAAGACCCACCATTGGAAGTCTATTGAGAATAAAAGTTAGCAGAAGGCACTCCATATTAACTTAAGCCCTTTTTACATGGGTGGTAACCACGCATGAAACCCCAAGATCTGGGTGTTCATATATGGTCACCGCACATGTACACCTCACTGTGGGTGGGTAAGGTATGCATGCGCACTCCCAGGGAACACACATGCACACCGACCTCCGCTCATCACCCATGCATGGAGCAACTGGCGAAAATTGCCAGTAGAGTTGACCAAGGGGATGGGGTGAAGGTGGGTGGAGACTGGAGTGCACATGTGTGTGCCCGTCTGCACCATCCTCCCTCCCACTGCACCTGCACTGCTGTGCACACACAAACAGAAACACACACACACACACAGCCAGTGTAAAAAGAGACTTAGTGTGACTCCTAAAATTAAAGAAAAAATTACAGTAGGTCATGGGTCCGGGGACAAATTTCACAGACATTGCTGTGAATTTTCCAGAAAAAAAACTGTGGATGGGAAGAGCTTGAGAAGGATGCCCAAGAAGAGGTTTGGGGCCAAATAAAAGTAACTGCTTCAATTTATTTATTAATTTATTTATTTTAAAATATTTTTCTCCTGCACCCTCCTGCAAAATAGCAGTTCAGGGCAGCGCACAACAATTCATCTAGAGAAAAGGACCACACTCTTCTTCCTCAGGAGGATGGGGGGAAGGTAACCTTCCTTTGGCTTTGGGACATGCTGTGTAAGGATATAAGGAGCTGCCTGAGGCCAGCACAGGTGTGCTACCTGACCCTCCAAGATCCCCAGCAGAGGCCAGCACAAGCGTGCTACTAGATATCCTGAATGGAAGATGCTGGGGATTGAACCTGGGACCTTATACATGCAAAACATGTGCTTCTGCCACTTGAGCCACAGCCCCACCCCTGTACATGCCAGGATTTGTCTCTCAGGCACCTTGAAGGATTGTATATCTAAAGAAATAGATAAACCAGTACTTTGGTGAAGGAACCTGGTGCCTGGAAGTGTCTATGCAGTGAGGGGCAGTGTAATGGTTCCGGTTCTACAGGAACTCACCTACCCTGAGGGCCACCCATTTACACAGCCTTTCTTACAGCTTCTTTTTATACTCTCACAGGAAGAGCTAAATAATGATTCAGAAAGACTCACAATCCTCCACTTATTGAAGTCAATGGCGAAACTCTGATTGCCTTTAATGGTAGAGGATTGTTCAATAAGTGAGTTGTCTGTAATAAATGTTCATTACCAGCTTCAGATATTAGCAGTGCATTGTACTTTTCCTCCTTAAAAAAAACTGAAACTGAGATTCCACTTTTCCCATACTTCAATAATTTCCTAGAAACAAACAGAAAAAGTAAAAAAAAAAAAATGCATCAGAATGAAAACAATGGGTGTTTCTACACAAGCGATGGAGGCTGGATCCTTGTGCTTCCTTGTGGTAGCTAATTGCCACCGCTGCCACACTTCAGGGCCAGTGAGGAGAGCCAGTCAGACAGATGTAGGAAATATGGTTGGGCTGGTGCCTGTAGGAGCCACCACCACAGCTGGGATGGACCACAGCGCCAGCCAAACAAGTGTGCACCTGACTTCACCACACCTCCCTCCCATGGCCAGACCAAAATCCTGACTCTGTCATGGCTGTGTATGACAGGCACCAGTGCCTGTTGATCATGGCCCCACCGTGGAGTTTGCCATGTGGCAGGCTGAAGGGGCCTGGCCACATGGGCACTCCCATCCTGGGCAGCCTAACCCCAGTAGGGTTTAAGCTGCTCCACAATGCACCCTTGGAATTTTTCAGAAGATGTGTGATATAACAGGGAGCTGTTGCCACAGGGTGGAGGAACTACTGGCTTCCACTGACTACATGATGCACTGCATTATGAGACTGGACTGCCCAAAGAGGGGTAAGGCCACCCAAATCATGGTAGACTCCCCCCGCACTGTCTGTCTGACCACAGACAATGTTTTAATCTTCAAAATCTTATTAATTTAAGCAACAGCAAGATTTCTGGTCAAGAGCTCAATCTGGCATGGAGGACACTGGTTTGTAACTACAAGGTACAGCCTTAACTGTAGCTTGAAAATCTCTCCCTACCATTGTTACTTCTTTCTTCTTTCTCTGTATTTTTTGAAGGTGCGGGAGTGTGGATAAAATAACAGATAGTGATCCATTATACCACATCAGGCAAGCTTTTATCTTGGCCTCTGCACTGTCAGCACGAGTAGTGTCTTTATGGGATCCTGATAAAGTCGGCCCCATTGCAAAAAGTTTCTTCTGTCTCCCAGAAGTGCTATTTCTAGAAATATCATTCTGAGAATGACTTTGGCTTTGAATTTGTACAGTTTTAATGGGGAGCAGCAATAGCAGGAAAGCAAGAAAGGCCAAAATAAAAAGGCAAAACCATTGGTTTAATGAATAACTTTATATTATTTTATCCCTCTCACCAGTACTATTGATTCAGCAACTGTGACAATGTGGGGAAAGGATTTTATTTTAGACATAGGGTGCATTCTTTTCCTCATTGAAGTGAATGGATCAACCCCAATTGACATTAAAGGGGGAAAATTGAACCCATGACCAGTTGCCTGGCTATCTCATTGGGTGTTGTCATCTGTAACAATAATGATGGACAATATCAATCTGTGTTGAAACCAAGAACAACATTCTAGGCACATAACCAGTTGGACAAATGTTTATGCTTTTGTGAGTTTCTGGCTACCCAATAGTCTCTTTCCACCTGCCGTTGCCTGGATGAGATCTCTCGGTGCAACACACCTAGGTTAAAAGAGACCTGCTGGCAGTGAGGCACCTTCCTGGCCGGCACTAGAGCAGGAAACTGTGGCTGGCACTCCCTGGGCCAGGGAGGACCCCTGAACAAATGTGTGACCTGCACTGGTCTTGAGCGGCCTGAGTGGGTGGCCCTTGGCCC
>QEPC01004587.1:107280-120731 GCA_003113815.1 Sphenodon punctatus
CAGCTCCTGTCTCTCAGATTGTAAGCCCTAGGGGCAGGGACCGTGTCTATTTTATTACTTTGTAAAGTGCCAGGTACACTGCTGGCGCTATATAAATGTTTGTTAATAATAATAATAATAATCCCAACTACTGCCGCAGCTGGTGATCCATGACTGCCAATCAATTTGATTGTTTCTCCAAACCCCAACCCTCCCAGTTACCATCCCCAAAGTTTTGTGGCTGCTCACCTTCATGGACCCCAGTTCCATCTGTAGCTACTCCAGGCCTCTTCTCCTCCGATCCACCATCGCACCCAACTCGTGTTCCAAAGCCTGTATTCTGAACACATTTCTTATCACCACCCTCATCACTGTCTGCGTTGTCTGCTGGCAGGAGTCCACCTGCTGGTCCTTGTTCCTCCCCTGCTGGAATATAACTCTCTCCCCCAGCCTCATGGGGGTACTCCCCCAGAGGGGGAGTCCCCATAGCTGCTGTCGGAGCGGCGCTGTCCCCGTGTGGGTTGCCTCGGTTGGTATGCTCACCGTAGCCCCCAGTTCCTTGTCCTTGGAGGTGGGGAGGCCCATCCCCCCTACTTGAGCCCCTTTACCCCCTTAGTCCAGTCTGTCTGGGTAGCCCCCAGGTATCAGAGAACCCCAACTCCCCTACCTGCCCCCATGATTCACTCACCCATCGAGAGGAGGGGTCCAGGCGGGGCAGTTGCTCTGTGCTCTGCCACTTCCACCCTCCTGAAACCTCGCTGGAGGGGTAATGCTCCTTCACCTTCGATTCACCTGACAGTCCAGCTCATCCCCCCCCTATTCCCCATGGGTACGCCCGGTGGTTACTGGGCCTCGCTTCCGCCCCACCTCGTCTCCTTTCCCTGCTCTGCAGGGCCACCGCTAGGGCCTCACAGGCCTCCAAGCGGCTCCTCATTTCCCTTCTTGGGGGGAGGGATGCCTCACTCACCCCTTCTCCTCTCTGAGCCTCCTCCTCACATGCCGCTGCTGGGCCCTTCTTGGGCCATTTCTGCTTTGGTGGGGGGCTCCCTTCTGCTTCTGATGCCCCATCCTTTCCACCTCTCTCTCCAATTTCCCCCTTTTTATGGCGCTGTGCCCGGCTGCTTGCTGCTCATTGTCCTGAGGGCACCGAGCACAATGACTCTGTCCTGTGAGAAAAGTGCGCACAGTAAAACTCCCTCACCCCCCCTTCCTACAGCAAGGGAGGAAGCTGCCCCCATGTCCTCCAATCACATCCCCGCTAGTGGGGCACCTGATTTCCCCATGGCCTATCCTTCTTCCCCATTCCAAAACACACAGGGCTTCCCAAACCCCTGTGCTTTGTCTCCGCCCTCATCTCACCATCTAGGGGTGCGGCAACCTCCCCCCGCATCCATTTTGTCACCGAAGGGTCCTTATCTGGTATAGGCCCACGGTAGTCATGGCAATCATAAGCTTCTGCTCCACTCCTGACAGGCTAGTCTCAGCGTGTATGTTGAAATCACCCAAGATAATAAGTCTAGGTGACCTCAACACCACTTCTGAGTCCAGCTCAGCTAGAACACATGGATGCAGGGGTCTGGGGGTCATATTGGACGCAGACCTGCGTCTGGAGCGGCAGATGGAGGCAGTCGCTAAGGCTGCCTTCCACCAGCTTTATCTTGTACGTAGGCTGCGTCCGTATGTCTCTGGCCCGGACCTGGCCTCCCTCATCCATGCCTTCGTCACCTCGAGGCTCGACTACTGCAACGCGCTCTACGTGGGGCTTCCCTTGTTCTTGGCCCGGAGGCTGCAGCTGGTGCAGAATGCGGCGGCTCGTCTTCTGATGGGGACGGGTCGCCGGGAGCACATTACACCGGTGCTCCGAGCTCTGCACTGGCTGCCGATAGTGTGCCGGGCCAAGTTCAAGGTCCTAGTGATGATCTATAAAGCCCTATACGGTCTTGGCCCCTCATACCTTAGGGACCGCCTCGCCCTTCGCACCCCAGAGCGGCTCCTGCGGTCTGCCGGGGGTGCCCTCCTGGAGGTCCCCCGTGTTAAACGGGGGGCCATGATGGAGAGAGCATTCTCGGTGGTGGGACCGCGGCTGTGGAACTCCCTTCTGGAGGAAGCTCGCCTGGCCCCAAGCCTTTTAACATTTCGGCGGAACTGTAAGATCTGGCTGTTTGCCCAGGCCTTTGGGAGGGAGGGTAGGGAGGGAGGATCTTAGTCCCCCACCCATTCATTTATTTATTTTACATGTCTAGCCCTGTTTTATATTTTATATTTAATATTTGATTGTTTTAAAAATGAATTTTAATGTATTTGATTGTTTTTATTGTTGGAAGCTGCCCCGAGCTGCGTTGCAGGAGGGGCGGGGTACAAATCTGGAAAATAAAATAAATAAAATGGAAAAATAAATGCAGGTGTGCTCAGCCCCAGATCAAGTTCAGGGGTACACCCATACATCTGCCCACTTGTAGTCCCACTTGGGTTCACTTTAAACAGACCTGGCAGCCAGACATCTCAAATACACTCCATGTGAGCTTGTTTGGGTTGTATGGAGCTTCTTCTCTCCTGTATATCTAAGGTGAATCTCTTTCTCAATCCACCACAGATTCTGGGGGGCTTTTTGGTAGGTTTGGGTAGGAATCATGATGTATAATTTATTTAAATATATTTATTTTAAAATTTTATACCCAGCCCTCTCCATGACCACAGGCAGCTCGGGACAGCTTACAACAATAAAAGGATAAGTACTATTTATTTTAGACTTGTCTCCTACCTGAAGGGTCAGGGTAGCTTACAATGAATAAAATTGTATAATAAAACAAACAACAAATATAAAAAATAAATCACATTCAGCTACAACCCTTTTATTCCAGTCCCATACTTTTCACTTGGGGGAGTCTCCCACCCCACCCAATCCCATTCTTTTTCCTCTCACTTTTACCACCCAATTCCAGAGGAGCCGTACCCAAATTTTTCCTCCCTGCCATTCTTATAAATACAATTAATAAATCCTAATTTACAAAGTTGAGAATCATTTCCCTTAAAATAAAGGCACTTCCCACCTCACATCTAAATTATAATTTAGACTATGCATAAATCAAAAACACCATACCACAAGTGACCATCAAAGAGTCAGTGACTTTTACTGCCAGTGTTTAGATGCTGCACTGGGGCCCAGGAACAGTCTGTCAAAGGTGTCCCCATGCCATCCCATCCTCCTCTCCTCGCCTGGAAGCCAGAATCCAACTCACAGCTGGACTGGGAGGCACAATCCTTAGGGCCAGAGAGCAGGCCGCCAAAGCCCCTCCACAGTCAACAAATAAACACTCAAGATTCTCTTCAAACGGCAGCACTCATAGGCAATTTCATATGTTTGGGCTATAATTCATACAAGATACTAGTTTCCCTTTATACACACTCCCATGACCCAAGAATGGTGGGGGGGATGAAATATAGGGAGATGATAATGGGAAATAATAGGGGGAGAGATTTGCATATATACTATTTTAGTAGATAAAATAGCACCCATCTATTCTCTCATACACAATCCAGGGGATCTAACTGCCAAAAGATCTAACTCTCTCACACATACACTAACACAAGCAAATATACTAAGAAGAGGAAAAGGAAAGAGAAAGGGTTAGTTATTTGTATTTAGAAACACATGTGAGGAACTAGGATAATACAATGATAGGACTATTAAATGTCTAGAGAGTTTCACACTATCTTGCAGCCAATGTGGAATTAAATATCTCTTGCTATCTGCCTGAAACTCTTAGCCAGTCTCCTGATCACTCATGCCTTTTATTCTGTCTCTAGGCCAAGCACTTTACATCAGGCACTTTTTCTCATCATCATTTTTGTCAGTTTTACTTGCCACAATGATAGAAGTAACTTCTCAGCTTTCTTAGTGAGAGACTTACACCACTTTTAAACGAGGCACTGAAAAGCACCTCCTGAGCCCCGCGTTGAGAGAAAAGCCACGTGGGGAGTGCTTACAAGAGGTGCTTTGAAGAGGTGCGTTCTGAAAGCCTGAAAAGTGAGGCTTTCAGAACACGCCTCTTCAAAGCACCGCAACTCCAGCCGCCGCCGCTGCCAGCAACAGGGAGCACGTCACTTTCAGCATTGCGGGGAGCATGTAAATAGTCCCCGCGTGGCTTTTCTCTCAACGTGGGGCTCAGGAGGTTATTTTCACTGCCTCGTTTAAAAGCGGTGTTAAATGATATGTTATCTCAGGCTGCATTCCCATCTGCGCTGGTGGTGGCGGCAGAGGGACGGTCCAGGGAAGATGCAGCAGCGCGGAGGAGCTGGCTGATATCAAAATTAGAATATAAAAATTTGTAATGGCTCAATATTTTGGGGCATATAAAGCATTATCTACTTCAATTTATTGCTTAAAAATATGGTGTACTTACACAGAACATAGGGGTGTGCAGCATTTATCTTTTCTGTTTTTGTTAGTTTTTGTTTTATGCGTGAAAGGTGTTTTGGGGGGAGAAATTTATAATAAACTCATCTTGTTTAATGAAAAATAAAACAAAAATGGAGGGTTTATCTGCAAGACCACCTCACTCTCTGTGCTCTGGATCGACCACTGCGGTCTGCCATGAGCGACCTTCTTGATGTCCTCGGGATGGTGCTAGGGGCTATAATGGAGAGGGCATTCTCAGTGGCAGCACCTAGGCTGTGGAACTCCCTTCATGTGGAGACCCAGGTGGCCCTGGACCTTGCCTCATTTTGACAACAGTGCAAAACCTGGCAGTTCCACCAGGCCTTTGGTGAGTGACGTGGGTGGGTTTTTTATTTTCTTATTATTATGCTTTCCTTTTATGTATTTTATATATATTTTTAAATATTTTAATTTTGTAAGCTGCCTTGAGCTTTCTAGGCAGGAGAAGTGGGATATAAATAATGAAAATAAATTAATTAAATTAAATTAGATGTAATCACATTTATAATAATAATAATAATAATAATAATAAAAAATAATAAATAGTTTGCATGCACAAAATGGCCAGCAAAAAAGCAAGTGCATATGCAGAATGGTCATGTGGCAGTTTTGCACATACATGGTGATTTAAAAATAAATACATAAATGAAACAAATTGAAACAAAATGGTTGCCAGGGACATTCTGTACATGCATGTCCTTTTCCAAAATGGTGCTGACATTGCTGGTGCAATTTGGGAAAAGGTTGCACATGTGCATAATGGTCCTGGCAGCCAGAGTGTATGTATGTTGTATACATATATGTATTATTCAGATTTTTACCCCACCCCCTTCTCCACAGGCTCAGGGCGGCTTACAACATTAAAAATATAAAATACAGTGAAACACATTAAAATCTCTTAGAACCTCAACATCACCCCAACCACCCACTCACCTCATCCTTTATTTCCACCTACCACCCATCAATCCTCATCCCCAAGTCTCCCTACCCAATCCCACCAAACCGTATTCCTGCCTGCCAAATACCTAGCCAAACAAAAAGGTCTTGCATCTCCTCCAGAAGACAAAGAGGCTTGGGCTTAGATGGATCTCCAAGAAGAGGGAGTTCCATAATTGTGGGGCAGCAACTGAGAACTCCCCCCTGCATGTCATCATTGGAACAACTTCATGAGCAGTTGGCACTCACAAGAGCAGGGGCGCTGAACTTGATTCATGTAAAGGGCCGGAAAATTTGGTTTGAACGATACCCTGGGCCACATATGGTCATACTCCCAATTTTTATAACCCACCACAATTTGCATAACCACAGTCCAGTAGTGAGGATCTGGGACTGGAGATCCGCGTGGCAGAAGCAGCAGCGAGGAGCTCAGGTGGAGACATTGGCAGCAGTAGAAAGCTGGAACCAGGGAGGAGGAAGGAGGGATATGGCTAGTGCCTTTAATAGGCTTGCTGCCAAGAGGAAAGAAGGTTTTGCACTAGTGCAGGGGTTTGAGGAAAGATGATTGCTAGAGCAGGAAGAGGCATAGTGGGCTGCAGTAAAAGTCTTTGCAGCCAGGGGGAGTTGGGCCGCAGGAAAGGTCCTTGTGGGCTGCATGCAGCCCTCGGGTCATACTTTGTGAAGCCCTTTACAAGAGAGTGTCCCCGGCCATCCTTAGAGGCCGTGATGGAACATAGGGGAAGAGGCTGTCTTTCAGATACCTAGGGCCCAAGGTGTTTAGGGCTTTATATGTTAAAACCAGCACCTTGAATTGTGCCTTAAAGCTATTGGCACCCAGTGCACATTCCAGAGCACCAGTGTAATGTGCTCCTCATGACCTGTCCCTATAGAAAATTGGCTGCTGCATTCTGCATCAACTGGAGCTTCCGAACACCCCACCCAGGTCCTGCAGCCATGTCAACAGCCCATGGCCAATGAATGGTATCAAAGACTGCCAAAAGATCTAACAAAATCTATAGGGTACAATCCCTCCTGTAGATTTCCAAGTGGAGATCGTCAACCAAGGTCAAAAAAATGCAATCTCAGTGCCATTTCCAAGATGAAACTGACTGACATGTCCAGTAAACAGATAGGATCGAGATGTGCATGGAGCTGTAGGGCAACCACCCGCTTTATAATCTACCCAAAAAGGGGAGGTTAAAGACAGGGCGATATCTTGCAGGGGAATCAACATCAAGAAATGGTTTCTTGAGCAGGGGGTGACAACCACAGTCTTGAGACCATCAGGCACCCTGCCCTCCCTAAGGAATCCACTGTCAACTCCAGTCAGCAATGTCCCCAGTGACTCCATGCTGGTTTTCACCAGCCAGGATGGGCACGGATCTAATTCACAACTGGTCACCCACACCCCTCCAAGCAGATCCTCTGCATTGGAGGGCAAGATTAATTATTGCTGGTCCAAGAAAACTGGATAAAACTGGGCATCCTCAATCCCAAAGTCTGACTCTGCACTCAAATTAGCAGCACTCAAATTGAGCAAAATACAAGCAACTGTGTCTGAAAGGTAGGTGGCAAACTTTTCACAGCAGGCAGCCAATGACTTTACCTGCAGGTGGATATGACCAGGATGTAATAAGCTATTCACCACCTGGGAAAGCACCGCTGGACGGCACTTTGCAGACCCTATGGTGGCCACGAAGAAAACTTTCTTTGCAGCCACCACAACCATGGCACAGTCCTTCAAAAATTCTCGATGCCACAGTTGGTCAGCTTTGGTGCAAGTCAAGCACCACCTGTGCTCTAACCATCTACCCTCTCATTTTGGCAGTCTCAGGTTCTCTGTATACCAGGGGGAAGTGGATGCCTGGGTGCCACTGTATCAATAGCCTGTGTCAAAATGCCATACCACAGATCAACCAAGGCATCAACAGGGAGGACATTGAGGTCAGTAGGTAAATCCCCCAGAGAGTTCTGGAATCCTGTTGGATCAATTAGTCTGGGGGTGGACCATCCAAGTCAGTCTACCACCCCAATGATACATATGTGTATATAATCACCATTTATTGCCTTCCTAATGTGATTTAAACTTGATATGAAATGACTAGTTCTAAAAGTAATCAGCATGGATTCATTCCTGAGAGCAAACAAAGATCAGAACTGTAGTGGAGTATTGGTTAATTTATGTGGACTCTTTCCTACTTGGAACAGGAGTGAAGTACCAAATGAATTTCACCAAAGACCCATTTAGATGGCAGCAACATTCAGTTTACTACTGAGCTGGACTGGATTAGAACCAACAGTCTAGAGGTCAAAGCTCTTGGTCCAATTGCCAGACCCCTCCTTTCTCTTTATGTTCCTCCTCTTGTGGACAGGAAAGTGCCAAAACAGAGCTGCAAATCTGTTGCAATAGATGTGATAATAATATTATCAATTGAAGGAGAGAATATCTCAAATGATGCAATAGAAATTCCAGTACCTAATTAATTTTCTTTCCTCTTCAGCTACAGACCAAAATAAATGATATCTTGATTAGTGTGGAGTCGCAGAACAGCACTGCAATTTCCGTTGCAACTTCCTGAAAAGGGAATAAAAATCCAGGAGCGAGAACATAATAATTAGATCAATATATCAGATCAGCATGTTTCAGGCCCACCAGCCAACATTTGTATTACTTGACACATCATTTCAAACCAGAACAATATTTGCTTTCAGGTAATTTGATAACAATGGAAATACGTATTTAGCTGTGCACCAGAAAACAAGAAAAGTCTATTTTAGACTCTCTCAAAGCGCCATGCAGCTCTTCCAATGCCATCTGCAGCCTGTGCACTGGGATTTCAAAATTCAGCTGTGCTTCTGGGGATAGCTTTCTCCTCTACTGACCATCTGTCACAGGTGCTGGAACTAGAATGTGTATTATTAATTCTATAGATTAAAACTTCACTTGCAGTGGCATGCCGGTTTATTGCCAGACTGTTGAACCCTGCGTCTTCAAACACTACTCCATCTAGCTGAGCCAGCTTTTTGTTTGTGACACCCAGAAACAAGTTTTGGGATCTCAATTGTGTCCCAACAAAAGAGAAGGAAAATGTTCCATTAGGTTTTCATTGATTTACAAGGCAGAAACAATTGCAGGAGTCTCGAGCAGCTTGTTTGTTCAGACTGGCAACAAAGCCAGCCTCTACATGGTTAGCTCAGCTCTTTCCCATCTGTGTCACAATAATAAGTGCAGATAATTGAAAAGACGCTTCACAGAAAATAAATGAGAAATAAACAAGAAAAAAGATGATTATTTTTTATCAAAATAAAGATATATACATTTTAAATAAAAAAAGGTGTAAATTAAAAAAACTGTCTAGCTTCTCTGCACATAAAATTATAGGACTGGGAAGGTAATCTATAGGGATGGGTGAACAAAATGGAGTTAGGAAATTTGGTTCAGTTTGGTTTGAAATTTGAGGTCGGAAATTCGGTTCAGTTTGGTTTGCAATTCGAGTTCGGTTTGGAAGTTCAGTTCAGTCGACCTAACAGACCAAGTTCGGTCGAATTCTGAACTTCCGAACCAAGTCTGGACATTCAAAACCCCTTTTTTTGGGTGCGTGTTGCCACTAGGAATAGGCGAACAAAACAGAGTTCGGAAATTCGGTTTGGTTTGACATTCGAGTTCAGTTCGGAAGTTTGGTTCAGTCGACCAAACAGACCGAGTTCGGTCCGAACTCCGAATTTCTGAACCGCGTTCACCCATCCCTAGTAATTTAATTTGAATACTACAAAGAGGCACACTCTAGTTTAGGGTTGGGGAATTTGGGCCAGAGAACAGGGATGGGGCAGCTGGAGCTGTGTCTGCTGGAACATGCTGAGGCTACAGGGCAGGAAACCAATAGTCAGTGGGCTGGGTTGGAGGAGTGGGGAGAAAGGGCTCACTGGAGATATCAAGGTGGGGAGGCCAGAGTCACCAAAGCATTGATGGGGGGTGGGGCATGTTGGGAGAGAAGAGGGTGCAGAGAAGCACCTGTCTGAGCACGAATGGGGATACAGGATTCAACTAAATTACTTGAGTGCGTGGATCTTGAACTGTTCTAAACAACCTGCTTCCTTTTTTCCTGGCACTACCTATCCTCCCATCACACAGGTAGACTCTGTACCCATACCACCTTGTGTCCCAGAATTCCCTACTGCCTGGCCCTACGACACACACAAAACCCCTAGCTGACAATGGGTGTTTTCAAACATGACGGTGCTATGCACAGCCATGCTTTGATCCTGCCCAGGGTAAGAGCCCTCACTCCACGCAGGATCTGGTCTGGCTGCCGAACGGACGTGGTGGTGGCTTGGGCTGGGGAGAAGGTGGGCAATGTGCAGACATGGTCTGCACGGACCTTCCCCTCATGCTTCTGAATGTAGCCCAGCCTCCTCCCTGATGGGCAGGAGCAGCAGCCTATAAGGCTTCTGCGCCTGGCCAGAAAAGCTCCAGCCATGGGCTGGAGTTAGGGAGCAGGCCATCATACGTGATGGTCCCCAGTCCAGGGACAGTTTCCCTGGACTGTGGCAGGATTTACCCTGCACTCTCCGTTGGCAGGCAGCCCAGCTGACAACATGAGTCAGTTCTGCCACGGTCCAGGGAAGCTTCTGATCCTACCTGCAGTAACATCTGGTGTGCGGGATCATATGTGATGCCACCGCTGGTGGCCACGTGGAGTAAAGCGTAGCCACCCATGGTGGCATCACGTCTAAAAGTACCCAATGTCTTGGCCTTGGTGACCCACCCCCAATTACCTCTCCCCCATCCAATACACTGAGTGCTCCTTGAGTCAGGAAAGAAGCCAGCAGATTAGAAGATATCTGCTGACCAGGGATTCCCCACTCCCAATCTAACTATACCTGGGCCAGATCCAAGAATTGGGAAGGGGCCAAAAAAACCAAAAAACAAACAACAAAAAAGTCACAGGCTAGGTTTAGTCCAGGGGCTGGATATCCACCACCTCTGCTCAAAACACTTATTTCAGCCTAGTCCCATTGACTTCAATGGGATTACGTGGTTTGAGGTTTGCAGACTATGTGCGTGCAGCTTCCTATAATGTGTCTCTTTTTTAGGCATTAGGGAAAAGCCACGTTTTCAAAGTGCTCATTCTTTGGAGGCTGGATTTTCAAGAATTCAGTTCACATACTAGGCCTGTATTCAGATCATCTTTTCAAAAGAGTTTGACAGCAGAAGCACCAATTGAGAAAAGTAGCAGTTATTGAGGGCTGAGTGCAGGGCTGAAGTGGACACCCCACTTGGAGTTCATGTCCAGCAGAATCTTCCATTCTGATCTGCTGATGGTACTAGATCTGAAGTAAGCAGTGAATTTATTACCCATGAGTAATACCTGAATTTTTAGGTAGTACTTTGATTACTCCTCCTTATACCTACAATTAGAATGAATACTTGCCTAGCCATTTGGGATACAAAATGGGGGAAATTGTGTGTGTATGTCCACTAATTTTCAGTCAGTTGTTGGAGGAGGGCTAGGGAAAGCAGAAGGGCACCATAGAGCCTAGAACCCGTGGCATGGCAGTTTCAAAGCAGAGCAGCTTAACCACACCAGAAGGGCCCTTCAAAAGCACTAACTGTAAACTCTTCATATGACCAATATACAGTGCCATCCTCATGATTGACCAAAGTAGATGAGCAGTGCTAGTAGTTGTTCTGATTGTTTCGCTGCTAGGGTTTTTGAAAGGAAGTGAAAAGGTTGGCTATTCAAGGCTCCTGTAGATGAAGAAACTGTATGGAAACACAGGGTGTTTTTACACACACATTAAAGTTCCGGATTTTTCAATCTTCTGGGTTTACAAGTCCATAAGTAAGCTGCGGATTTATTTTTCACACACACACTGCCCTGAGGAAGTTCCTGGGTGCATTCTTCACATAAACACTGCCCTGAGGCAGCCTGAAGTAGCCACAGTTGTAGATGTGACAGGCTGCCATGGAAACCAAGTGACCACAGCTGCCTGGAGCAAAGCAGTTTACCAGGAGAACATTTTACACATGAAAGTTCTGTGAGAAGTTCTATGCAGAAGTTCAAAGATCCAGATGTTTAAGATCTGGGCGAGTGATTTAGACACACAGAAAGTTCAGGATGTAACAGCAAACATCCAGGAGAAAACATGCCTCTTGAAAGCACCGCATCTCTAGCCGCCGTCGCTGCCGGCAACGGGGAGTACGTCACTTCCGGCAGCACGGAGAGCGTTTAAACACTCCCTGTGCTGCTTTTCTTTCAATGAGGGGCTCAGGAGGCACTTTTCAGCACCTCATTTAAAAGCGGTGTCAGTCAGCCAGTAAGAGAAGGATTTTATATAACATCCAGCAATATAGATAGATGTTTGTAAGGGTGCTGCACGTGACGTTTTGGTGTGGTTGGGCAGCGAAGATTTATGATTCCTGTGCTAGGCATCATGGGCTCTAGCCTGCATTGTGTTTCTGTCCTGTTACTTTTTAAAACAAAATAAAGACTCAGCTCCTTTTAATTCTAATGGATGTAGGATGCAACCTGAGCTGTGACAGTAGGAACTGCTCCTTCATTATTAAAAACTAAAGACAGAGGGGCTTTCCCTCACCTCTCTGACTGGTGTATTCTTTGTTTCCCCTACATTTTATTTGACTATAGAAGCCTTGAGCTGCTAACCTTCTACTTCCTTTCAAACGTTTTACCAGGAGAGGTACCACAGCAACTGCTGATTGCTTTTACGTACTTTGTTCATGAGGATGGGCGCTGTATATTGGTCATATAAAGAGTTTACAGGTAATGCCTTATAAGAGCTCTTCTGGTGTGGCTCAGCTGCTTTGTTGTGCTCTAGTTTGGGACAGCTGTGCCAAGAGTTCTATTTTCAATGTTGCCCTCTGCTTGGTCAAGCCGCCCCCCGCCCCCCCCCCCCAAGAGCTGGCTTATTAAATATCAAGGATTTACTTGAACACAATTTCTAAATCCAAAGCAGATACTTTTGGATCCTATGCAAGTAGTGCCTATTACTTCACCTGCAAGTGGTGAGTCAGGTAGTGCATATTCACCTGGTATAATAGGGCCACAACCATTAGTTATAGTTAACTTATAGTTAGGGTGGTAGCAAACTCACATTGAACTGCGCCTACGCTGTTCAAAAGAGTCAGTAGAGCAAAAACTTCTGCTTGGCGATCATTCTAGCTTTCCTTCAGAAACACATGTGTTCTGTGATTACAAACAATGAAGGGGAGTCCAGGGGCAGGGTGGAGGCTGAAGGTGCGGAGGGTCCCCACCCGTCACCTGCCTCTGCCTGGTAGTAGTGCTGAAGCAGCAGCAGTGGGACACTGATTGGACTGGGAGATAAAGCTGTTTGTTTACAAACAACTCCTCCCCATGGGAGTGATCAGAAGATTGTTGCCTTGTAAAAAAGGTTCTTCGAGATGGCCTCTAACATTCTCACAACTGGGTTGTGCATGCTCACCATATTAAAATAATAGACCATGGGATGGTCTATTATATAAAGCATTCTCCTCCTCAGAATGACAGTTCCTTCCAACCCTTTCTAGGAATATAAAAAATTCCATGTGGGGCTGGAAGGGTGGTTGTTGTCAGAATGTTGGGAGCCATCTCGAAGAACCTTGTTTATAAGGTAGCAACCTTGTGTTTGTTGAGTGGCACCTCACAGGCTGTTTTTACACAGTTCCACTGGGTGGTGGGACTGTGGGTGTGCTGATGCATGGGCAGGGCATGCACAAGGTTGCACATGAAACCCAATTCACCCCCCACTCATCTGCACCCACGGAGCAACCACCGTTTCAGTGCATGGGGATGAGATGGGGGTTGATTAGGGATGTGTGTTAAGTGGGCACGCGCACGCACACACACACCCACTCACTGCTGGCGCACACACCGTATCATCCACACAGAGGACCCCTACCCATGAACATGCAGAAATCTGCATGTTCAATTGGGTGGGAGAGATTCGTGTAAAAAGGGCCACATTCTCACAACTGTTTTACTTATACTGGGTGTTTTTAGACACACATTTCTCCTGGATGTTTGCTGTAACATCCAGAACTTTCTGTGTGTCTAAATCACTCATCCAGATCTTAAACATC
>QEPC01004587.1:142380-158264 GCA_003113815.1 Sphenodon punctatus
GAAATCCGGTACCGGGGGCCGGATTACCGGGCCGAATCCGGTAATGCCGGTACGCCCGATACCGGCATTATCGGATACCGGTAGATCCGGAATTCCCATCCCTACTTTTTAGGGGAGGTTATTGAACAGGCAACGGCACTGCAGCTCCAGGCGCATTCGGACATCATCAGTTTCCTTGACCCTTTTCAATCTGGGTTCTGCCCCAGCTATGGTACTGAGACGGCCTTGGTGGATGACCTCCACCGGGAGATAGATGCAGGATGTTTGACCTTTTTGACCCTGCTAGATCTCTCGGCTGCTTTTGATACCGTGGACCATGGGCTGCTGTTGAGATGGCTGTGAGACTTGTGGGGTCTGTCCTTGGATGGTTCCGTTCATTTCTCTTGGGTAGAAGCCAGCGGGTGGTCCATGCCTTCATCACCTCGAGGCTAGACTACTGTAACGTGCTCTACATGGGGCTTCCCTTGTTTCTGGTTCGGAGGCTGCTGCTGGTGCAGAATGCGGCGGCCTGTCTCCTGATGGGGATGGGGCTGCGTAAGCACATAACACCACTGCTCCACGCTCTGCAATGGCTGCCTATAGCATACCAAGCCAGATTCAAGGTGTTAGTATTGATTTACAAAGTCCTGCATGGTCTGGGTCCCTCATATCTCAGGGACCACCTCACCCTCAGCACCTCTAAGCGATCCCTTCAGTCCACTGGGGGTGCCTTTCTGGAGGTCCCCTGTGTAAGACGTGGGGGCCACAATGGAGAGGGCATTCTTGGTGGCTGGGCCTCGGTTATGGAACTCCCTCCCAGAGGAGGCTCACCTGGCCCTGGGCCTGTTGGCCTTTTGACGTGTCTGTAAGACCTGGCTGTTTGCCCAGGCCTTCGGAGGGGAGGGTGGGGGGATGGGTTAATTTTTGTGGGGGGTGTTTTAAATCTGTTTTAACAAGGATATTGTAGATTTTTTATGTTTAAAAATTGTTTTATACTATGTTGGAAGCTGCCCCAAGATGCCGTAGGCATGGAGGGGCAGCATATAAATATAATGAAATAACATAAAATAAATAGATATGGCTACTTCCTGTTTTGTTTACTCTGGGGTGAAGCCATTTGTTTAGCTGCCCTAGTGTGGGTGTTAATTATCTCCCTGCTCAACATTAATGAATGGTGTGGGGGGCAAAAGAAATGTGAAGGCTGTTTTTACATATCGCCTCTAGTTAGGGGGGGTGCATGGAGATGCTGGTACTTGCACAGAGGGTGGACAGGGCATGCACATAGCCACACATGCATCCCCACTCATCCCCAAGTATGGAGCAACCTCCATTTTCCCCTGTTGCTCCATGCGTGGAGATGAATGAGGGATGCGTGTTAGGCGGGAGAGTGCCTGCACAGTGTCCTACACATAGATCGCACCCACTCACGAACATCCAGATTTCTACATGTTCTCAAGTGGGAGAGGCCAGTGTAAAAAGGGCCTTAGTCTATGGTAGCTTATCACAGTAACTTCAAGGTATTACAGATTGTCCCCAAAGTGGGGGGGAAGGGTGAGGTTAGGGATGTGCGAACAGAACCGAGTTTGGAAATTTGGTTTGGCTAGAAAATTGAGTTTGGTTCGAAAGCTTGGTTTGGTCAACCAAACTACTCGAATTCTGTTGAATTCTGAACTTCCAAACCGAGTTCGTACATTAAAAACCATTTTTTTCGGCCTTTCGAACTTGTTAGAATTAAACCAAACAGATTGGTCAAATTCTATTTCGATTTGAAAGTTCGGGTTCGGTCGACCGAATTCTTCGGGTTCGGTCGAAACTTCTGAACCACATTTGCACATCCCTAGGTGAGGTGACTAACCCTCATGTTGCAGTGGCCACATCAGTTGTGACCTTTCCTGGTGGTAGCGTTAGTGTAGCGTAGCATTGCATAAGGTATATTTCATGTGAAAATGTCCTTGGTTACTTTAGCACTTCCAGTGATTTTGTTTTTAACCCATTAAGGTTTGTATCTGAAAATTCAGACTGCAAGGAGATGTTAAAGCAGCATTTTTACTTCTAATGATTTTATTCCTCATCTTCTGCAAAGTTGTAGATCATGTAAAATCAGGGGCGGATCCAGAAATGATGTGGATGGGGTGCTGAAGTCCAAAGTTAGTATAGCTCTGCCCAGGTGAGCAGGCCCTGCCTCCAGTCCCACCTCTAGCCCCACCCCCTACCAAGTGAGCAACAGTGTTAGGCCAGTTTATCCCCCACCCCAAAGCCATGGGAAAAACCCCAAGTCAAAGCTCCAACAAGGGAGGGGGACTCAGGTTCAGTGGAGCAATGGATATGATAGCTGGGCTCCAGCTGCTGACTAAAAGTGGGCATCAAACACAGATGGTTAAATAACCCCTTTCCCTAGTCTCACTACAGGAAAATACAAAGTCTACGGGCAAATCCCCATTGTACCCCATGCCAAAGAGGGAAATAAAACAGGGACGGGAAAATGCCCCCTTAAGCCCAAAGTAGATGAGAGGCAAATCCTCACTGTGCAAAAGAGGGCAATAAAAGAGAGTAGGGAAATGCCCCCTTACAAGCCAATCAGATAAGAAGTAAATCCCGACTGCCCAAAGTAGATGAGGGGCAAATCCTCACTGTGCAAAAGACGGCAATAAAAGAGAGATGGGCAAATCATGCCCCATTGTAGGGGTGTGCATGTCATTTTCATTATTGCAATAATGATAACAAACATTGTTGTTCTCATTATCATTATTGCAATAGCAGAAATGACGAATAATAATAACGAAAATAGAAACAAAAATGACATTTTGTTTTTGAAATAAAGGGAAAAACCTGAAAAACATATTTCTGGCTGTAGTGGTTGTAAAGTGCCATCCCCTTAAGTTAGCTAATACCCACATTTCATGCTTACTTTATGCAGACGATACTGTCCTTTTATCTCGAAAGCAAATTGTCCTGAGGTGGGCCCTGGAATTGTTTGGGAAATATTGTTAGACAAATCTGGTCGAAATTAATTATACTAAGACCAAAGTATTCATTTTTTCATCTAAATCATTAAAACATAGGTGGTTTATTGATGAAAAGGAACTAGAACAAATTAGGGTGTACATATATTTAGGGCTACTATTCCAAGCTATGGGTACATGGTCTTTACAGGTTTTAACTGCGACCTCCTGGTCTAAGCAATTAGTTAAGATCCTGCTGACCTTTTTTCGGTCGCATGGCAGAAGGCTGATTAACCTGACTATTAAGGTTTTTCTGTACAAATGTGTTCTGCAGCTTCTTTATGGTGCCCTGCTTTGGGTCTTAGGCAGAACTAAAGAGTTAAAAAGTATCCAGGCAGGGTTTTTGTGTTCATTACTTCTCGCACCTCTGGGTGTGAGTAACTGTCCATGTATTTAGAATGTGGTGTTATTCCTTTGGAAGAAAGGATTTGGCAGGGTGCGCTGAATTATCGGTTAAAGCTCCATTTTGGTCTGGTTGCCCTGCTCACATTGCTAGTAAATAATCTCTGATAATACACCTAGTAGATGGGTACTGACAGTCCAGAAATAAATGTAACTATTTGGGCTTTTCCCCCGAGGTCCTTTTGTCCTTGGGGTATAAAAGTTCTAAGAAATTAGTGTACCAGAGGCTGGCAGACATTGGCCACCAAGAGAGATGGGCAGTACTAAGTGTTAGTTCTGTGTCGGGCCCTTTGAAATATCTTATGGCTGAAGCAGATCATCTGAGAGCATATCTTGATAATGGACTACCCACGCTGAGGAGAAGGTTATTCTTCCTGGCCTGGATGAACTTCTTCTCCTCATTACTCACCTTGGGGAGATACCAAGGAATTCCATTAGCTGAACACGTTTGCCACTGTGTGCTGAGGCATGTTGAGTCTGTTCCCCATGTTATGCTTGAGTGTCCCCTGTATATGGAACTGCAACAGAGTCTAGTATCCTCTCTGATCAGAGCTTTCCCCGGTAGGCCATGGGAGTTTTATATTAAACATTTATTGTCTGATACCTGTAAGGAGATTACATGGAAAGTATCAAAAATTTTATTTTATGTTTTTATTATCAAATGGTGTTAGGGGTGTATATTTTATTTACCCTGTTTTGTGATCTATATTTAAATTAATTACTTTTTAATATTTAATTGTCATTGTTTGATATCCATGTATGTTTTTGTTTTTTTTATCAAGGTTTGTCAAGTTTGTCAGGTTTGTCAAGTTTTTACCTTTTCCTTGCAAAGACCTTTTGGTTTGGCAATAAGTTTATTTATTATTATTATTATTATTATTTTATTTTATTTTATTTATTAATGATAATAATAATAATAATATTTCTGGCTGTAACTTTTTTGTTTCTTATTCAGATCTGAATAAACATGGGGAGTGTGTACCCCCAGTGGAGGGCACTATGTGTACCAATTTGTGATATGATTAGGTAAAGGAAACCAATTTTAGGAGCAATTAAACATTGTGATTTTCAGAAAAGCTCCATACACATTTATGGCTACAACTTCTTCATCGTGCATCCAATTTGCATTATGTCTGTGAATATTATGTCCCTCCATAAGTCTAACACTCCTGCCAATTTTCAGAAAGAGTGAATAAAGGGTCCTGATGGTATAAGACATTAACTTGAAAATGCATTTCCAGCTGTATCGTTTGTATATTCCATCCTGTTTAAAAGGTATTTGGCAGGAATGTATCACATACCTTCTCTGTCATCTCTGCCAAACTACAGAACAATTTGATAAAGGGACCCAATATTATAAGCAATTGATGCTGTCCCTGTGAAAAACATTATTCAGATAAATAGCAGCACATGCAGTGCCAGTCAGAGGCAATCCGTAGTGGCTTCGAGGCAGGCATAGGGGGCAGCCCTGAGGTGGGCATAAAGGACATAACTGGGACTTTGGGGATAGCATCCCAGAAATCAGGGAACATAGTTTACACATCCAGGCTGTCCAATTATCATCACAATCACATCCTGCAGGACTGTGACAGAGGACATAAGAGAATCTCTATTGACTCTTTCGTAAATAGATGCTCCTGACTTTCCAGTAACAAATGGGGGAGAGAAATTGGGATGGTCACAGCACAGAATATGGATATTTGGTTGACCTTTCTGCTGGCCAATTGGCGTCACCAACCGATCTTATACCACAGTGACGAAAGAGAATCCCTAGAATAGGCTCCTTCTCTGCATATGCTGTGCAGGCGTATAAAATGGGACCCTTTGTCACAGCTTTCTGATATGTGGCAGTGATGATAATGAAATGATAATGAAAGTGTTGTATACAGCCCTGCCAAATTTCATGTACACTGGTTGGACTACAAAAATGTTAGTCAGATATACATTTATATGTTAATTGCTTATATCACCAGGACCCTTTATCCAATACTTCTGAAAGTTGGCAAAGATAGCAAATATTGGAAGGGGTGTAAACCTGCCAAGTGTTATCTACATTAGATATGAGACAAAGAAGTTACAGCTAAGAATGTATATGAATGTATATGAAGAATTTTGCAAAATAAAATAATTCAATTCCATCTAAAATTGGATTCCTTTACTCAATCCTTGTGAAATTTGGTACACTTAATGCCTTGCATTGGAGGTAAATGCAGCCCAGGTTTCAGGCACATATAGTGAAAAACAACAAAGTTACAGCTGGAAATGTGTTTTCCATTGAAACCAATGAAAATGAAAGCCAAAATAAAATGGGGTGGGGTGGGCGTGGGCTGAAGCCTCCTGAGCCACCCATGAAAATGGAAAAAATGTTAATTCAAAGACTATCATTCCACTGGTACTTCTTCATCAACTGTTTTTGAAGAACAACGCTGGCAAAAATATTTCCAGTTTCTAATTCACTGAATTGCAAGACAAATTTAGAGGCAGATTGGAAAACCTTCGTTTTGATATTCACATGAGATTTGAGTTCCCATGTTTGTTGTTCACTATATTTCATTGACTTCATATTTTGTGACTTCAGAGGTTTTTTTTATTGTTCCCTTGCCCAACCTCTTTGCCCCTGATTTACATAAAACAGATGGTCTAGTCAGCTTTTGCACAAATTCAAAACCCATGACCGCATAAATGGTTAGCAAATATAAAATAGTACCCCTGAACATACAAAGGACTGAATAACTGTCAAGAGTGTACATACCTCTCACCCCACCAGCACTGTAATAGACCCTTTTTTAAAGGACCGCTGTGCGGGAACTGTGTGCCGTAGTGTGGGGGTGGCGTGGGGGGGGGATGGTTATATACCCATCTCCGCTCCCCTCCACCCATATACCATTTTTGCTGGTTGCTCTGTGTGTGGGCAGAGGTGGGTGGAGATGGGTGTTGCACAGGAGCACACATGCACCCCTACCAACTGGCCGCAGTCCTTACATGGGACTCCCCCATGCATGCACCCACATGTGCATTGCATGGGGCTGTCTCGTGTTAAAAGGGCCTTAGTTAATACACAGCATGACAGTTGGCATGGGTGGAGTTGCTAGGCAACATGAAAAGCCTGGGTGTGGCAGCTTGAGTAGCATGGAGAAAGCCTGTTATCAGGAGGCGAAGGCTGGAAGTAGTGCTGAATTGAGCAAGTTGTTTGTCACTGCATCCCGGAATGAGATAAGTTCACAGTATTGGATTTTAATGGCCACCCTCTTTATTGCCAGATTATGATTATTAAACAGGAAGAGGGAGGAATACCCATCAACATCTAGGGTTCCATTAACTTAACTTTAATAGCATTATTAATAATAATAATAATAATTAATAACCTTGGGCTGTCTGAGGGCTCTCAGGATTACAGCCCTTTAATTATCTAAAATTCTGTCACCCTCTTCCCTTCTGACAGCGTAAGCCCCTGGGAGGGATAAGGGTGATTTGGTCTCTTTAGGGAACGTTATCCAAAATAGGTGTGGGGATGTCCTAAGGTGTAATAACCCATTAGGCATAGAGAATCCCCACACCATGGAATGAATACCAGTACTGGCCACACCCAGCCCTTGCACAGGGTTCTATTCCCCATCTCTTAAGGAGATGCATTACTGACTACTGTAGCCCTACTTATAACAATAATCAAATACCACCTGGACCCATGCCACTAAAAACAGCTGGACTGCTCTAGGCCGATTTGATTCCCCTCCCTTCCTATAACACCTCAACTAAACCTTTTAGGTATATCTGCATACCTAGGTCAGATAAATGGACTCTGTCCATCCAGTATAACTCAGGCTTAAAGTATCTGATTTAAGCATGAGATATAACCTGATCACCCTGGGACATTAACCACCTTTCCATAGCTTATTAACTTTCCTTTATTATTATTATTAACAAACATTTATATAGCGCAAGCAGTGTACCTGGCACTTTACAAAGTAATAAAATAGACATGGTCCCTGACCCTAGGGCTTACAATCTGAGAGACAGGAGCTGGGGGAGAGACTTAGGAAGGGGAACAGAGGGAGAGACAAGGGGTCTAACATTCATGAAGATGCGAGGTCTCAAGTGCACGTACTTGGCTTGGTTACGATGAGAATGACAGCAGGCAGGTCCATGTTGCAAGGATAAGGGTAAACCGATCGTAGGTATAGGAATAGTGGCTCAGCAGGATAAAGAGTCAGACAGAGCAGAGCGAAAGAGGTGAGTTTTAAGGAGAGATTTGAAGGTATGAAGGGAGGGGGCAAGGCGGATGTGGACAGGGAGGGAGTTCCAGGCATGGGGGGCAGCAAGTGAGAAGGGACGAAGGCGCTTAGGGGAGCAGGGAAGGCGTGGAAGGGTGAGAGAAGGGACAGAGGAGGAGCGAAGTGCACGGGCTGGAGTATGGAGGGCGATAAGTGCAGAGAGGTAGGGGGGAGCAAGGTTGTGAAGAGCTTTATAGGTGAAGACTAGGAGCTTGTGCAGGATTCGTTCAGGAAGGGGAAGCCAGTGAAGCGAAGAGAGGAGGGGCTGCACATGGTCGAAGCGACTGGCGAGGTAGATGACCCTGGCAGCAGAGTTTTGGACAGAGATGAGGGGAGAAAGGTGAGACCGGGGAAGGCCAGTGAGAAGGAGGTTACAGTAATCGAGGCGAGAGATGACCAGAGCATGAACAAGAGTTTTGGCAGACGAGACAGAGAGAAAAGGGCGAATCTTAGCAATGTTATGGAGGGAGAAGCGACAGGATTTAGCAACAGAGTCAATGTAGGGTTTAAAAGAAAGGGCTGAGTCAAAGATGAAGCCTAGGCTACGGGCTTGGGGGACAGGCAGGATGGTGACTCCATCAATAGTTATTGACAGTGAGGAAGGAGAGGAAGGATGAGGGGGGAAGATAAGGAGTTCAGTTTTAGCCATGTTGAGTTTGAGTTGACGTTGAGACATCCAGGTAGAGATGTCAGAGAGACAGTTGATGAGACGAGCTTGAACAGAGGGAGAGAGAGAGGGAGTAGAGAGATAGAGTTGAGTGTCATCAGCATAGAGGTGGTATTGGAAGCCATGGGAGGCAATGAGTTTGCCTAAGGATGAGGTATAGATCGAGAAGAGGAGAGGGCCAAGAACAGAGCCTTGAGGAACACCAACTGAGAGGGGGAAGGAGGAGGAGGCGGAGTTGGAGAGAGACACATTAAAGGAGCGGTCAGAGAGGTAGGAGGAGAACCAGTTATGGACAGAGCCACAAAAGCCAAGGGAGTGAAGGGAATCCAGCAAGAGTGAGTGGTCAACAGTATCGAAGGCAGCAGAGAGATCAAGGAGGACAAGAATGGAATAGAGACGTTTAGATTTAGCCACCAGAAGATCGTTGGTGATCTTAGCGAGAGCAGTTTCAGTAGAATGAAGGGGGCGGAAGCCAGATTGGAGGGGGTCAAGGGAGGAGTTGGAGGATAGGAAGTCAAGGCAGCGGGAGTAGACAACACGTTCAAGCAGCTTGGAAGCAAAAGGAAGGAGTGAGACAGGACGATAGCTAGAAGGGTCAGAGGGGTCAAGAGTGGACTTTTTGAGAATAGGAGAGACTGTGGCATGTTTGAAGGCAGAAGGGAAAGAGCCAGTAGAGAGGGAGAGGTTGATGATGTGCAGGAAGGAAGGGGCGACAGTGGGAGTAATGGAGGTGAGGAGGCGGGAAGGAATGGTTATAACCCTGTCCAACTTTCCTGGTCTATTAACCCACTTCCATAGTACTCTTTCCATTAACTGGGTCCATAGAATCAACACCCTGGGGAATAAACCTTTAATCTTACTAATATCTACCGTCATCCGTTTTACTAACTCCATTCCCTTAACTCACTTACAATTATTCTCCCCCAAATGAACAACAACAACAACATCAGGGTGCTGAGGAAATGGTCCAGCATGCACCATTGGCAACAGCTGATCCCATAACATTCCCTGTCTTCCATTCCAAACTAGCTCAGACTTCTCGCTAAGTCCCAGCTGACAACCCTGCTTCCATCCTCCCGCTTTAGCCACTCAGTGCATGAAGGTGTGCCCCATGATCCAAACCAATTGTCTCTGGACCACAGCTGTTGAAGCTGTGAGCATTCAGAATTGAACAGTTACAAACAAGTTAAACACCATAGTAAATAAAAACTCTATTCTGTGAGAGGCCTAATGTAAGTTCTGAACGCACTAGATCGCCAGTGCCCAATATCCTTTATCTTCTCAGGGATCCCTTCAGCCGCTGCAACACTTGCAACTCTAATTCTAAAAGAATGCGAGCAGACTCTTTGGGATGCTGATCCTGCCTTTTTTGTACACTTGTGTAATACTGCGCTAAACTGATAATGCTTTACTAATGTACCATCCTCGTGCACACACAACATACCTTCATGTTCCTTATACTCATGCAAATACTCACCCAATGCTTCAACTGGGCAAGGATTGCCCATTCTGGCCTTATGCAAAATAACCACCTGATCCTTCCCCTTCTGAATTGATTTATACCTTCGAAGAACCACCTGCAAAACATTGCTTTTTAATGCAACATCCTTTCTTACCAAACCTCTGAATGACAAGTCCCATCTAGACTCCACCACCAACTCCTCTACTTGAAATGCCCCCCAAAAAGCTAGCACTAAGATTGCCCTAATTAATAGTTTTCCCATTGACTAAAGCATACTTTAGTCTGGGTCTGCTGCTGTTGAATGCGAGGTCGGTTGGTAATAAATCAATGACGATCCAAGAGTTAATTCTGGATCGGCCAACCTCGTGTGCATTACAGAGACCTGGCTGGACAGTGAGTCAGGGTCAATATTGGCTGACCTTGTTCCGGCTGGGTACTCTGTACTGCCTTGGGCTGGTGCTGAGGGGTAGGGAGGCAGTGTAGCTGTTGATTTTAAGGATACGTGGTCTGTAAGGTGGTATCCTGTGCAGACTATCATGGGCATGGAGGGGGTCCACCTTGTGTTCAATTTGGCTGGAGACAGATTAGGGCTGTTGCTGATATATCACACATCTACCTACATGCTCTAGTAGAACTGGTGTCGGAGGTGGTCTTGCGGTCCCCGAGGACTTCGGTCCTGGGGGACTTCAATATCAGTCTTGGGCGAGCAGAGCATGAATTCATGGATGCCATGACAACCATGGGTCTGGGACTGTCTCACATGGTTAGGGGCCCAACACATGAGGGGGGCCATACGCTTGACCTGATATTCTGCACAGGCCTTGAGGCAGGGGATCTGGTGGTGGGGGACGTGACAACTTTACCCCTGTTATGGATGGATCATTACCTCCTCCAGACTAGACTCCTGGTGCATGTCAGCCCATGGAAAGGTGTAGGAACAGTTCTTTCGATCCACCCCCGGGACTTATGGAACTGGAAATGTTCTGGAATGCTCTAGGGGAATTACCTCCTGATTTCGATGACCATTCACTCGATGGCCTCATTGCTTTTTGGAACAGCTATTTGATGGAGGCTATTGACCAAACGGCCCCATGGCGTAGGCTTTTGGAATGCCAATGGGGGGGGTTACCGTGGTTCATGGAGGACCTGCACCAGATGAAGCAAGATGGACGGTGGTTGGAGCGATGGTGGCATTGGACTCGCACTGAAGCTGACCGATTGCAGCATAAAGCTAGTTTAAGAGTGTATGCTGTGGCGGTGTGGGTATCAAAGAAATAATTCTTTTTTTCCCTCATTGTGTCTGCAAAGTCATGTCCAGTGGAGCTTTCCGGGTGGTGCAGCGACTCATCAGTCCGGCTTCAATCCACCTGTAACTGGAATCTTCCAGTGCCCACTGTGACATGTTTGCTGACTATTTTGCAGATAAAATCACTCAGATTCATCACAACCTTGACACTGCAGTTGTGAACTAGAGGTAGAGAAAGCCCCGTCATGTCAGTATTTGTGGGCTCAGTTTCAGTGGATGTCACCCACTGATGCAGCAGAGGTCCTTGGGACAGTGTGGGCCACCTGTTGTGAGTTACATCTGTGCCAGTCCTGGCTTGTGAAGGCTAACCATGAGACATTAGGGCCGTTGCTGGCGGGGGTGGTCAATGCCTCCTTTAGGGAGGGCAGAGTGCCGAGTTGCCTCAAGGAGGTGGTGGTGCAGCTCCTGCTCAAGAAACCATCNAGGGGTCAAGAGTGGACTTTTTGAGAATAGGAGAGACTGTGGCATGTTTGAAGGCAGAAGGGAAAGAGCCAGTAGAGAGGGAGAGGTTGATGATGTGCAGGAAGGAAGGGGCGACAGTGGGAGTAATGGAGGTGAGGAGGCGGGAAGGAATGGTTATAACCCTGTCCAACTTTCCTGGTCTATTAACCCACTTCCATAGTACTCTTTCCATTAACTGGGTCCATAGAATCAACACCCTGGGGAATAAACCTTTAATCTTACTAATATCTACCGTCATCCGTTTTACTAACTCCATTCCCTTAACTCACTTACAATTATTCTCCCCCAAATGAACAACAACAACAACATCAGGGTGCTGAGGAAATGGTCCAGCATGCACCATTGGCAACAGCTGATCCCATAACATTCCCTGTCTTCCATTCCAAACTAGCTCAGCCTTCTCGCTAAGTCCCAGCTGACAACCCTGCTTCCATCCTCCCGCTTTAGCCACTCAGTGCATGAAGGTGTGCCCCATGATCCAAACCAATTGTCTCTGGACCACAGCTGTTGACGCTGTGAGCATTCAGAATTGAACAGTTACAAACAAGTTAAACACCATAGTAAATAAAAACTCTATTCTGTGAGAGGCCTAATGTAAGTTCTGAACGCACTAGATCGCCAGTGCCCAATATCCTTTATCTTCTCAGGGATCCCTTCAGCCGCTGCAACACTTGCAACTCTAATTCTAAAAGAATGCGAGCAGACTCTTTGGGATGCTGATCCTGCCTTTTTTGTACACTTGTGTAATACTGCGCTAAACTGATAATGCTTTACTAATGTACCATCCTCGTGCACACACAACATACCTTCATGTTCCTTATACTCATGCAAATACTCACCCAATGCTTCAACCGGGCAAGGATTGCCCATTCTGGCCTTATGCAAAATAACCACCTGATCCTTCCCCTTCTGAATTGATTTATACCTTCGAAGAACCACCTGCAAAACATTGCTTTTTAATGCAACATCCTTTCTTACCAAACCTCTGAATGACAAGTCCCATCTAGACTCCACCACCAACTCCTCTACTTGAAATGCCCCCCAAAAAGCTAGCACTAAGATTGCCCTAATTAATAGTTTTCCCATTGACTAAAGCATACTTTAGTCTGGGTCTGCTGCTGTTGAATGCGAGGTCGGTTGGTAATAAATCAATGACGATCCAAGAGTTAATTCTGGATCGGCCAACCTCGTGTGCATTACAGAGACCTGGCTGGACAGTGAGTCAGGGTCAATATTGGCTGACCTTGTTCCGGCTGGGTACTCTGTACTGCCTTGGGCTGGTGCTGAGGGGTAGGGAGGCAGTGTAGCTGTTGATTTTAAGGATACGTGGTCTGTAAGGTGGTATCCTGTGCAGACTATCATGGGCATGGAGGGGGTCCACCTTGTGTTCAATTTGGCTGGAGACAGATTAGGGCTGTTGCTGATATATCACACATCTACCTACATGCTCTAGTAGAACTGGTGTCGGAGGTGGTCTTGCGGTCCCCGAGGACTTCGGTCCTGGGGGACTTCAATATCAGTCTTGGGCGAGCAGAGCATGAATTCATGGATGCCATGACAACCATGGGTCTGGGACTGTCTCACATGGTTAGGGGCCCAACACATGAGGGGGGCCATACGCTTGACCTGATATTCTGCACAGGCCTTGAGGCAGGGGATCTGGTGGTGGGGGACGTGACAACTTTACCCCTGTTATGGATGGATCATTACCTCCTCCAGACTAGACTCCTGGTGCATGTCAGCCCATGGAAAGGTGTAGGAACAGTTCTTTCGATCCACCCCCGGGACTTATGGAACTGGAAATGTTCCGGAATGCTCTAGGGGAATTACCTCCTGATTTCGATGACCATTCACTCGATGGCCTCATTGCTTTTTGGAACAGCTATTTGATGGAGGCAATTGACCAAACGGCCCCATGGCGTAGGCTTTTGGAATGCCAATGGGGGGGGTTACCGTGGTTCATGGAGGACCTGCACCAGATGAAGCAAGATGGACGGTGGTTGGAGCGATGGTGGCATTGGACTCGCACTGAAGCTGACCGATTGCAGCATAAAGCTAGTTTAAGAGTGTATGCTGTGGCGGTGTGGGTATCAAAGAAATAATTCTTTTTTTCCCTCATTGTGTCTGCAAAGTCATGTCCAGTGGAGCTTTCCGGGTGGTGCAGCGACTCATCAGTCCGGCTTCAATCCACCTGTAACTGGAATCTTCCAGTGCCCACTGTGACATGTTTGCTGACTATTTTGCAGATAAAATCACTCAGATTCATCACAACCTTGACACTGCAGTTGTGAACTAGAGGTAGAGAAAGCCCCGTCATGTCAGTATTTGTGGGCTCAGTTTCAGTGGATGTCACCCACTGATGCAGCAGAGGTCCTTGGGACAGTGTGGGCCACCTGTTGTGAGTTACATCTGTGCCAGTCCTGGCTTGTGAAGGCTAACCATGAGACATTAGGGCCGTTGCTGGCGGGGGTGGTCAATGCCTCCCTTAGGGAGGGCAGAGTGCCGAGTTGCCTCAAGGAGGTGGTGGTGCAGCTCCTGCTCAAGAAACCATCTTTGAGCGTTGACTTCCTGGCCATCTATCAGCCAGTCTCTAACCTTCCCTTTTTAGGGAAGGTTATTGAACAGGTGGTGGCCTGGCAGTTACAGGAGCATCTAGACTGGGTTGGTTTTCTTGATCCCTCTCAGTCCTGGCTTTCATCCGGGGTTTGGCACAGAGACTGCACTTGTGACCTTGTTTGATGACCTACGTCGTGAATTAGATCAGGGCAGATCATCTATTTTGATCATGTTGAATCTGGCGGCGGAGTTTGATACCGTTGATCATGAGATGTTGGTGACAAGGCTGTGGGACTGGGCTGGGGTGAGTGGGATTGTTCTTGAATGATTCTGCTCATTCCTGGCAGGGAGAACTCTGCTCAAAACCTTGGTGGCAGCAGGGGGAAGTGTAGGGAGGTCACTTGGTGATAGTAGGTGGAGGGGTACCCGACTCCCTGTGAGAGAGGAAAGCCGTGGGGGGTATGTCTTGTGCTGGCCCCTGGTGGCAGCAGGATGTCCAGGTGAACTGGGGGGTAGTTTGGGGGTGGGAGTGGCAAGGGGGTGAGGGGCCATTGGGCATACAGCTGGGTTTAGGGGGCCGGGATTGGGTGGACATGATGGGGAGTGGCCATAGGTGTAGTTCTTGGACGGGGGACAGTATGGTCCACAGGAATGGATGGCCCATGCCATAAGGGGACCTAGGTGCCTGTTGGAGGTGCGGTGTGCCATCCCCCCTCTGGGGTGGAGGGAGGAGCTAGGTCCAAGGTCTGCTGGTGGGGGGCTGCTGCTGTTAAACATGAGGTCCATTGTAAACAAGGCCCCAATTGTCCAGGACTTGATCCTGGATGGGGCTGTGGACCTCGCATGTGTTATGGAGACCTGGCTGCACGAGATGGCTGGACCAACTTTAGTGGACCTTGTTCCGGCCGGGTATGCCGTACAGCCCCAGCCCCACACAGGCAGCCAGGGACGTGGTGTAGCTATTATTTTTAGAGAAGACTGGCCTGTTAGGAGATATCCAGACCAGGAGATTGCAGGTATTGAGGCCCTCCATGTGGTGTTTGATTTGTCTGGGGGCAAGCTAGGGGTCCTGCTGGTATACCAGACCCCTTCTGTCCGGCAGCATCCCTTGCCACTCTAGCAGAGTTGGCCTCGGAGGTGGCGCTGGGCTCCTCCAGGACTTTGGTCCTGGGGGACTTCAACTTCCATGCCGATGCCCGTCATGTAGGAGCGGAGCAGGAATTCATGGCCACCATGGAAACCATGGATTTGTCCAAAGTGGTCAACCACCTGACCCACATGGGGGGCGGGGGCATACCCTCGACCTGATCTTCAGTTCTGGCCTTGAGGTGTGGGTCCGGTAGTGGGGGAAGTTAGGGCTATGCCTTTGTCATGGATGGATCATTATCTTCTTCAGGCCAGCCTCTCAGCGCACCGCCTCCAGGGGATGGGACCAGTTAGATTGGTCCACCCTCGGAGGCTGATGGAGCCCCAGTGGTTCCAAGAGGTTCTGAGGGAATTAACCTTGGACCTGGACAGACACTCTGTCGATGAGCTGGTCCAGCATTGAAACAGCTTGCTGGGGGAGGCCATTGACAGGGTGCCTCCAAGATGTCCCCTGCCTCTGTCTCATCACTGCAGGGCCCCATGGTTTACTGAGGGGCTGCGGTGTATGAAACAGGTAGGCAGGAGGCAAGAGCGACGCTGGCGTTGGACACGCTCTGACTCTCACCGACTTTGCCATAGGGCCTATTTGCGGTCCTATGTTGAGGTTGTGAGGACAGCAAAGAAGGAGTTC
>QEPC01004587.1:197772-210966 GCA_003113815.1 Sphenodon punctatus
CTTTCACCACCCGGAAAATCTCCGCTGGACGTGACTTTGCAGATGCAATAAGGGCAGCAAAGAACTGCTTCTTTGCTGCCTGCACCACCACAGCATAGGCCTTTAAACTGCTCTTAGTCTGTGATCAATCATACTGGTTGCGAGTCCGGAGCCACCAGTGCTTTAACAGCCTGCTCTCCCACTTCAAAAACCCCAGGTCCTCAGTAAACCAAGGATACCTGAGAGAGACTCGGGAGGGCAGCCTGGGAGCCACTCTGTCAATGGTCTCGGCCAACAAGGTGTTCCAGAAGGCTACAAGATCATCAACAGAGTGGGTGTCAAGGTCCAGGGGAATCTCCCCCAGAGCATTCCAGAATCAATCTGGTTCAATAAGTCACCAGGGGTGGACCGATATAATAGGTCCTGCACCCTGCCGGGGGCTAACATGCACCAGGATGCACGCCTTAAGGAGGTAATGGTCAGACCATGACAAAGGCTCTACCCCCTTAACTCCTACTAACTGACACCCCGCCGCAAGGCCGCTGCAGATAATCAAATCCAGTGTATATCCCTCCTCATATCTGAGGCTTCTTTTACAGACTTTGCGGCCACAGCAAAGAAAGTCTCGATTGCAAGTCTTTGTGAATGCAGTCTCTTCAGCATATGATATGTGGAGTTCCACCGTGTGCAGACATTGATAGGGAAGAAATGAAGTGGAAGGTTTGTCTCCTGCTGTATCCCGCGTAGCTTGTGGCGCGATGTTGCCGATCTACGAAAGTGTGCCACCAATTTCTTTGCAAGCTCTACTGTGTCCTTAATCAATGGATCCGCTTCGAGAAATTTCTTTGCCACGTAATGCAGCGAATGAGCCATGCAGGATACATTTTGGAAACTGGCATCTGAAATGCCTTTCACTATATTTGCCCTGTTGTCTGAAACAACGCACCCAACGGAGAGACTGAGGAACTGCAGCCACTGCTCTGTCAGTTGTAACAATTTTTCCCAGATGTTTTTGGCAGTTTGTGTCTCAGGAAAGTGCTCCAAAGCAAGTATGGCTTGCTGCCTCACCAGTCTATTCTTGGGGTCACGATGAATCCAGTGGCCAGTAACAGACAGGTACTCCATGTGCTGTGCACTGGTCAACATGTCTGTTGTAAAGTGCACGACATTGACCTCACAGTCACGCATAGCATCTGATACTGCTTTGCATGATGCCTCATAGAGTTTTGGACTAGTGTTTGTAGCAAAATAAAATCATGACGGTACCTTCCATCGTGGTGCCATTCCCTCCATTAATTCACAGAATTCCTCGTTCTCAACAAATGAGAAGGGAAGCATGTTGACTGCAAGCATCTTGGACACGAGTGCGATGTAGTACTGTGGTGAGATGCTGGCCATTTCATTTGATTTTGCACAGATTCTGGCAATGTTGTCTGCACAGTCGTAGTAGCACTAGCAGTGCTTCTAGATGGATCAGAGGTGCTTGTCATTCTGCAGTGTGTTCTGTCAGAGGCATTGAGAACAGACTTGTGATGGTGCTTCATGTGGCTATGCATTCCACTAGTACCAGGGCGGCTCTTACCTCCTTCTTTCGCTTGTGTTATTTTCCTGCAGTAGTATTTGTACTGGACTACAAATTTATTTTCGTCACAGGCAGTGAAATGTTTCCAGACGTCTGACCTTTGCACTTTTCTTGCATCTGCATGGCTGTCGGTGGTTTGGGTGATTGTTCCTTGCTGTGACAACAATGAAACACTGTCATTTGCTGATGTTGAGGGAACCGGCGAACACGCAGGTGTAGAATTTCTAGTACTCGTTGTGCTACGAGCCACTGGTGATAGACTGCTGGCGTTGGTTGCTGTTGTCGTTGTGGTGCGGTTGGAGCTGGTTGATTGACTTTTAGACAAAAATCTGTTGAACATCGGTGCTATATTTTTCCTTATTCTAGTTTGCAAGGTCAAATCAATTCCTTGGCCTCTCTGTTCCACATTTCTCGGGTTGTCATAATCAATCCTGGCTCTTTTGCATGGTTGACTTGCCAATTTTGATGGTATGTAACTTGGGGTGTATGTTGGATCTTCATAGTCATCACCATTGGCGTCATCGATAATGTCAACATCATCTGCAGTGACATCACTGTCTGAGTTGGCATCATGATGCGCAGCACTCACAGCGGTGTTGTCAGGCACACCCAGTAGTACCGCCTCACTTTCTAGAGCGTTTTCTATTTCTTCCGCATCTCTTGCTGAAGTAGACAATAGAAACTGGGTGTTGTCTCGTTGGTGCGCTACTGCTTCCTGCATGCATTTTTGAAATTTGTCGGTTGTGCATTCGATTTCGAGCAGAAGCATTTCATCATCATCGTGCTGTGACAACAATTGGCTTTTTATAGCATTGTCTGATTCTAATGATGATTGTTCTACATTGGACGGCGTGCATTTCGTAAGGTATTCCACCAGTGCCTCATGCGAAGAATGAAAGTAATGGTGTTTAGAACTGCCAGGCTGCGGCAATGATATTTTTGCTGGTGAAATATGCATTGATAGCAGCAGCTGAGACAATTACGCAACATCAGACTGCTGTGGGGACTCTGGTCAAAACACAAGAGGAGGTTGTGAGTTTGCGGCACATGAAGCAACAGCTGGAGCATCCAGAAAACATTGTGGTAATTTTGGTGGGCAAGACTCAGAGTACTGCTTCTTCTGATGGTTCTCTGTCTCCTGTACCCTTTTTTTCCCATTGCGAAGTGACAATGTAGGGCTTGGACAGTGTCTTCTAGTGCACAGCTAAGAAGAGGAATCATCATGTTTCCGCTTTGCAGAATCGTGTGCCATTTCTTCTTTTCTTTTGATAATCTCCAGAAAGAAATTGAGAAAAAAATGAGTGTATTTTAAAAAATTTCCAGGGCTTTGAAATGTACAAAATATTGAGAAATAAATGTAAATTAAAACATGGTCTTATGCATTCCTAAAAACACACATCACAATACATTTTGTAATATTGCAGACCTAATGTTACTATAGAACATAGACGTGCCAGATTGTGAAAGATGTACACCATCGTCCAAAAACATTGCGACAGCGGCTACAATGTTCCTATGCCAGTCTGAAACCATGACAATATCTTTAATGAAAGCACCAATGGATTTGTTAACATTTCTAACACATTTATTAATAGCCTTCATGTTTGTGCTATATCTGTTGCACTTGCGAATAATGAGATCAGAGAAAACAATCTAGCAACCAGGAAAAAGAAAACAAATTGCCATTAAATAGTTTCTCATGTACTCTAGTAGCTCAACACCTTTGAGCATTCCAATATCGTTACCACCAGAGTGGATTACAATGCATGAAGGAAGGGAAGAAATGGAGGCAATGAATTGCCTTGTGTTCTTTAAAGCAGGCAATACATTAGACCATCGCATCCCCCTTCCTTCTGATCCATTGCCCCCCCCTGCCCCCCTCCCGTGCCGCATAACCAAGGGAAACTTGCCAGGAAAGTCACTCAATAGAGAGCCAGGAGGTGGGGGCGGTAGTTGCAGAAACTGTCTGTGAGCCTGGAGCAGGGAATAGGGTTGGGATGGAGCATATGGGGAAATAGGTGGGGGGGCTGCTGGGAGAGTCACTCAATAGAGAGCCAGGAGGAGGGGGGGCATAGCCGGTAGCTGCAGAAGCCACGAAAGCCGCTGGTGAGCCTGGAGCAGGGACTTGGGGGAGCACATGGGGAAATAGCAGGGGGGGCTGCTAGGGCAATCAGTCATGGAAGAGCATGGGGGGGAGGCAATAGCTGCAGTCACTGTTTGCCCACCGTTCACAACAAAAGAATCGGGACAGCCACAGTTATCAACCCAACAGTACAGTTTTCACAGGTAATCCAATGATCCCACCATTCATCCAACCAACAGCCATTATCGTGAACAAAATGAACATAAGCACAAACTGAGCGATAAACATATATATAAACACTAAAAGGCTAGCAGCAAGCAACATATGTAGCTGTAGCAGAATTACTTTAGCTGCTTTAGCACTAAATTAGCAGTTAAATAAAGCACAGTTTAGAAGAATTAGCAGAAAAGTTCAAGCACTTACACAAAACCTTCTTTATGTTATCCAAAAATCGATGGTACACTATGAATTAGGAAGAGATAGGACTCTCTCTCCTCGAGTTGCGATGTGGTGTTTTGTCGCAGAGTGCAGAAGATCAGAGTGTGTTAACAAACACAGACACTGGTGGCACAGCTCCAACAGTCACTCACTTTCACTGCGATTGGGGATCAAGAGGGAGAAGAAAGCTACAAACACACCTATTTATACTTAATGGTGAAGCCCACCTTCACCATGTCTCTCTGGAAAAGCCCTAGCCAATGAAATTGGGCATGCAGGTGTGGTCAACATGGTCCAAGAGTTGATCATACCTCCGGGTCTCGCAATAACTTGTATTCCGGGCAGCGTAAACATGATACAATGATCAGATAACCACAAAGATTCCACGATCGATGGAAAGGGGAGTTGGTGCCACTTCTTATTGAAATCCTCAAAAGTTCCTCTACCGTTCACCAGTCACAATGTCACAGCACCATTTGTGACAAACCGCAGCCATCGGAAAGCTGTCTGCTGAACCATGATACGATGCGCGGAATAGGGGTTTCTGTCAGCAACAGCTGCTGCAGCGGTATGCCACTACAGTCCTAGTTTGGTCTAATTGCGCCTAAGCAAGCTGGTTTTTGTGAGGGGAAGTCCACGGTGGACCATATTATGTTGCTTGCTGCCTTGATTAAGAAATATACTACATTTAAGAGTAAACTATACCTTGGATTCATGAATCTTGAAAAGGCCTTTGATTCTATCAATAGGGAGCGCTTATGGGTCAAGCTGAATTGCACTACTATTGATCCCAGGCTCCTCTATCTGATTATTAAGTTGCATACTGGAAATCTGCTTCAGGTTAGGTCTGATGCAAGTGGAATTTTGTCGGCACCAGTTGAGGTAGAAAGAGGAGTAAGGCAAGGGTGCCTCCTTGCCCCTGTGCTTTTCAACTTGTACCTAAATGATGTGGTTCATTTTTTGAATTGCAAGGATACCTATGGCCCTCGAGTTGCCCAGAGATTCCTCCCTATTCTTCTGTATGCAGATGACGCGGTACTCATATCCCAAATGAGAATTGGCCTTAAGAGGCAATTGGTTCTTTTTGATGAGTACTGCATAAGGGAGGAATTGGCAATTAATTATCCTAAATTGAAGATTCTGGTGGTGGGCCATGGACACAGAAATTTAAATCCGATATGGTCCATTGGAGGACAAAGAATTGAACAAGTGCAAAGGTTTAAATACCAGGGGGTTATTTTTTCGACTAATACCAGCTGGATGCCGCATTTAGATCTGGTCAAAACTAGGGCAAAAAAGACCTCAACCGCCATCCTGTGATTCTATTTTGGTCAGGGTGGGAAGCAGATAGCTCCAGTGATACTTCTATTCAGGGCTAAGGTGTTGGGCCAGGCCCTTTATGCAGCCCCGGTGTGGGCTCTGGATTTTCTGAATAAACTGGAGGCTGTCCAGAATACCTTTCTGACTGCAGTCCTGGGAGTCCTGCCAGGGCTGCCCCAGGTGATTTCTAGACTGGAAACCAGTTCTGTTACAGTAACAGTACTGGGACTGCAACAAGTATTCAATTACTGGGTCAAACTGATGTCAGCTTTCCAGACCAAGACTTCACTCTTATCCATGACGTTGGATGCCGGGTTATTTACTCCCTGGTTGAGACAGGTTAACTTCCAACTGAAAATGTTGGGGTACTCTCCGGAGGTGGTGTTTAGGATTGGAACCCAGGCTTTTAGGAAATTAGTGTGTCAGAGACCAGCTGACTCAAACAGAGCAGGTCCTTCTCACAGTGCAGAAAGTGACCCTGAGGATAATGTTCCTTGAGCCACGGTCTCTGGAATCCACTTATCTTTTTGAGCGGCAAGATTCTCCCAGATGCATAGCATTCACCAGACTACGTACCAATATCTTCCCTTCTGCATTGGTAGAGGGGAGATACAAGGGTATCCCTCATGACAGAAGGGTATGCCAGCTGTGCAAATCTGGAGTAGAGGAGTCGGTGGTACATATTCTACTGGATTGCCCCAATCTAGTGGACCCCCGGTTAAAATTTCTTGGAGACTTTCTCCAACTATCTCTGAAGGGAACTAGAGAGAGTTTGTAGAATAAAATGCTGAGCCCAAAGGATACACACCTAACTAGAGCAGTGGCAAGCTTTGTTTATGCAACACTGCTTATAAGATCATCTATATTAAAGAGGCAAGGGTTGGATAGTTTTTAAATGAATGGGCTAAACGAGTAATAGAGGCCCAAATGGGACTGTTACGGCTTTTCCCCCTTGTTGTATGGGGTGGCTGTTGGGGGTCTGGATTTTGGGCAGGGCTTTGGGCGGTTGGGACTGTAATTATATTTGATTGGGGCTATATTTGAATTTCCCTAAGCTCATATTATTAGAGCAAAGGAATGAGTAGGATCTTAAGGATCATTGGAGTGTATATGATATTACCGGTATTTTGGATATTCTGTAGCTTTTGTATTGTTTTATTGTATATTACTGTTTTTGATTCTGATTTTATGATTATTGATTGACTACTACTACTACCTGGAGCACAAGCCTGAGACCAAAAACCGCTGAGCTGGGGCTTCAAGCAGTACACCCATTCACACAGATGAGGGAGAGCCAGATTGACTTTGTTCACACATCCAGTCTCATGGTACCTGCCATGATCCCATACAGAAGCAGGTTTGGAGTCTGTTTGCAGTCTGTTTGGAGGCTGGTGGGGCAGTGGGTGGGTTGAACCTGTGGGCCTAGGTGCAAAGCAAGGGCAACGGTAGGTGGAGCCAGGACAATGATAGGCCAGTGGCATGGCATAACCCAGCAGCAAGGAGTTCCCAGGGTTAAGATTAGATGGACATTACATTAGTTAATGCTGAGAATTCTGCTGTGTGAAGCACTGCCACCAGGGGATAGAGAGCCCTCTTACTGAGGTCCCATCCACTCTCTTTCCCACCAGGTCCAAATTAACCATAGCAGGTTAAAAAAATATATCGCACTGCCATTGCCTACTTTAATCCTGTACCCTTGAATCCTCGATTTTCATGGCATCCTTGGCCACCTGTAGTCTTCTGAAAGTGTAAGCTTTGGGACAAGCCTTCCTTCTGGCTTGGAGAACTGGGAGGACTGAGTTAGGTCCCTGTCATGCAACAAGCAGAATCAGAAGAGAATGAAAGGGAAGAAAAAGACAGGACAGAGGAGAAGTAGGAGGGAAAGTGTTCAGTTTTGGAGCACGAGAAGAGGAAGGGGAAGAGATGGGTTAACTGGGGGACAGGGGAAAAGTGTTTCCTTGTTGATCGCAGCCTTCTCTTCTGCCATGCTCCTACCTACTTTGTCCTCTGTTCACAAAGAAAGCAAGGCAAGATGTGGAATCTTGCCAAATCTCAGACAACCTGGATAGAAAAAAGAAAAAAATTACTATAGATGTTTGCATTTTAAATTTTGCTTCTTTGTGGACCTCTCCCCCAAAGAAGAGGTCCAAGACCCTCCCAGTACCCATGCCAACCAAACACGCGGGACTGAATAAACCAAATTCAAACTATGCATTTCTGTTTCTCCACAAAAATAGCAAGCAAGATTCTCAAAGGCACAGTCACAAGCAGAGAGGTGAGAAACTACTTTCCAGCAGGGGGCAGTAGTGAGACAGCAAAGGAACCAGTTTAAACAGAGTAGTCATTACCAGTGGATCCACAAATTCACAAAATGGCCTCTCTACTCATGCTTGGGAGGAGAAGGAAAGCAGAAGTGCATCATGCAAGCACAGAGCAAGCAAAACTAACCAGAAATCAGATCTTGGGTCATTGACCTAACAGTATTATGTGAAGTCCTTAGCACTGTGCATCATGAAAATAGCAGCATGGTGTTCCACTTGTCCCAAAACAGAAAACATGCTACACACAGTTCTGTTGCAATATAAAAGGTGTCTGAACTGCTACAACGAACCTTCCTGCAATGACTGCTAATTAGTGAACTAAACTGTGGCATGGTCTTCTCACAGACAAGCCTGCAACATCCCATGCCCAGACTTCAAAAGGGCAGGCCAGGACCATTTTCAAATGCAGAAAATATTGCAGAAAAGTGCAGAAACCTTTTCCATCAAAGCCCCTAGATCCCCCCATTGAAGAGAGACAGCAGAGAGTTTAGACTGGAAAACAGCAAAGAAAGGGAATGCCAGTGACGTCAACAAACCATTTTGTGGGGACTCCAGCTCCACAAAATGGCCACTGCCTTTTTTGCACATGCTTTGGGCTTGGGAGTAGGGATGTGTGAACAGAACCGAGTTCAGAAATTTGGTTCGGTTCAAAAATCGAGTTCAGTTGGGAAGTTCGGTTCGGTCGACTGAACTAGTCGAGTTCAGTCAAATTCCAAACTTCTGAACCGAGTTCGTACATTCAAAACCAGTGTTTTAAGCTGGTTTTGGCCTTCCAAACTGGTTCCAATTTGACCAAACAGTTTGGTCCAATTCGGGTTAGGTTCAGTAGTTCGGTTCGGTCTAACGAACTAGTCGAGTTCAGTCCGAATGTCCGAACCCCGTTCGCACATCCCTACTTTGGAGAGCAGAGGAGGGAAACCAGCAGTACATCCCTTGCAGCATGTGTTGCAACTAGCACAGATCATACCAAGCTAGATGCCAAATATTCAGTTGCTCACCTCAGAACATTTACTTGATATTCTAGGTCAGCAGCTCAATATTTGACTTCAACCAACCCTTAGACACAAGACACATCAATCATAATTAGGAAAATGCAATAGTGGTTTCCAAGTGAGATAGAAAAACCCAAGTTGTTCACACTAGTAGTAGTATCTATCTCTGCAACAATAGCACCTTTACTTTATTAAAGGTTTTTGCAGTTCAGAGATACTACTAGTAGTGTGAACATAGGATATTTTTAGCACTTGGAAACCAATATTGCATTACCTAATGGAAATGGCTGAAAAGCTACTTCTACTAGTAACAGAAGTAGTTGTGGTTTTTAAGTCTATTCCTTCAAGTTAGAGTACACCACACAGCAGCAAGTTCAACTTTTCTCAATTAAAAATTAAGAATTCATGTCTAGAGGTAGCTGGCAGCACAATCATATTTATTTATTTATTTATTTATTTTATTTCAATTTTATCCTGCACCCTCCTGCTCACAGAGCAGCTCGGGGCGGCTTACAACACACACAATCAACAATTACAATTCATAATTAAAACATACTATTATTCAGTTTAATTTAAAATATCCTAAAAATTCCAAAAATACACTAAAAGGACAGAACCAATCTGCATTTAATAACCATATGTGATATCATCCCACAATAACCACAATTTATTATAACCTCCCCCCTCCTCCCAAGAAAAGTCCCCCTGCCCCCCCAAAAAGCCAAGGCCAAGCCCTAGCCGGGTCCCTAATGTACTCACCCAGCAGGCCCGAACCCAGAAAGGGTAAGCTGAGCTCGGTAGCTTCTCCTCCCCACTGGAGGACAGTATGCTGGGCTTGAGGATGGACCCTTGGTCTGACTCAGTATGGAACTACCTAACTTGCTTCCTTTAGATAATTATGATTCATAAAATATTATATATAAATTAAATATAAAGAGTGATCAGTGAATGAAAAAGATTCAGTCTGACCAAGAACTGGCTGACCAACTGCAAACTCTCTCTCAAGAACTGAAAGAGAGATAAAATGGCATATGGTGGAGTCACCTTTATATATGCTCTGCTCTGGTCTCTGGAGCAGCAGGCAGCCCCCACCCTCACACCACGTGAGAGAAAAAGCCCACACTGAGTGAGACACTGAATAAAATACACAAAAAAACAGACAAAGCATTCTCCATGCGCCCCCCCCCCGCAGTTGCACTCTCCACTCCCCCCCACCACTGCAGTTGCTGTTCCACCGGCCAATAGCACACACACACATCCATTGCTCCCCCTCCTGCCACAGGACTCCAAGGGCTACTGCCCATATAGTTACTTTTGCTGCTGGTTGCCTGTCCATAGAGCTCCATGAAATACTGGCCCAAGCGATCCTGGCAATGCGTTGCTCTTTGATATGCACATGCAGTGAATGACACTCCCTAGCCGCCCAAAGTGCGTTCTTTTAACTTTTGACACTTACAGGTCTTCTTCAATGAGCCTCTGGCTTTCCAAGTCCCCTCCCAGGCTCGCCCACAAGTCCTGACCTGCAAGTCACCCCTCCCCACAAATAACCAAAGTGGTACTTTGCAGTTTGAGCATGCGCAGAACCTAGGAACTCGCTCATGCATGTGCAGTTCTCCAGCCTGGAGAACTGCGCATGCGAAAGCTCCAATGTGCTCTAAACAGAAAGTTCAGAGCACCAGAGCAGCTTGAAACAGTCGCACTGACCTCTAAACGCGCAGCCAGCACTGGGGGACAGGATTTTTGGTAAGGTACTGGTTGTGGGGGGCCAGGAGGGGCATTTCCCCATGTTTCCTTGGGGTAGCACCGTGCCTGTGTCATAGGGTGTTTTCAGACATTACGAGATCACGCTCAAACACAGTGAACCACGCTCAATCCTGCGGTGGGGCCAAAGAGCCCTGAACGTCTGTTTGGCACGTGCCAGATGTTCGCCATGGTCAATACCCACATGGGGTCAATTCCAAGCATGCTTCCTGGGCTCCCCGGCGCAAAATCCCGGGAAGCGTGGTCAAAGAGATCCCCACCAGGAAACAACAAAAAGTAACGTCTGGATGCCAATCCCCGGGCGGAACCAAAGGAAATGAGCCCCAGCCGTGGACAATGCACGCAGTATCACTGCCAGGCAACCAGCAACAACACAACCACCGGAGGGAGATTTAAAGAGAAATCAGCAGCAGGCAAGCGTGGCGGGATGGAGCGAGGAGGGAGGCGGAAGAGAGCGGTGAGAGAGAGAGCGACAGTGAAGGAGGAGGAGGCAGGGGCAGCGATGGAGGGGGAGGGAGCGCAGGCACAGGTGGAGGAGGGGGAGACAGGGGTTGTGCTGACCATGCAGGAGGTGCAGGGAAAACACCCGCAGCAGCACGCGAGACGCGATGCCCTGGGGACAGCAGCCGGACCAGGTAAGGGGAAGGAAGGGGAGGGGAAGGGGAAGGAAGGCGAGGGCCCCAGGGGGCACAGGGCCCCCCGGGGGTGGACACGGGCCATGCTCGGGTGACCGGCAGGGAGGCTGGGGACAGGGGTTCCCTGCGAGGGGGCCCATCCCGCAACCAACCCAACACCCCCCACCTACTGTCCCCACAGACACGGAAAAGGGCCCAGGCAGACAAGCCTCCAGAGGACAGCGGCCCTGCTCGGGCAGAGGAGGAGGCGGAGGAAGAGGAGGATGACCTGCTGTGGAGACGATGACGGAGGAAGAGGTACCACCGAGGGGGCCATTGGGGCCTCCAGGAGACCAGTGGGGTCTCCAGGAGACCAGGGACTACATCAGGATCTGAGGGACCCTGGAGTACCAGCTGAAGTTCACCCTCAAGCAGCGCAATGAGCATGTCTACCAGGACATAGTGCAGGATATGGAGGCGATGGGGCACCAGCACATAGTGGCACAGTGCCGTGCAAAGGCCAAGGAGCTGAAGAGGGGGTACAAGGCCATCTGGGACAACAACAGGCAGTCCAGACACGGGCCCGGACCGCCCCCTTCTACAATTCCCTGGACCACATCCTCCATATGAAGGGTTCCATAGTCACCCCATGGCTCGTGGGCAGCGCAGTGGTCCAGGGCAGAGTATGGGCCAAGGTACCCCCACCCCTCACTGCCTGCCTGGTAGACATGAGCTCTGGGGCCCCGGATCCCCAGGAAGAGCACCCCGGAACCAGCAGCCCCCCCAGCAGCAGCCCAGAGAGCACCAACCCCCAGGCCGGCCAAGCAGAATCCAAGGCTGGCACCGTCACCACCCTCAGCCAGTGGTCCATGGGGGAGCACTTCCACACCGAGGGCGCCAGCATCCGAGGGATCCAAGATGGACATCGAGGGTAAGTGGCCGACCCAGAGAGGGGAGGGACCATGCCCAGTGGGGCGAGGGCCAGGGGAGGTTGAGGGGGCAGGGGCTGACCCAGCCCGAGCCTCTGTCCCCACCAGCAAGGCGGGAGGGGGCCCAGTCCCTGGTCCCCCAACCACGCATCCCAACAGCCCCCCTCTCGCCTGCAGGACACAGAACACCCCAGGAACAGACCCAGGAGACCGAGCCGGCAGCTGATGAGGAGGCCAGCCAGCAGGTGCAGGAACCAGGTGAGGCAGGGTGGGTGGTAGGGAGGGCACCCCGGGGTGCAGGGAGGGGGTCCCCGCGCAGTCAGAAGTGATGGGAGGGGCCGGGGCCAGGGGGTGGGGAGGGCCCAGGATAGATGCCCGGGGGCCCAAGGGGCCCCTGCCCCATCCAGGGCAGGGGGCAGGGGCTGGGGACAGGATCAGACTCACCCTCTCATACCCACAGGCCAACCCCAGCAGGCAGCATCCCCAGGGTCCGTGGCCCCAGCGCAGCACATGCGGGAGTACCAGGCAGGGGTCCACAGGTGGAGGGAGGAACAGGCACAGGAGATCATCCAGAACATGGCAGAACAGGGGGAGAGGATGATCGAGGCCATGGCCCGCATGGAGGCGGCCATCGAGCGGTCCCTGGAGTGGGCTGAGGTGAGGGACCAGAGGCTCCAGGCCGAGGTGCACCTGGAGCGGAGGTGGGAGTGCTGGTAACACAGCAGGCAGGTGGACGTGCTCAGGTGGCTGGAGCAGGCCATCACTGGGATGATGCGGGAGCACACAGCCAAAATGGACAGGTCCCACGATATTGGGACCTCCCTGTTCCTGCATGCCAGCATGATGTGCACCTATGTGATGGCTGGAGCACCTCTGGGAACCCTGCCTGCCCAGGTCCCAATGCCAGGACCCTCGGTGGCCCCGCCCAGGTGCCCCAGCCACCCCCACGGCCTCAGGGGCCATGCATCCGCCTCCCGGTGCCCCAAGCACTCCGGAGGGTGCAGCCTCTCAGGAGCCCACCCTAGACCCCAGTCTCCCTCTCCCCCCCACTGCGTGCCCCCCTGCCAGACCAGGAGGTGGCACAGGACCATGCAGGGAACATGGACAGCGGGGGGGAGGAGAGCTCCCAGAGCTCCATGGGCCCCATCGGGCGCTCACAGGGATGACCAAGGAAG
>QEPC01004587.1:213439-227176 GCA_003113815.1 Sphenodon punctatus
AGCGCTCGTGATTGCCGGCTGCATATGGAGACCCTGGGGCTGGTTTGCTTCCCTGACAGATGCATCCCGGACAAGTGGTGTTCGCATGTGCCCTGGTCCGGGGCAGAGACTGTTTCTGCACTGGTTGTGTGCGGGCTGAGCGCCTACATGGTGTGCCTAGCTGAGGGTGGCCCTGCCTTGGCCGTGTCCTACTTTGCCTGTGTTCACGGGGCGCGTGGGTACCAGCGCACCCGTGTGGCGGTGTACCACCGGCTGCTGGAGCTGGGACATCTTCCTTGGCCCCCTTCTGCTGCCTGCTGTGTGCTGAAGCCTTCCGCAGCGGAGCTGTCGGCCCTGTTGGGGGTGTGGTCCCATGTGGACGTCCAGCTGGCTCTCTCCATACATGATCCCTTAGAGGCTTACTACCTGATTGCCCACCACATGTCTGTGCTGTGGTACCACCAGGGCTTGCTCCATTGGCCCCACCTGGTTCATCAGGCGGGGCACCCGGGCCCTGGGCCCGCAGTGGCCCCCAGTGGCTGCCTGTGACTCCCTGTGCTCCTCCCAGCTCCCCCAGGGTCCTGCCCCAAGTGGGCTCCCACCCCAGTCCGGGGGGGGCAGTCCCCACTGGCTGCTCCCGCCCTGATGTCTCTGCCGTGCTGTGGTGCCACCTGCTTCGCGGGGTGCTGCTGCTCCTGCATGTGATCCTGGACCCCCTACGGGCCCCACCCCCCAGTCTGACTGCACACCCTGGACTCCCCTCCACGGTTGCCCTCCCTGGTGCCTGGGTGCGACGCTCTGCGTGGCCTCTCTGACCCGCCTGTGTCCAGCTACCTGTCCGCACCCGCCGCTTCTGCCACCTGCTGCACGCCCCCCCTCCATCTTGGGTGCTTGTGTGACCTGGGGGTTCAGGCACCCCTGAACTGGCCTGCGGTGCTTCCACTGGAGGGGGGGTGCATGTCCTTGGACCTGCAGCACAGCTCCGCCTGTCCTGGCTGCCCTCCATCTGCCCCTCTGTGACTGTAGGGTCTCCGTGTTCCTCCTGGACTGTCTCCGCCCAGCTCGCTGTGCATTGGGGGCCCCCATCGTGCCTTGTTCCCGGGGTCCTGGGTCCCCCCCTTTCCGAGACTGCCTGTGTTGCTGTGGGGGCACCCATGCAGACTGTGCTGCTGTGGGGGGTGGGGGCTTCTGCTGCCTGTGGCCTGCCCTGCCCCTTTGCAGTTCCCCCCCTCTTCTGTGTCTCCCCCTCTGCTCCTGTTGTTGCTTGTGTGTTTTCCGGGCATCCGTGCCCCCCTTCCCTTCCATTCCCTTGTGTGTGTGCAGGTGTGTGTGTGTGCCCGGGCGTGTGGTCGTGCTGTGTGTCCTGCTGTGCCTCTGCTGTCTGTGTTCCTGCTGCCGTTTCCTTTGTGTGGGCATTCCCTTGTTTGCCTTTTGGCTTAATTTGCCCTCAGGCGGCCATGGCTGTGTACCGACCCTGCCTAGTGGCTTCTGGGAGTTTTGACCACAGCTGGGGATCGGCGTCACATCTGTTTCGCTGCCCCGATCCGTGATGTGTCAGCCCGATTCCCGGCCATGGTCCTGGTCCCGTCACGTCTGTTCGGGGCTTTTATTCGACCCGGGGGGTTGTTGTTTTGTTCGCCCCTACCGGGAATCGAGTGTGGTGAACTGCCCGGCCGTAACGTCTGAAATCACCCTAAGACAGTGGTTTTCAAATTTGGAGCAGGGTTGGGTGCCGAATGTATCTTTTGGGAGCACTGCTCATTTCCTTAGTTCCATTTCAGCTGTGCTGACCTTGGGGAAATTTCCAAAATGTCAGCAGTCTTATTCATTTATAGAGCAAGAAGTTTGGTTGTTACTACAGCCGCCAATCAAACATCTTGTTCCAGAACTGGGTAAACAGGCACCATTTTGTTCTTTTTGGTTTTGTTTGCTTGTTCAGTCAAGTTTTTGTTTGTTTGCATTGGAGTTCATGCTTTTGGTATTTCACACTTTTGCCACTTCTGGTTTTTCATGGTATCTCTATGTAACTGATAGAAATTGCTGCCTTAATTTTTTCCTGGGCAGAGGACCCAGTCAGAAAATGACCCCTATGGAACAGGACAAATGGACAAAACAAATGGACCAGCAAAATGGACCAAATGCAGCACAAAAAGGTGGAAGTAAGATTATGGAATGAAGAGTGGTTGAATAGTGCTTGGTGCTCATATCATTTGCTTCAGATTGTACAAATTTGACAAGTTTGCTTGTGCTGGCAAATACTCATTTCAGCTTTAACCTGATACAATATTCATTTTAGCTCCAGTCTAAACCCCTAACTTTTGAGTAGCAGCATAAAGGTGACCCACGCTTTGAGTAGTAACAGGATGGAAACATTAGAAAGGAACTTAATTGTAAAAGTCAATGAATAATCTGCATATGTAAAATTAGATGACAGTGAAAATATTAATGTCGGGATAAAATTGAAGTCAAACTCCGTATTATCAGTACATGCACAAATATTTCATAAAGGGTTATTAAAAAATTGATTTTTTAAAATCAATTGTTAATTATATAGTGTCAATGGGTTACTTATAATGATGGCATATAGCCCTCTGTGACACAAAGCTCCTCATGTCTGTAGAAGGCATCTAGAAGTTAATCACATTTATTAACCTGTTATAAATTATTCATAAATGTGCTCTTAGATGAAGTGTTACCAAATTTAATATACACACTTTTGGACTTTATTTCTTTACATTTCTGGAATATGAAAGTGTTTCCGTTTATATGAAATGCTTTGGAAGGGGTCACAAATTGAATATTTATGTAAAATAATACAATCCTATTAATAATGAGAGAAACAGAATTATCATTTCTATTAAGTTTTCTTCTTTTAAACTCTCCCGTAACTCGATCCAAAGCCCATTAATTCTGACTTCAGTGAGATTACTTTGGGCAGCTGTCTGATGCATCTGGTTTTGCACTAGATGGTAAAAGAACAGAAAATCTACTTTTTTTTCTAAAGATTTTGGGCATAGTCCTGACCCATGATGTTGAGGGGACTTTTCCACTGATTTCTGTGGACTCAGTATTGCAGCATAACCATGTTATTTAGATGGATATGCATTATTTCCAATATAGGCTGCAATCAATTCAGTCCTATCAATGCAATTGCAATAATAGTCCAGCCTTTAAACGCATAATATTGTCAAGCCCCTGAAAGTTGATAAATTAGGGGTAAAAAATAAGTCAGAGAAGAACAACTAAGATAAGGCTGAAATTAAACCACTTGAGGAAAGACTGAATGAACGTGGTGCATTCAGGCAAGAGGAAAAAAGATTGAGGAGAGAGAAGGGGTGAAGCAAGTACTTTAATTAGTACCCGCAGGTAATACCTGCATTTTTTTGAGCACCCAACAGGTTACCTAGTCACCCATTGGGTGACTCGCCTGCCTGGATTCTCCTTCCAGCTGGACCAAGTCAGACACCTGAGATTCGGCAGGGTGCCCGTTTTTGCAGGTGCCTGGTTGCACATCTAGGAGAGGGGCATGACAGCAGTTTTTAAATACCAATAAAAGGACACCACAAAAAATATGGTGAACATTTGTTCTCCACTGTCAAAGAGAGAACAACAAGAGGGAGTGGGCTTAAATTGTAAAAATGCTGAAATGGGCGAAATATTAGGGGAAACCTTCCTCTGGTAAGAACTGTTGGGCAATTAATTAAGTTGCCAGGAAGGTTGTGAAGTCTCCTTCCTTGGATGTTTTCAAAATCCGGGTAACCAGGCATCTGTCTGCAATGCCGTAGGCAGAGGATAACCTGCCTTTGAGCAGGCAGTTGGACTAGATGTCCCTTGAGGTTCCTTCCATTACTAACATTCTATGATTTTTGCAGACAAAGATATGCAGCCTGAAACTGAGTGATCTGCTGGCACAAAGTACCTTTGAATATTGGGCTGCTAATGCCACTTTAGGCTTGTATTATTTGCAACAGAATATTCTAAATATAGTGTGTGGTTGTTCATAAAGAGCCACTCCAAAAAAGCTGTTTTTGAAGCCTGAGGCCATAATCCACAAAGCATTCCAGGTTTTGTAGAAAAGGTTCACTTCAAAGGTTCTACTCTGGAGTAAGTGGTTTGTGAATTGTGGACTTAATGGCTTCCATTAACAGAAGAGAGAGCTGGCTTGGAGTACATATGGCAGGATATAAATTTTTTAAAATAAAAATATCCAGCTTCTACTGAAATCCATGGCAAAAATCCCATTGAATTTGATGGTGGAGATCAAACCATGAAAACCTTACCAGTTACAAACCCAGTTCATGCAACCTTTTGCCCTGAATTCCAGCACATCCACTACCTCAGCCACTGCATATCCACTGAGAGAACAACTACATAGTTATCTCCACAATAAATGGGCATCAGGCATCGTGTCATTTGGGTTTTTTAGTTCACTGTAGAAGAGCCATTTTCACTACATTTGACACCTTATCTGTTCATTAAGCTAATCACTAGTTTTCCCTTAAGCGATTATATAACACATAAACTAAGAGATTTTCTTACTCTTTACTCTTTAGGGTGTGCATGTCATTTTCTTTATTACAATAACAATAATGAAAATTGTCATTTTCATTATCATTATTGTAAAAACAAAAAATACAAAAAATAATGAAAATAGAAATGAAAATGACATTTTGTTCTTGAAAAAAAGGGGAAAAACTGAAAAATGTATTTCTGGCTATACCTTTTTTGTTTTTCTCAATTCTGATGGAACTTGGAGAGGTTGTACCCCCGATGGAGGGCATTATGTGTTTAATTATCAAAACAATTAGGTAAAGGAAACCTATTTTAGAAGCAATTTAATGTTATGATTTTAAGAAAAGCTCCATACATGCTTACAACTTCTTTATCTTCCATCTAATGTGCATGAAACCTGTGAATATTATGTTCCTCCACAAGCTTACCACGTCTGCCAATTTTAAGAAAGGTTGGAAAAATGGTACCAATGGTATAAGACATTAACTTAAAAATACATTTCCAGCTGTAAAATTTTTATATTCCATTCTGTTTACAAAACATTTATCAGGAATGTACCACATACCTTACCTGCCATCTCTGCCAAACTAAAGGAATATTTGATAAAGGGACCCAATTTTATAAATAATTGAAGTTGTCCCCTTGAAGACGATAAATAGCAGCACATGCAGTACCAGTCAGAGGCAGGCACCTGGAGACTGTGGGAGGGAGTATTTAGCAACCCAAAAGACTGACAGACACATTCACTGGCCAATTACTACATGCTTCCAGCTTTACAGAACCAATTGGTAGTGGTTTTGAGACAGGCATAGGGGACGGCCCTCAGGCGGGCATAGAAGGTACATATCTGGGACTTTGGGGACAGAATCCCAGCAATCAGGAGACATGGTTTACATATCTAGACTTGCCGATTATCATCACAATCACATCCTGCAGCACTGTGACAGAGGACATAAGATAATCTCTATTGGCTCTTTCCTAAACAGATGCTTCTGATTTCCCAGTAACAAGTGGCGGAGAGATGTTGGGATGGTCACAGCACAGAATAAGGATATTTGCTTGACATTTCTTCTGGCCAATTGGCATCACAAACCAATCTTAAACTACAGTGGGCATTTTTACACACATCTTAAAGTTCCGGACTTTTCAATCTTCTCGGTTTACAAGTTCACAAGTAAGTTCTGAATTCATTTGTCACACACATACTGCCCTGAGGCAGTTCCTGGATGCATTCGTCACAAAAACACTTCCCTGAGGCAGCCTAAAGTAGCTGCAGCTGTAGACGTGACAGGCTGCCATGGAAACCAAGTGACCACAGCTGCCTAGAGCAAAGCAGTTTACCAAGAGAAACTTTTTACACACAAAAGATCTCAACGAAGTTCTACACAGAAGTTCAAAGAGACGGATGTTTAAGATCTGGATGAGTGATTTAGACACACAGAAAGTTCAGCGTGTAACAGCAAACATTCAGGAGAAATGTGTGTGTAAAAACACTCAGTGACACGTAAGAGAATCCCTGGCATAGGCTTCTTCTCTGCATATGCTGTGTAGGCATATAAAATTGGGACCTTTTATCACATCTTTTTGTTATTTGGCAGAGATTATCATAAAAGTGTGATATACAACCCTGCCAAATTTCATGTACACTGGTTGTACTAAAAAGATGTTAGTCAGATATACATTTATAAGTTAATTGCTTATACCACCAGAACCCTTTCTTCAATCCTTCTACAAGTTGGCAGTGATAGTAAAATTGTAAAGAGGTATAAACATGCCAAGTTTCATCTACATTAAATATGAGACAAAGAAGTTACAGCTAAGAACGTATATGATGATTTTTGCAAAATGGTATAATTCAACTGCTTATAAAATTGGATTCCTTTATCCAATATTTTTGGTATTTGGAACACTTAATGTCTTCCATTGGAGGCATAATACCTCCAGATTTAAGCCAAATATAATGAAAAACCAAAAATATACAACCAAAAATGTGTTTTCCATTGAAACCAATGGAAAACAAAAATGAAAATTTGGTATTTATGAAAATGAAAACAACAGATTTAAATAACGAAAATGAAAACAAAAATGACATGGGCATCTGCACACCTATAGTGACGAGCACTGGATAAATCTGTGTTAAGGATTTTAGAGGTGGATTTTCAGAACAATTTAATCTGTATTAGCTTTTCCCCACCCATCAGACCTCTTTGCTTCAAGTCATCTTTGTCTTTAAACTGTGCAGTTCTATGATAGAGCTTTCTCAGCCCAAAACTGTGGTACAGACTCCTGAAGTAATTACAAAACTTACCACCTTTTGATCCAGGTGGGAAGTAAACTTCTTGACCTTTTCTGTGTGAATGGAAACTAAGAATGTTAATAAAAAGCAGGAAGGGAGAAGAACCCTAAACCACCATCCCACACATCATCATATGGAACATTCTGCTGCAGTGGCAATGTTTTCCTGGAATGAATTGTGATTGACTGATGTTAGTTACATTACTTAATGTTCTGTCTGAAGGCACCATGCTATAGCTTATTGTGGTGTGAGCTGTAGAGAACTTGATGACAAAGTAGTTTAGATTATATCTTTTTTTGCACTAAGTGCTGTTGGAGAGCATATGCAAATACTTTGGCTTTCTTCTGGCATGTGAAGAGTAATAACAACTTGAATGAAAGAGGGCATCTTCTTCCTGAGGGTGATTACAGACTGATCCCTATTTGATTCATGCAAGGTGAGTCCCTGGGAGCAGGGCAGGAAGCTACTTGCCAGCTGGTGGGAAGTGGATATAAATGCCATATCTAGGACTTAGAAAGTAGAGACCATGAGGAAGACATAGAGCACAAAGGAGGCTTAAGGAAAGCACAGAGTGTGACAACAAAAAATAGGCAAGGGACTAAGGGAAGAAACTTGCCTCCACCCAAAGAGAAGTGAGGTCATGGAAATGTGCAGGAAGTAGATGCACCCGGAGATAATCAGAAGTTAGTGTTTAAGGTGTCACCTTGCCTCTTCTTTTGATTGACTTCAGATTAACACAGTTTACTGTCTCTGCCATGGAACTAGTGTGGCTGGAGAAAGCCAAAGCCAGAACCCATCATGACAGTTTGGCTTGGGTACAGGGACCTGAAGCCAGAACCCTGAGACAGAGACAACACATTTGTGGTAGCTGCTGATGTTCTAAGTTGACCAGCAAGCTTTTTAGGTATAGTATATATAGGATTTTGTTGGCACTAGGGAAACAGCTCTGTCTGAAACTTTCAACAAACCATAATGAAGCCTCTATGGGGGTGAAGATGGGGCACTACAAGGCTAAATGAGAGTCTGCAGCTTGCAAGGACGTAGAGTCCCGGCTCTACCTTTTGTGGTGCTTTTAGAGCTTTGTCGTTTTTTGAATGCAGAATTTGTGAGGGAGTCAGAAGAACATGCTTTACACCTGACACTTACTATCCCTGTTTGTTGGCTTAAATGTGGCCTTAAATATGCCTGCAATATTCTAGAAGGAAATTGAAATTCCTCTTATTGTAACAGTATTTTATTCTAGGAGAGTAGCACTCTAAGTTTGGTAGCGAAAGTCCTCTTTGGGAAAGAGAGAGAGTAATGGGTTTCTATCCGTGGCTACCCTCTAGCTGAACTGAGGGCTTCTCCTCTTTCTCTGACAGCCGGTGCCAATGCTAACTTGCACAAAGCATTTTGGCTGTCATCCTGCTTTCAGCAGCAGGCATCTGTTTTCCTCTTGTGCCAGACCCCTATGACTGCAACAGTGTGCAACTGTCACTCGGAGGCACATACAGGACAAAGAATCGGGTTTTCATTCCAAAAGAGGAGTTGGCAAGCAAATTTTTGTTTTTGGTGTGTAAGTGTTCCTGAAAGCACATGAGAAGCAGCTCTGAAAAGAGGTGTGCACCTGCAGTGCAGAACCAGCCAACTCCTATTAAGAAATGAACAAAGGTTTTTTTTCCCTATTTCAATCCACTTTGGCAAAATGGATGCCTTTTTTCCCCCCACCCCCTTTTTGTAAAAATTAAAAGTCACTCACAAAAAAAGAAAAGCAGGCTCCCATGACAGCTGGTGAAGTGTTTAGCAGTTCAGTCACATTATTTTTATTGCTTTGGCTTTGGTGAGGAAGCTTTTTTCAAAAGGCACTCAATGATTTTAGTATAAAGCCATGAAGACAAAAAGGGCAGGTCCTTTAGATTTGAGTTAATTGTGCTATGGAGCTCAAGTAAATAAATAGCTATGTAGGGAAAAACCCTTTTCACTGGGAATATTTGTATTAATGAGCAGGGCAGTAATAACTAGAGTTGAAATTAACACCCACAGTGATATGTGCCCATGTTGATTGATTTGGATACAATGAAAGTGATATTTGGTCCCCTTCAATGGATGACTGTTTTGTGCATTCAGTTTAGCCCTTTCTGTTATTTTGGGTACATCTTTTGGGTATTTCAGTTACTTTGCTTCACAGTAGTTGAAATGAAGTAAATGAAGTGCTAAAATGGCTAAACTAATTTAACTAAAATAACCAAAACACCAACATCAACAAAATATCCTAACCAGGGAAGCAGATATGCAAATATCCATGTTATTGCAGATATGCTTTTGTTATTTGATGGGCTCTCTGGAAATGTGAAACAGATCTGTGAATATAAAATATACTATTTGTTTCAGCACTGGTAATAACCATCCGAAATGAGGGGAAATACCCCACCTTCTGACCCATCACATAAAACTGACTGGAGGATGAGGAAGATCTGAGTGGACAAGTACTTTCTTTTTCCTCCAGCGTGTACTTCATAGATTTTAAGCCTGCCACTTTTCACTGCTGTTTTTGCAGGCCTGAGTTTACCACACCTTTTTAAAAAAAAATTCAAAAACAATAAAACATGCCTGAGCATATATCTCTTATGTGAGTAACCACAATCAAAGCTATGTTGGTTTCAGTTATGGCTGAAACAGATCGATTTGGTTCTCGTGGGAATTGAGAACCCTTAGTGAGATCTTGAGATCTCACTAATGGTGCAAAAATCTTGCGAGAATCTCTTAATCACTTAAGAAGAAAAAAACTGTGCATGCTCAGAATGGTCCAGTGGCCATTTTGTGCATGCACAGTTCTTTTTATTGTTTTCCCCCTGGCATGGAGTTGGTGGTAGGAGAAAAGAAGAGAGAGAAACTGAGAGATGACAGACAGACATAGGACGGGAGATTTGACATGGAAAGCAGAATACATGTGGCTCTGGTAAGTAAACTGAGAAAAAAATCAAGATCAAGAAAGGTTTGAGAAAGGGGGCTTTTCATGTTTCTCAACTCTTATGTAAATCAAGCCGAGAAGCTTGATTTTCAATGAGGATCAAGAAAAAAAATGAGATTGCGTGTCAGCCCTAGTTTCAATCCAGCAAAAAACTAAGAGTGTTCTTAAATGACCAAGGCTCGGGGTGGAGATCTGGTCTATGTCCCACTCATGTGGCGTGTGGGGAGGGATTCTAATGTGGGACCACCTCACCCTCCATGTTCTAGATCAGCCCTTGTGGTCCACCGGGAGCACTCTTCGTGATGTCCCCTGGATTGCTGGGGGGGGGGGACTATGGAGAGGGCATTCATGGTGGCCACACCTAGGCTGTGGAACTCCCTTCTGGCAGAGACCTGGGTGGCCCTGGACCTCACCTCCTTTCTTCATTATTGTAAGACCTGGCTGTTCTGCCGGGCCTTCATCAAGGGAGATGGATAGGGAGGGTAGGGTGGGGGAGGGTTGTTGTTTTTTGTGGAACCCGCATTTGATATTTTGTTCGATTATTTACTTGTTTTATAGTTTTTTGTATGTTTTTAAAATATTTTATACCTGTAAGCAACGTCGAGCTACTGGATGTTGGAGAGGTGGGGTAAAAATATTGCAATAATTAATGAATTAAATAATGGGTGTTTGGATACTCTCTCCAACTGAGGTTGGTCCAATAAAAAATGTCATCTGAATTGTCTCGTCTCCCTTTCTCACATTTTGGACCAACATGGCAACTGTGCTCTCTAGATTAAAATGGATGGTATTTCCCATTCTTTTTTAAATTGCTGGAAGAAGCTTGAAAGTCTTAGAGTGTTTACAAATGGCACAGTAACCATGGTATGAATCATCAGTGTGCAAATTGCACTCACTCACATGCTGAACCTAACAAATAGCCCTAAGATGCAGCAGGGTGTTGGGGGCAGGCAGGAGACATAACAGGAAGGAATGGTAGGCAGGCTCTTGGATCTGATCAAACCAAAGCAGTGAGTAAGGCATGTTACCTTCATACTTGTCTTGGCTGCACTGCCAAAGTAAAGCCACAAGCCACTGCTGCTGCAGAAACACACATCCCCACTCAAATCCATGTTGTCCACAGCTCTCTGCTTGCTTGCTGTCCCCTGATGCCTACCACTATTAACTGTTACAGATCCTTGGGGCTGCCCGCATGCAGGCAAACTAACTGACCATATGCCAACACATGGGTGCACATTAAGTCATATCAGCCCTCACAATGTTCAAATTCCATGCCAAATGTGATTCCCATCATTGCAGTGTACCCAAAATTGGGGGGGGGGGGGGTGGCTGGCAAATATTGATTTTATCCGTTTCAGTTCTAGATTTTAATTACTAGCTAATTGATAAAAAAAGAAAAGCATTAAAACGTATGACAATATAAAAATACATAAGTCAGGAAAAGAGCATGCTGAGTTACTTTCAGCATTTGTATGTTTGATTTAGCATTTTAAATCTTTCTAGGAGACTGTTAGCCAACTATATCCTTGATCCAGTCTGTGTGGGGTTATGCAAAGAACTAAGGATATGAGTCAAAAGGCTGACAAACTTTGAGAGGGAAGCAAAGCCACTCCTGCAAGTTACAGTCTAAGATGGAGGATGACAAATGGCAGATGCGAGCTGCACTCATACTGCAGCTTTTGCCAGAAGTGGCTGGAAGGGGCATGTCCAAGTGCCTCCATCACAAACAAGAGAAGCTGCACCACCATTTCCACTGCTACTGTTTCTAGAGCTTCTGGGGCCATGGGAGGAGGGACAAACTGTCTAGAGAGCTTTGATGGTGAGGGGAAGAGGAGTTGGGAGATGCCACACTACCCTGTCCCCAGAATTGGGGGAACCCACAATCAGTATTGCATGACTTATTGCTCTTTACAATATGAAGATGTTGGTATGTGGTTTTTTGGCTTGGGAACTTTACCCACCCTTCATTTAAGATAAGATTTAGCATTTTATTCTAATTCAAGAGCCACCAGGAAAGTTTCAGATAAAATAAATGTTAAGCATATTTAAAAGGAAATGGTACAATACATTTCAACTTGTCAGCATCACTAAGAACCCAGCCCTGAAGTTCTGTGGTATCCGTGCTAGACCTATGCACAGAAGTGAATACCACTGCAGTGAAAGGGACTTGTGGTAGCAGAGAGGGCTGGCACCAGTGGCAAATATCTTCAGGATCATTCTGCTTTCAGTTTCTTTGATGATGCTGACTTGAACACATTCAAACCTATGAATTGGTAGCCTAGCTTTTCACCAAGGGAGGGACCCTTACCAATTGAAAATATGTACACATGTACATACTTGGCATAACAGTACTCCCTCGGGTTCTCAGCATTCACGTACAGGGGCACCAGGCCGGGGGGCCGGTAGGGCTGGGGGTTTTCCAGGGCTGCCCCCTCAGTCTCGCACACGTTGTGCAGCACACAACAGGCACCGATCACCAGGGATGAGGTCTCCACAGTGTAGTCTATCCAGCCAGAGAGGCTCCTCCAGTGCTGCTTGAGGTACCCGAAGGCTCGCTCCACCATGGTCCTGCTGGAGCACAGGCGGGTATTGTATAGTACCACCGCAGGGTTGCGTGCGACTGGGTACATCTTCATTAGCCACCAGATGAGGGGATAGGCAGAGTCACTCAGGATACAGGAGGGCATCAGTACCCCCTCGATCCAGGTCATCCCCATGTCAGCAAAGTCCCACCAGAACATTCGGGCATAGAAGGGGGATACGCTCATGATTCGGGCATCATGACTGTGGCCGGAGTTGCCCGTGAAGATGACTATGAACTGGCCCCGGTGATCCACAACCGCCTGCAGTGCAGGGAGTGAAACCCGTGCCTGTTTACATACTCTGTGGCCTCCCCTGCAGAGGTGCCCAGGATCTCAATGTGGGTGCCATCCATGGCACCCATGCAGTTGGGGAAGCCTCGGGCCGCAAATCCTGCCATCACGACCCCCTGGTCCACCTGCTGGATCGTTCTGTCCAGGAGCACGCCCTCCACAGCCTCGCAGACATCCCGGAGGATACCAGCAACGGTGCTCAGGCTGACGCCAAAGTGCTGAGAGATGGACCGGCAGGAGTCGGGCATTGCTAGGGTCCAGACCCCTATAGCCACCCGCTGGACCATGGGGTCCTCATGGTGGTGTGCTGTCGCTCAAGCCAGGGCATAAGGAGCTCAGCGAGGTGGAGCATGGTGAGCTTATCCATCCTAAAGTAGGCCCTCCAGGCTGTCTCGTCCCACTGGGCCAGCACCCTGGCCCACCAACCCTGTGCCTGCTCAGTGACCCATAGCCACCTGTTAATGGGCATAGCGAGCAGAGCTGCCTGGCGCATGGTCTCCCTCCCCCATTGGAGGCGCCCGGCCACCTCACCGATCACCGCAGGCCAGGTTCGGCCCTGGCTCATAGACTTATAGTCTGCCCCCGAGAGCCTCTGTGGCCTGAGCCGGGCCAGGGCTCTTCTGTGCCCATGGTGGGCCCTGCGGGCCATTGCAGCTCTCCAGGCCAGGGAAACCTGCAGGCGGGCACCCAGGTGCTGCTCTGTGGTAAGGAGGCGCAGCTGCTCGGTGTAGTCATTGTACCACTCAGCTGCAAGCGTGAGGTGCATCCAGTAGGCGGCTGCCCTGTCCAGCTCCATGATGGTGGTGGCCCCGGGGGTTGGGGGATGGTTATGCTGGCCCAGTGATGGCCTGGGTTGCCTGGGGACCCTCCCCCAGCTGGCCGAGCCTCTCATTGCGATGCTGGTGTCCATGGGTGTGCAATAGGCATGGGCGAACAGATCGCGGTTCGTGTTCGGCCGTTTGGTTTGGCCGCAGTCGGTTCGTGTGTTCGTGTTCGGTGGTTCGGTTCGGCCGCGTTCGGTTTGTGTGTTGGTGTTCGGTCGTTCGGTCGTACCTCGCGTTCGTGTTCGCCCGTTCGGTTCGGTGGCGTTCGTGTTCGGCCGTTCGTGTTCGGTTGTTCGGGCAGGT
>QEPC01004587.1:236516-289830 GCA_003113815.1 Sphenodon punctatus
GTTGGTTCTGGGTGTTTTGACCACGGCCAGGAATTGGCGTCATGTCTTTGTGCTGCCCCGGCCTGTGATCGGCCGGCCCGATTCCCTGTCATGGTTCCAGTCCCGTCACGTCTGTTTGGGGCTTTTATTCACCCCGGAGGGTGGTTGTTCAGTTTTCCCCCACCGGGAATCCACTGTAGTGAACCGGGTGCCCGTAATGTCTAAAATCACCCATAGTCACTGTTGATCTGCCCTTTGCTGCCAGGTAAAAGATTGCCTGGTGAAGAATAGAGGGGATTATTATTTTTTTCTGTACTAGAATTTAAAAATATACTGGCAACCAAAATAGATTGTAATATTTTAATATCATATTAAAATAAAGAGGGGGGAAAAGTACTATTTATTTTATGTGGTATCTGCTTTGTTTTTGAAATCAAGAGGCATTTCTTCAGTTGACTCTGCTGTCCATGACTTAGGATAAGGCCAATCGAGATGTTAACACACTTTGGCCAGCATTATCCCACTTTGGGAATGTTAACATATGATGCAACAGATTGTATGGCCGGTGGCCACCAAATTTTCATTCAGCGCCGCCTCAGGTCAGGCAGCCAGTAGACACACGATGCATCCACTGGAGAAGGCTGATGATGGATCACATGTCACTGTTACCCAAAGTGGGATATCAGGATGTCCACCCCCACCCCACATGTGGCCAGGCCCATGCAATCCTGCCACCACCATAGAGAGACCGGGGCAGTTTGCCATTACTGTGTGGCCACATCATGGCAGGGGTGGGATAGTGGGCAGGCTGGGAGGTGGTGAGTGAAGTGGGGCATCCACCCATGTGGACAGCTCCTTTTCCTGTCCCGTGCCATGGTAGGAATTGTGACAGTTGCTGGCCTACAAAGTTCCATGTGGCGGGGATGCTCGTTTGGACAGCTCTCTCCATCAGTCCAAAGTTTGGTGGCTGTATTTGCCCTGCCGATGGTGGATTGGGGATGGACCCACCCCAGATGGGGGGTTGGGCCCACCTCATCCTGTCTCATTTGGCTTTACTCTTAGTTATACTTTATGTCTACAAGGGGTGTAGTCACATGAGATGCCCTGTGGAGGCTATCACTCCTTGGGCAGCCTTAACCCAGTCTGGGTAATCAGACCACATGATGTAGCACATTGTGTGACCACCAGCTGCTTCCAGATGTTCCCCCTGCCATGTGCCAGGGTGAACTGCTGGCTGGAACATGCTATGTCCTCAGAAAAAGTCAGAGGATGCATTGTGTAGCAAGCTTACCCTTTATGGGGTGAGGCTTCCCAAGGAGTGGCTGCCTGTGTGCTGGGGTCTCTTCAACCCCACTGCTTGGCAAGCTCAACTGCAGGGCTTTGAGTGTCAGGTGTTGTCATGTCATGGCTGGGGTCGGAACATTGGTCAGGCCAGGGGAGGGAGGTGGGACAGGGTTGGGTGCCCGATTGTGTGGCCGTAGGTCAGTCTGCCCCAGCTGTGGCAGGAGCTGTGGGAAGCACCTGTCTGCTGATCTCCCAACACTGGTCCCTCAGTGTGGTGATTGCGCTTGCCTGCTGTGGGACCGCGTGGGGGTAGGGTCTCTACAGCTCATGTGGCTGCACCTGGGGGTAGTGGCTGCATGGTGAGATTGTCTTGATTATTTATTTATTTTATTAGCACAAGCAATGTGCTTAGTGCTGAGCAGTTGTGATTAGACTCAGGTCCCTGCTCTCAGGAGCTGCTAATTCAGAATTGGCAAAAGGAAGGGTGATTAGAAGAAGGGCATGTAGGGAAAGACATCCATGAGCTGAGCAGCTGCAGGTGCTTAGCTTATTTACAAGGGAGAAAGGGGAAAATCGAGTAATCCCTGTGGGCAAGGAGTTTGAAAAGGCTTGAAGAAGAGGTAGGTTTTAAAGAGAGAATTTAAAATTGTGATGGAGGGAGCAGAGTGCATGTTTCAGGCAGGTAATTCCTGGCATAGGGGGCAGCAAGGGAGAAGGACTGAAGATGGTTTAGGGATCAGGAGACTCTGGAGTGGGCAAGAGTGGTGGCAGAGGAAGAATGAAGTTCCTGGGTTGGGAGTGTAGCATGAATTATGGGATGATAAGTCCCTTTCTCTCCAGTTGTTTGAACAAAGGAAAAATGATCTTCTTTCAGCAGTGGGCATAATCAGCTAAGGCCTCCACAACAAACAAGTCATGTCAGCCCATGGTAGTAAGACTACAGTTAGCAGCACTTTGTGCCTTGAAACCTGGTCCTGAATTCACAAGCAGGAGCAGCATCCATTCTGTCAAGAGGGCTGTTCTGGTGAAGCAGTGGAACTTCACCCCTCTAGCCCATTAGGGATGGGCGAACAGATTGCGGTTTGGGTTCGGCCGTTCGGTTGGGCTCCATTCGGTTTGTCCGTTCGGTTCGGGTTCAGCTGTTTTGGAAATGTTTTCTTATCGGATTTTTTTGTTTGTTTTTTATATGTTTTTTTGGTTTTTTATTTGGCTTTATATGGTTTTTTGGTTTTTTTGTTTTGTTTTGTTTTTGTATGGTTTTTTTTATTTATTTTTATTTTTATCTAATATATCTATCTATCTACACTAAATCTAACTGCTATTACCTATTCTAAATGCTATGAACTAAATGGATTATCTAATAAGTACACAGACCTACTCCTACAAACACTAAAACTAAATCACTAACGCTATCTCTATCACTAAGCTAGCTCCTACAACTAACTAACTGTCTGTCTGTCTGTCTATCTAAATGAAAAAAACAGGGGAAGGGAAGGGAATCTGGCATGGAATATATGGGAGAGGGAAAGGATTCTATGGAGGGGGGAGGGAGGGAGGAAGATTGAACACAGGGAACACAGGGAGGGGTAAAAACAAAAAATAACCACTAAATCTATCTAAGCTAAGCTAAATAAATAAATGAGAATATGGGGGTAGATGGGTTGGATGGGTGAAATGGAAGGAGGATTGCAATGGATTGGGGAGCTGGGAAATGCTGGGAGAGGGAGCCTCCTGAAACGCCTGTTGTTCAGGAACAGTGACTAGCTCAGAAGGTGTTGGGAAAGGGGGAGGCAGGTAGTTTTGTTTCTTGCAAGCCTCTCCACCCCTGGTGCCTGGAAGTCTGCTCCTAAGCTGACTACCCCTCCCTGTCACGTTTGACCTTCAAGTGACACTTTTTTGCCACCCGAACTCACCCGAATGCGATCCTAACTGACCAAACTGTCTGGTCATTTTGATGTTCGGAACTGAGTTCAGTTCGGTCAGTTCATGTTCGGGTTCGGTCATCCGAACAGGCCGAGTTTGGGCCGAACTCCGAACTTCCGAACTGCGTTCACCAATCCCTAAACCCCATAGAGTCTGACTCCAGTGATGAATCAGACTCATTATTTTAATTTTACATGTAAGGATGTATAATTGCTCATCCACATGTAACCCTCACCAAAATTAAGAGGCTAGATCCCCAGCTGGCATAAATCAGTTTAGTTTTATTGACTTTAATATTGCTTCACTGGTACAAAATGAAGATCTGGCCAGCGATGTGCATCTCATGAGGTTAGCCCACTGATCAAAGATTAAACTCTATGAATAAATCTTGCATTGGGAAGGTCAAACAGCAGCAAAAAGGGAACAGAACTTAGGATTAGAAAATTTCACAAGAAAGGAATAGCTATCCCTCTTTGGTTTTTTTGTTTTTTTAAATATAATTTAAAAAACAAAACAAAAAAACAACCCCACTATTTCCTAAAGCCTTTTTTCTTCATTTTCTGAAATTTAAAAAGGAATTTTCCAACCTCATTTCTTAAACCAAAGATCTGACTAATGTGTTTTACAGTACAATACTATAGAATTGCAGCTAATGTATTAAGCAGCTCCCATTAATTTTTATCAGTTGACACCACTGCTTTATGCAGGACTCCTTTTGTTACACGGCAACCGCTACCAAATCTTGACAAACTCTTAAGCTCTTACTTTAAAAGAAAATGTATATATTTCCCTGTATAGGCTATTATAAAGTATAACAGAAAGGTTTAAAATAAATCACCTTGTTAATTTGTCAGTGACTGGATTTCCTCTTCACACTAGAACATTAATATTTTCATCATCCACAGTGATTGGAATTTTATGTTTGAATCAACTTTGCTATTAAGACGCAGCATTAAAGCATAAAGGAAAAGCTTTCTTAAGTATATTGCAGCAGGATTTTTAAAAAGAGGATTATACGGAGGAAAAACGAGATAATTTATAAAGAGCTAAAAAGAAGTGATCCTGATTAAAATTCCTGCTCTGAAGTTCAGGTTTTAGTTATTAAGTCTAGTAGTCATCATGTAGTATAAAGATATGAATTTATAGTAACTTGCTATTTGCTAACTTAGATGATTATTTTTTAAATTTTTCTGATTTCCCTGATTTTTTTTTTTCTCTTTCTGGAGTCAGTGGTCTTTACCAGTTTTAGAAGTACACTTATAATGTTCAATAAGCCAAAGATTTTGGGAGGTAATTCTTTTTTTAAGGGCCAGAGTGGTTCATATTCTCTTGGCATTGTTATCTACTGCACGTGGAGTTCACCTTTGAAGACAAAGGGTGATTTTAGATGTGATGGGCCCGGAGGTCCACCACGCTCAATCACGCACCAGGATCTGTTGTGGATCCTGGTGAGGAATCAGGCTAGCCATCCTTTAGACGTGCCGGCCTGATTCTCTGTGGGGATCGGGGTGGGGGCGGGACTGGAGGTCCAGAATCGTGGTCATTGTGATTCCCGCCATGTATCCGCCATGGTGAACATCTGGCGGAACTCACATCAGACATTACAGGAATCACGGCCACCACAGGGGATTCACTGTGGTTGACCGTGATCCCGTAACGTCTGAAATTACCCAGAGTATCAATCACGGTATCATTCTCTCTACTGAAGGAGAAACCATGTTAGTATTTAATAGCAGGGGAGAAAGTGATTCCTATGCTGGGCCTTACCATATCCCTTTCTCCTATTAGTCAAGATATGGGATTTGATTAAGCCCAGCTGGGCAATTGGAAAAAATGGCCAGCTTATCTATGGAAGTGGCTTCTGAACCTGTATGATCTGTATGATTCTGTATGACACCTGTATGATTCTTCAGACACAGGAATCATTGTGGGGAGGCAATCACTGCACATGCATGCTCCTGGGTATTTCATGACATGTGTTGGTGGTTGATTTCAGGCATTTTTCCATTTGATTTAGGGAAGAAGGGAGTGATGACAAGGGAATGTGATGGATGTAAAGGAAATGGAGTGACAGGATCTTTGTGTTGCCAATTAGTGTTTTTTGATAAGAGTGTGTGTGTGTGTGTTGTTTTTTGAGGGGGTGGAATTTATTTTGTCTGGGTTCATAAAATATCTAGGACTCTTGGTGTGTCCTTGATGACTTTCTTTCACCAATCTCTGGCTATGTTTCTTGACTCTTAGACCATTTTTATATGAGCGGGATTTCTTCCACAGTTTAAACCTGCAACACTGGGAAACCCCATAGGGGGTGCTTTAGAAGCTTCTCCATGAACCGGAGATGGAGCCTTGGGTACCCGCCATTGAACAGATATAACTGTGTCTGCCTCTATCCCATGACACACATCATGGGTGAGGGAGAACGATTGTGTCCCATAGGGGTGTGCATGTCATTTTCATTATTACAATAACGATAACGAAAATTGCCATTTTCATTTTTGTTATTGCAGTAACTAAAATGACAATGGATAATAACGACAACGATAATGAAAATGAGAATGTCGTTATCATTGTCGTTATTAGTGCTGTGGCAGTTGGGTTTTGTTTTGGATAGAAATGGAGAGGGGAGGGGGGACCAGACATCTGAGAGCCCTAAACAGGATTGAACTCTTGAACTGTGCCTGTGTTGGGAGGGGCGAGCAGCTCAGCAGTATCTGATGGATTTATTTCTGGCCAATGAGAAGCGCAAGCAGGCCCCAGCAGTCTCATGACACTCTGTGATTACTCAATGCCTGTTGCCTCCCACAACCAACCTGTTCTGGAGGGAGGACACTGCAACCCTGGTGGGCCAGGCTTTTTCTCTATGTTGTGTGAGAGCTCTCTGCTTGTCAAGTTGCATTGTACAGAACTGGGGTGCTTGCGCACAAAAAATCCTAACTAGCTCTCATATTAATTCCTTTCTTTCCTCATACCCTACATTTAATTTCTCCCTTTTCCTGCCCTTTGTTAGTATATGCAACATCCACAAGTTAAAACTCACTGTTTATAAGAGCAATTGATTTAAGAAGCCACTAGATCGCACTGTTATGATTGAAATTTATGTGGAGTGAGATGGGGTTTTTTTCTTGTTGCATTTTAATCCCTCTCTTTCTTTCTTCCGCTCTGTGGTGTGGTTCTTTATGTTCTTCATCCCTTCCTTTCCTTTCTTGTTAAATGTAACACAAGAAGCATTTGCCTTAGAATTCTGAGTAAAGTTCTGTTTAAACCTTCAGCTGTGCTTGTCCTTGAATGAGGTGAATCAAAGCTTACTCTGCAACAGGTTATGGGCCCAGAAACCTTCAGAACAGCCCAGAATAACCTTGAAGATTACAAGGAAAGGCTCAGAGCAGTCCTGCTAACTGTAAGTAAGCTGAAACAGAATGCCAAACAAGAAGGAAGGAAGCAAACATGGCCAGCAGCTCTGAATTAAAGCTTTCAGTTTGCAAGCTCAATAAGCTGAACTACCAATTGTTCAAGTTTAAAGTAGAAATGCTACTATCCAAAGATGACCAATGGGAGGTAATCACCCACAGACAGACCATCAGAAAACCCTTAGGAGTGGGACAAAAATTTTTTTTTAATTTTTATTTATTTATTTAATCAATTTTTACCCCGCCCCTCCTGCCAGGCAGCTCGGGGCGGCTTCCATCAATTAAAACACAATAAAAATACAATAAAATCAATTTAAAACAATCATACACTTTTAAATATTAACAGGGCCACAAAACCAATAGCTGGGGGACTAAAATCTCCCTACCCACCCTCCCTCCCAAAGGCCTGGGCAAACAGCCAGGTCTTACAGTTTTGCCGAAATGTTAAAAGGCTAGGGGCCAGGCGAGCTTCCTCCGGAAGGGAGTTCCACAGCCGCGGTCCCACCACCAAGAATGCCCTCTCCATCGTGGCCCCCCGCTTAACACGGGGGACCTCCAGGAAGGCACCCCCGGAAGATCACAGGAGCCGCTCTGGGGCACGAAGGGCGAGGTGGTCCCTAAGGTATGAGGGGCCGAGACCATGTAGGGCTTTATAGATCATCACTAGGACCTTGAACCTGGCCCGGCACACTATCGGCAGCCAGTGCAGTGCTCGGAGCACCGGTGTAATGTGCTCCCGGCGACCCGTCCCTGTCAGAAGACGAGCCGCCGCATTCTGCACCAGCTGCAGCCTCCGAGCCAAGAACAAGGGAAGCCCCACGTAGAGCGCGTTGCAGTAGTCGAGCCTCGAGGTGACAAAGGCATGGATGAGGGAGGCCAGGTCCGGACCAGAGACATACGGACGCAGCCTACGCACAAGATAAAGCTGGCGGAAGGCAGCCTTAGCGACTGCCTCCACCTGCCGCTCCAGATGCAGGTCTGCGTCCAATATTACCCCCAGACTCCGAACCTGCTGAGCTACAGGAGGGCAAACCCCCCCAACTAGGGGGGCCACCACCCCCTTCGCCCTCCCCACCACCATCACCTCCGTCTTATCTGGGTTGAGCTTCAGTCTGCTCAGCCGCATCCAATCCGCCACGGCCTCCAAACATTGGGATAGCAACGAGATAGCAGGGTCTATAGACATGCAAAAGCAACAATTAGCTTGCTGATGGAAGATGACTAATTAATCCACATGAGAAATGAGGCCACAGCAAAGGGCATGTGGAATGCACTGCAGAAACTGCATGAGAAAACCAGCTTGAACAATAAGCTGTTTCTCCTAAGGAAACTATACCAAATGAGACTTGGTAAAGGGAGGGAAATGCCGGACCACATAAAATCGATGCTGGAAGTGGTGGCTCAGCTGTAAGGGATTGGAAACAAGGCCTGAAGCTGAACTGACACTGGAATTTGTAAAAGAGAGACTCATGGATGAATTTCAGCGCAGGAAAGAAATCATGCAGGACAATCAGGACCAATACAAGGAAACCAACATGAAAACCACAGAGGTTGGCAACCAGGGTGGGCAGACAGGCAGTGTGGCATGAGACGCAGTAGGGGAGGCAGGCTGGGACCTTGGCAGGGCACTCAGATAGACTTTCAGAGACTGTGCAGCAAGAGAGCGCCAGTCAGATAGATGGGCTGAGATTGTCTAGCCAGAGGTTGGCTGGCCGGCTTACAGTTTCCCAATGCCACCCAGCATCATGATATCAGTCAAATAGGCTGTCCGGGGCCATCTAGTCAGAGAGAGGGAGAGGCAGAGCGGGCGACAGGCATTGGGAGGGAGGGACGCCACATCATCAGCAGAAGGCCGGATTGAGGAAGAGCCCCGTCCCAAGAATGCCCCTGGCATGGAATGGTATGTGCCACTGCACCATCAATCCATGTCAAGGGGCATCTCGGGGAATCCCAGCAGTGTGAGGGCAACTTAAACTGGGAGGCCAGGAAGCCAATCAGGCACCTAAACCCCATGTCCCTGACCACTGAGAAGGGCTGCCCATCGAGCGCAATCATTTCCCCCAATATGCCCGTGGCTTTCACTTGAAAGCCCCGTTGCTCTCCACGTCCTGCAGCTGCTGATGGACATGGCAGCTGCCCACACTCCAGCTCCTCCATGGTGCACTGATGCTTCTGGGCCTCAACTGGCTGCTGCTGCTACTGCTGCTACTACCGCTGTTCCCCCCTAGCAACAATACCGCTCCTGCTGCTAGAGGTAGCTGCTCAAGGAGGACGTTTGCCCGCTGATGGAGGTGGACGACTGGCCACTGCAGTCGGGAACCTGATGGCGTCCACTGCCCCTGCCTGCCCGCTTAGCAGCACAGCACTGTGGCATGCCTTGAGGTGCCTCGCCATGGCAGTTGTGCCAAGGTTGGTGATCACCTGCCCACGCTTCACCACCTTCTGGCACAAACTACACTGAACTTCCCTGGAATCATCCACTTGCACCAACTTAAAATACACCCAGATGGAGGATTTTTTGGCCCCTTATGCCTTCTGGCTCGCACCAAGTGATGCACCACTGACAGCGCTGATGGGAGGGGCAGAACATGGTGGTGACACAGTTCTCAGAGGGACAGCCATCACCTCAGCACCAGACATCTCCTACAAAGGAGTAGTATCTGCCTCGCTGTCCCCAATCTGAAATATGTCCCATGAAGGGAGTGCTGGGACTCTGAGGCTTATCGACTGCCAGTGCTGCTGCCACACTCCCTGTGCCCCTTATAGCTTCTGATGCTACTGCTGGTGCTACTGCTGCTCCTCTCCATGCTGCCATTGCCCAGGGATCCAGCCCTGTCTCTAGCAGCTGGGGTGGGATCCACCAGCCCTGGACTGCTGGGGATCACATCAATAATGGGGGACAATGGTGGCCCATGATCAACATCCGAACCTGAAGCACCTGCACCTACTCCTGCAGCTCCAGCAGATACAGCTGCAGCCTCCTGAAATGCAGGCCTTCCAGTGCCCTGCATGGCAGTCGATGATGCTGGCAGGAGGTGACGCCGAACCACACCCCTAGTGCCACAGCTAGGAGTCTCTGAAGCCTTTCTCCCAAAATCAGGCCTATGCAGTTTGGGGTGTGGTGATGGGCTCGGGCTGATGCCTGCCACTCTACTGGCATGGCCCCTGCCACCTCTGCCATATGCCCCATTGCCTTCCTTATGGGAAGCAGACCAGCCTCTCCTGCTTCCCTTCTCCATTTCTCCAACCGAAATAATGCATAGGAAGATTTTATATATGTTTTCATTTATTTATTAAAATGTGGAATATAATATATATCTACTACATGAAATCTAACTGCTTTTAACTATTCTAAAACCTATGGTACTGAATGGAATATTATTTAATATCTAAAAAGGCTTGGCCTACAAACACACTATAAAATATTAGGGATGTGTGAACAAAATGGGTTTCAGATGTTTGTCCAGTCAGTCATTTGGTTTGGGAACCGAGTTCGGGTTTGGTCGTTCGGTTCAGGAACCGAGTTTGGGTTTGGTCAAATGTTCAGTGGAGGTCAAACCCTCCAGGAGGCTTGGGAATTCCAGGGACCCCCAGGAGTGCCCATGGTGGCATGGCAGGCCTTCAGAGATCCAGCAGCAGAGACCGGGAAGGCTTGGCCCTTGGCACCCTGGGTTGCCCGGGTGTTGCAGGCTGGCAGGCCTCCAGTTCTGCTAGCTCTATGTTGACTGGGTTCTCCATTTCTAGCCACCATCATAGCATGCAGTGGCTGGCTGGATGGCCACTTGAATCACCACCAGGCAAGGCTACTTGATGAATTTGCAGAACAGTTGGTTGAGATCTGGTGAGTAGGATGCTAGTCTGCAATGCCCGGCCCCATATGGGTGCTGTGCCAGCCACCAAGCCCTGGCCGGGCCTCTTTCCAGCATCATCACTGAGGCAGGTGTGGAAATAACCAGGAGGAGCTTACTTGCAGGCTGGCTGGCATGGGTGGAGCAGCAGTAGAGGCCCTGATAGCATTTAGTGGCTGGCAGCACCCCCACTAGGTCATGTGTTGCAGGCTTGGCTCGTACTCAACAGAACCCAAGAAGCTCTACTGCCAATTGGTCAAGCCTTGCCCAGTGGTGAATCACGTGGACCCCCAGTAGCAGACATTGGATTGCCCGGTCTCAGAACCCATGGCACAGCAAAGGAGGCATTGGCAGAAGCAGCAGACATTTAATTTACTGGTCTTAGAACCCATGCCACAGCAGAGGTGGCATTGACAGCAGTGACAGACATTGGCTTGCCAGGACACAGTAGCCGTGGCACAGTAGACAGCAGCAGCAGGATTTGCCTGTGCGCAGCACCCATGGATGGTAGAAGCCAGGATGATAGGATTTTCAAGGGAAGAGCTTCAATACAGCAGCAGACGGCAGCAGTTGAATTGTGTGGGCACATTTGGATTGGCCAGGGCAGAGCAGCCACGGACCAGCAGATAGCAGCAGTGGGATTACCAGGCCAGTAGGGCACCCAGGGTTGCCAGGGAAGGCATATAGCCACCTTGGCATGAGAGGCAGGCTGGGGCAGGACTTCAGCTTTGCCCACAGGGTGGGCAGACAGGCAGCATGGAATGAGCAGAAGGCAGGCAGACTGAGGCAGACTTTCAGCATTGACTACAGGGTGGGCAGATATGTGCATCAGACAGGGAAACTGAGGCAGACAGACTGAGCTTTGAGCTTTGCAACCTGACAGGACACTCAGATAGGCTGACAAAGATTGTGCAATGTCATTTTTAGTATGGTCGAAATCAATACCGATACCAATTTCAAAGATTTTATTTTTGTTCTCAGTATCGGTATCGTTTGGTCCCGTGATCACACCAAAAACAGGAAACCGGAAACAATATTTCAAATGTGTGTGTTCTGTCTGACTTGTGGATTGTGGTGTTGTGGCTGTGTGAAAAATTGATTGTGTGTGTTGTGGCTGTTTTGTGTGTCTGTGGTGTGTGATGAAGGATGGAAGATGGGGGGAAAATGAATCTGAGGAAAGTCAAGGTGGAGGAGGAGGAAGACCAACCTAGGCCATCTGTTGAGGTGGTGGAGGTCGGCTCCTTGCCAGAGGAGGAAGAGGGCAGAGGAGATGCCACAGCTGCCAGGTTTGTAAAATTTATTTTTGTTGATTGTTCCAATAGCCAGGCATGAGACGTAGCACCCACCCAGAAGATACGTGTCAGCCAGGGTTTCTAATTGCCATCCCTAGCACCCAAAAAAGGGCAGGATTTGCACGTGTGTTATTTATGGGTCTGCCAGAGAGAGAGGGGGGACTCTTTCAGTAGTAGTAGCAGCAGCAGCAGCCAGAGTCTCAACTTGCAGACACTACAGCACCACCAGTGGTGTATGTAGAAGAAAGGGAAAGAGGCAAGTAGGCAGCACTGCAGCAGCAGCACCATCCATCCACTTGGTGTCGGAGAATGGGTATTCCTGTTGGAAAGACTAGAGGCATCACCATGAATGCATGATATTATGTAGGTGTTGTTTATGTGTTCCTGTTTCAGAGAGGGTGATGATGAGGATGCTGCTGGTGCCACCAGAACCCCATCACAGCGGTGGTTGCAGCCGCAGGAGCCACCTGAAACCAGGTCCATGAGGTCTGTGGTGTGGAAATATTTCTACACCCCCAAGGGTGGATTCGCAGAATGCAAGGTAAGACATGGGGTCTGGAACAATAGGGAATGGATTGCCCTATGACCTGTTAGGAAGTCACACACAGGGAGAGAGATTGGCCAGCCACCCACTTGTGGAGACAGAATGCAGGTAGGGCTTGATAGATCATTGGTCTGACACAGTATGGCTCTTCTTATGTTCCTATTTTTTTATCTTCTTTAGATCTGCAACAAAAAGATAAAAAGAGGGCCACAAGGGACCACATCTGGGCTCATCGCCCACATCGAGAACGTCCACCTACTTGAGGTGGCACATGGTCCTTCTCGGGCTGGAAGACGCAATGGCAGCAGAACACTCCAGGGAGGAACAGCCCACTCAGGAAGGGGGGGGGGGAGGCCCAGAAGAAGTGCCACCACCACAGCCCTTCCCCCTCCAGCTCTGCTGAGTAGTCTCCAGTCCCCTGTGAGGAGACACACGAGGCAACGGCCTTTTGGGCACAGCTCCAGAGGCCAACAGATAAATATATTGATGAGCTACAGGTCCAAGCCTGAACAATGGAGGACTGGCTGGTGCAACGTTTTGAGGCGCTCCAAGCATGGGAACGCAAGGTGGAGGCATATGCGGAGTACCCCACACAGAGATAAAAGACTTTGAACTTTACTGCCAGTTGGTCGCAAAGTAGAAGGCGTCCGCAGTGAGGGCCCTTGACGTTGCCCGGCAACATGGGTATGAGGCAGAGGAGGACGTGCTGACCACCCCTTGGTCCTGCGCACCCCTTTCTCCTTTCCCCCCCGTTCTGGAGGACAGGCCCACAGGCCCCTAATTTTATGTTCCTTTCTTTGTGTATATATATTAATATTCATTTTTTGTTTTATAAAGTTGTAATGTATGTTGTTTTAAAAGTTTTTTTTATAAAAGTTATGTGTTACCTTACCAGCTTTGTTAACTGTCTAAACTTTTATCCCTCTGTGCTGCTTCTGGCAGGAGTCAGAATCTCATTGTATATACAGCTTGTCAGATCCCTACCTGACAGCAGCAGCACATGGAGCGTATTAGTTCCAAGATGTGCCAGCAGGGTCTGAAATTGCAGATAGCACCCCAGGAGGGGCAGGGCTTGTGTCTGTGTGGGTGTGCAAGAGAGAGAGAGGCTGTGGCAGTCTGACAGATGCATAAGTGGGCATTGGCAGGTGCACTGCCTGCTCTCACAGAGAGATTGCCGCATGGAGGGAAGCCTTGGGAAGCCGAGTTGGGATATATAATACTTGGTTACATTTGTCAGTTGATCTCTTTGAAGCCCTCGAGTGGAGAAGTGTATTCAGCTTGTAGAAAGATCGCTGAGGGGGGGCAGACTTGCAAACAGTGCCCCAGGTAGAGCAACCAGCCAGGGATATCGTATTTCCTGTGACGGGGTGCCAGAGAAAAAGAGAGAGAGGCTCTTTGGCAGCAGGCGGCGGGTGGGAAGAAGGGATATTTCAGCTGCCGCAGTGGGTGACTACAGAAGAGTAGGCTGGCGGGGGGGGGCAGGTTGGTGGGCAGGTGCCGGTGGCCACTGGCCAGTCAGGCACGAACAGCAGCAGCACTCAGATTATGGTTCTTGGGACTGGAATGACAGCTTCTGGATGCAGTGGAATGGAATGACAACCCCCTGTGACTGAAATGATGGTCCCAGCTTCTTGATGATGGTTCTTCAAACTGGCATGACTGCTTCAGGTACAGTGGAATGACATCCCATGGGAGCTGAATGATGTCCCTAGAATTAGTGCTTGGTTGGGCACACTTCAATCAATCATGGAATAAGTGGTAGAAGGTACAGGGAAGCACACAGACAGGGACATATAATACACTGTGTGTTATTGTCCATCTCATTCTGGTAGGTTTGCTGCTGGATGTGGGCATTGGTCATGAGCAAAGATGAGATCTCTTGCAGGTTCTGGAAGGTGGAAACTTGTGTTGGATAATCTCTCCTCTTTTTTCTAGCAGCGAGGAACCTCTCTCTCTTTCTCTGGCCCTGAATTGCGGGTGACAGCATGGGTGGGAGCGTGTCTGTCTCTCCTTCTAGCAGCGGGGAGACTTTCTCTCTCTCCATGAGCAGCAGGTTGCTACCTCATTAAAAAGGTTATTCGTGCTGACTCTAATCATTCTCACCACGTCACCCTGTGTTCCATCCCCGCATGGACTTGTCTCATATTCCTAGAAAGGGTTGGGTGTAACTGTCACTCTCAAAGGGGAGAGTGCTTCTTAGCCTAGAGAGGAGCTCGATGCCATCAGGACAGGCATGCCATGGTGGTGGGCAGTTGCTTTGGGCATGAGCAGCAGGTTGCTACCTGGTAAAAAAAGATAGAGTTTTCATGCTGGCTGTCATCATTCTCACAACGTCACCCTACGTTCCATCACCACATGGACTTGTCTCATATTGCTAGAAAGGGTTGGATGGAAATCTGTGGGGGGTGCCAGAGAGAGAGAGAGAGAGAGAGAGAGAGAGAGAGAGAGACTGGCAGTGGGCAGCAGCGGATGCCTTTTTTAGTAGAGGAGCTTGAGAAGTTGAAGATGGTTCTTGGCACTGGAATATCTGCTTCTGGATGCGGCGGTATGACAGCCCTCTCTGCCTGTAACATAGGCCCCAGAACCCTGACACTGGATCCTGGGGCTGGAGTGTCTATTTCTTGATGCAGTTGAATGAAGGCTCTCTGTGAGTGGAATGATGGGCCCCAGAAACCTGATGGTGGGTCCTGGCGCTAGAGTGGCAGCTTCTAGATACAGTGGATGGACAGCCCTTCCTGCCTGTAATGTAGGCCCAGAAGGGTCCCGGGGCTGGAGTGGCTGTTCCTTGATATGGTGGAATGAAAGCACCCTGTGAGCGGAATGACGGTCCCCAGAACTCTGATGGTGGGTCCTGGGGCTGGGGTAGCAGCTTCTGGATGCAGCAGTACAACAGCCATCCCTGCCTGTAATGTAGGCCCCAGTACCCTGATGGTGGGTCCTGGGGCTGGCGTGTCTGTTTCTTGGTGCAGTTGAATGAAGGCTCTCTGTGAGCAGAATGACGGGCCTCAGAACCCTGATGGTGGGTCCTGGGGCTAGGGTGGCAGCTTCTGGATGATCTGGATGGACACCTCTCCCAACCTGTAATGAAGATCCCAGAACCCTGGGGCTGGAGTGGCTGTTTCTTGATACGGTGGAATGACAGAACCCTGTGGGTGGAATGATGGGCTCCAGAACCCTAATGGTAGGTCCTGAGGCTAGGGTAGCAGCTTCTGGATGATGTGGATGGACAGCCCTCCCTGCCTGGAACATAGGCCCCAGAACCCTGACAGTGGGTCCTGGGGCTGGAGTGGCTGGAGAACTTTGAAGTCTGAAGTAGAGAAGGGTTCCATGTGAACATCAGTTGAACATGTGTCAGTCGGTCCTAAGAGATAGGCAAGCACCGTTCCATCTTCAACGCCCTCACAGATAATGAAAGATACATCATGTACCTGGAGGAAGAGCTGGCTGAGTTTGTGCTGCAGTGGATGGATGTTGGTTTATCTTCCAAGTTCCTTCTGATTCTAGTCAACTTGTTGAAGTTCAACAGGTGCTACCTGGATTATTGTGTTGAGGAAATGGCCCATATGATCTGTACGGATGTGCGAAGAGTCATTCCTAAGAGATAGACACGTGCCGTTCTGAAGGACGGGCGATCGCCGATGGCCTCTGTTGCCCGTAGCCGATCAAAAGGGAATCAGGTTCAGATCCCTGAATCCAGAGCAGTGGAGACACTGGAGTCACAGCCAGGAATGGTCTCAGCACGAAGAGTGTGTGAGCCAGGATCTTCCATTCCACCCCATTGTAATGTTCAACCAGGGAGACTTCTGAAAATGCCTACTGACTGGATCAGTGGCTAGCTCAGAATGAATTGGAAAGGGGGAGGACAATGACTTTTGTTTTGTTACTTAAATCGGTGGAGCAGTGGCAGAGGCCCGGCCAGGGCTTGGTGGCTGGCACCCCTACTTGGTCGGGTTTTGAAGGCTTGCATCCTACTCTCAGGATCTCAACAAACTCTTCTGAAAATTGGTCAAGTCTTCCCCAGTGGTGAATCTCATGTTCATCCAGCCGCCACCCACCGGTGCAGTCATCCGAGCTATGGTCATCCACAAGGAACAAATGACTGATGTGCAGTATCAGTAGCAGCAGATGACATTGGATTGCCAGGGCACAGAACCTATGGCACAGTAGAGGCAGCAGAAGTGGACATTGGATTGCCGGGGTACAGAACCCATGGTACAGGCAGCATTGGCAGCAGAAGCAGACATTGGATTGACCGGGCACAGAACCCGTGGCACAGACAGGATAGGTGGCATTGGCAGCAGAGGAAGACATTGGATTTCCAGGGTGGGCGGGCAGGCAGTGTGACATGAGAAGAAGGCAGGCAGACTGAGGCAGGCTTCAAGCTTTGCAACATGGGCGAACAGACAGGCAGCGTGGCATGAGCAGAAGGCAGACATAGTGAGGCAAGATTTGATCTAGACCACATGGGCAGGTGGGCATGCAGCATGGCATGAGAGGAATTAGGGAAGGCAGGCTAGGACCTTGGCAGGGCACTCAGATAGGCTTGCAAAGACTGTGCAGCGCGCGAGAGAGAGAGAGCCAGTCATATAGGCGGGCCAAGATCACCAAGACAGAGGCCAGCTGGCAGGCTTACAGTTTCCCAATGCCACCCTGCATCATGAGATTAGTCAGATAAACCAGCCAAAGCCATCTAGTATGAGAGAGAGAGAGGGGGGGAGAGAGAGAGAGAGAGGCAAGGTGGGCACCAGGCATTTGGGAGGGAGGGACAGCACCTCAGGACAGCAGCAGCAGCCCAAATTGAGGAGCCCCATCCCAAGACTTCTCACCTGACCCCAGGTTTGTTGGCTTTTTGCCGAGCCTGTAAGACCTGGCTGTTCGCCCAGGCCTTCGGAGGGGATGATGGGAGGATGGGGTAGTTGGGGGGAGGGGATGTGTTTTATAGAATTTTAAAATGATATTGTTGTTTCTATTTTTAAAATGTTTATTGTTGATATTTTGCCTTTGTAAGTTGCCCTGAGATGCCATGGCATGAGGGAGCGACTAAAAAATGTAAAAATAAATAAATAAATAAATATCTGAGAGACCGCCTGTCCTTCCATGTCCTACTGAAGCCCCTGAGATCAGCGGGGAGTGCCTCCCTGTGGGTACCATCAGTTAGTCTCATTCATACGATGAGGACTTATGGGGGACGTGGAAGGACAGGTGGTCTCTCAGATATTTGGGTTGAAGTAGGGTTGTGAGGGGGTTGGAGTAGAACATGAGAAGATAGTATTGGGTAGTTTTCTTGGAGGCTGTGGGATGCCTGGGTAATTTTTTGGGATGGGGTTATTCTGTTTGTATGGATTTTTATGTCTCTATATATGTTGTTAGCTGCATTGAGCCTTGGGGAAGGATGGGATAAAAAAATTTAAAAATAAATAAGTGGCTAGCTCCCCCACCCTCTGAGGCCACAAGATCACTTTTGTGCTCCAAAGCAACCCCATCCAGGGTCATTTCTTTCTTGCTGTGGCTGGGCACTGCCACATCAACCCTGGTTTCAACGGCCATCCACATCACTGCTGCCAGGGCCATTCTCCTTTTTAAAATTGGGAGCATGACAAAGGTGCCTGTTACTCAAACCACCTGGCAGGTGGGAGAGCAAGGGGGTAATTACTGGGGTGAAATTATGGAAGTTTTCAGGCCACATTAACTTTTCCCCAAGCAAGAAGTCAGTAGGACTGAAACAAGAGCAAGATTTTCCATTCTGAAGGGAAATACCACCCTTTTGGGATTGCTTGCGATATTAAGTTGGTACTGTAGCAGGGAGCAGCAAGTTTAGGCTGTGGAGACTTTAAGAGGACCAGATTGGGGCTGAAACCACACCCACTCTGCAGTATAAAGAAATGAAGCAAGAAGCAGAGAGTCAGAAGCAACCTGGAAGCCAAGGAGAGAGGATCTCTTCTGGAGTGCTGAAAGCCACAAAGAAGCTAGACTGAGGAACCTCAGGAGCATGGGTCCAGAGGACCAAAACCTGGCTATAGAGGTGTGGACCAGGGGCCCATGTCATTGTCGTTTTCGTTTTTATTTTCTTTATTTAAAACTGTCATTTTCATTTTCATAAATATCAAATTGTCGTTTTCGGTTTTGCTTTTGTTTTTGTTTTCCATTGGTTTTAATTTAAAACACATTTTTGGCAGTAACTATTCCATTTTTCACTGTATTTGGCTGATACTTGGAGTGATTATACCTCAAATATAAGATAATATGTGTACCAAATTCCAAAAAAATTGAATAAGGAAATCCAATTTTAGAGGCAGTTGAATTATTTTATTCTGCAAAAATCTTCATATACATTATTAGGTGTAACTTCATTACCTCACACTTAATGTATATTAAACTTGGCAAGCTTATACCCTTTCCTATGATAACTATCTATGCCAATTTTCAGAATGATTGAAAAGGTGGTCATGGTGGTATAAGCAATTAACCTATAACTGTATGTCTGATTGTAACATTTTGATAGTCCAACCAGTGTACATGAATTTTGGCAGGAATCTATATATCACTTTTGTAATCATCTCTGACAAATATCAGAAAGATATGATAAAGGGTTCCAATTTTATATGCCTTCATAGAATAGGAGCCTATGCCAGGGATTCTCTTACGTGTCACTGTGGTATAAGGTCACTTTTACATGGATATCACCCACCCATAAACACCCATCAGATGGGTGTGAGAGTGTCCGTGTAAATGTCCACAAGTGTGTGGGTGTGCAGTCACGACCCACCCACCAACACCCATGGAGAAGCCGGGAAGGAGGTGGCATGCTCCATGGGTGAGGGTGGGTGGAGATGGGTGTTCAACACCCAACCTTCCGTGTAAAAACCCAAACACCCACACCCATGGGAATGGATCCTCTGAGTCCACAAAGATGGCTAGAAAGGCCACATAGGACCCCTCACGCAGACATGCCCACCCGGGGAGATGCCGGATACCCTTAAAAGGGATCAAAAACAGGACATGGGTGCACCAGCTCCCAGGGTGTCAGTATGAAAAGCCTCCGAGAAAACGAAGGGAGCCAGCACCGCTGGGGGTGACCCTGGTTTCTCTGGCCTGGGGCTTCGGTCGCCTCTCGGCTGCCTGTCGTAGCTTCCTCTGTCCCCCTCTGGGCCTGTCTCATTCCCCCCCTTTCCCTCCAGTCCCTTGGGCCGGGGGGGTCTGTCCCCTTGCCCACTGTCCTGGTACCTTACCCCCTCCTTGCCTTTGTGATGGTCCCCCCCCTTCGCCCACCCACCTCCATTGTTGGTGTGTGGAGAGCTGCAGCGGGTTTGCTGGTGACTGGTGTGGTCCATAGTCCTTCCACCTCCTTGCCATTCCCTGCCCGGCGAGCTTGTTAGAAGCCGCTACTAACCGGCGTCGCCAGCAGTGTAGTGGGGGTGGCAGCCGGCGGCTGCTGCATCGGGGACAGAAGCTCCCCCAAAATATTCCTCCCAACTTGAGGACACAGGGGCCGCCCCCCACGGCGGGTGTTGAAGGCGGATCTCCCCAGACGCTGCCTTGTGGCGGAGGGGGCGGAGCCAAGAGGGGAGCTGAGTCGCTCTGCGTGCATACGCGCACAGGAAGGGCAGAGCTACACAGTTAAGAAGGACAGGCAGTGATCACAATGTTGCCGGATATCAGCTCGCTGTGACACCGACCCCCTTGTTGCTTGGAATCCTTAGGATTATTGCGAAGTGCATCGTGTGGAGTCGTGTGCTTGGAATCGAGTGGAAGCATGAGTGAAAGGAGAGTGTGTGTTGTGTTAGTTTGTGGGTGTTGGGGATACGTGGGTGTGGTGTGTGTCCTTTCACTGTTTTCCCTCCCTCTGTCTGGGCCCCTCCTTCTCCTCATACCTGTTATAGTGTTTGTCTCCCTTTGCCTCAGACTCCCTGGGATTCTTCCCTGCCAGCCTCACTAGTCCGCATCTTCCCCCCTACCCCGAGCACTGTGTATATATTGCAGTGGTGGCATCGGGAGCTTGGTGGTGTGGTTGTGCGGGGCCTGGCTCAGGGCGCTTTCATCTCCCCCACCCCTCCCTGATGATCTGGCCTCGCCTCTAGTCGGTTTATTTGTCCATATAAGATCCTGAGGGGTTGTTTTCCTCTCCTTGTGAGTTCAGCCCATGGGGAATGTGAGGGAAGTGTGAGAGACCCGGTGCTAGAACCCTCTCTGCATCCATAATTCCCCTTCCTCTCGAACCCTTCCCTAACAGTATCTTCGGTCTTATTATGGACCTGGCTGAGAGACTCAATTAACTAACAAGGACTATGCAATCCTTCACCATGGAGGTCCGTGACATTAAAGAACGGCAGGGGCAGGGGGCAGCAGGGGGACTAGAAGCCTCTGCAGCATCCCCTGGGGAGGATGAATCACCCAAGTCCCTAGCAGAAACCAGGATAGGGGGGAAGGAACCCAAACATCCCCCGCATTGCAAGGTTAAGCAGACATAAGAAAAATTTCAGGGGTTCATGGCCTTATGCAAACTGGCGTTCCTGTTACAGCCACGAGCCTGTCAATCTGATGCCACTAAGGTGGCATTTATCATTGGGAATCTGGAAGGTCTTTCCCTTGAGTGGCCTACCTCCCTCCTCATAAAGGACAACCCCTTGTTAAAAGATTATAACAAATTCCTCAGGGAGTTTCAATTCTTATTTGACTATCCCCACTGGTTTAAAGAGGCCGAGAGTGCTAATGTAGTGCTGCGACAGGGTAAGGGTCCTCTTATGGAATATATCATACATTTCCAACATTTAGCGGTTGAAGTAGATTGGCCAGATAATGTCCTTAGAGTCCTTTTTCGTAAGGGCCTTAGTGACGAGCTAAAGGACCAACTTTCCCTTACTACACTGCCCACCACATGGGCGGAACTAGTTAATTTAACCTGTCAGATTGATGAGCCCTTGATGGAGCGAAGAAGGGAGCGCAGACAAGAGGGACCCCGACCTTGGCAGACTCGTCTGGCGGTCGAGGTTCCTAACTGCCTGGAACCTACCAAGGTGGATGAGCCTGAGCCTATGTAACTTGGGGCCTCTCAGGGGCCATTAACAGCTTAGGAAAAAGAGAGAAGGAAGGCGGAACGACTATGTTTCTATTGTGGGGCCCTCGGTCATTATGCGAGGCAATGTCCTCAATTACCTCCAGCCTGATGGATGTCGGGAATTGGGAAGGGCTGGGACGGGCAGGGAACATCCCAGTAAAAGTACAGAACTTCCCCGGCACCATAGCAATGGAGGTGGCGGGAACCGAAAAAGAGCTAGAGCATCTTCGAGTTCCCATCATCTTAGCAGTCTCGACGTCCCCTTCCATTTTGGTATGCCCTCATTGACTCAGGTGCCTCCAGGAACTTTATTGACCAATGTTTTGTGCACAAACATAGCATCCCTACTGAAACTAAGGCTCGACCTGAAGCTGTCTTTGCTATTGATGGGTCCCCCTTGCTCTCTGGGTCTATTACATCTTGTACCCCTCTCGTAAGAAGTACCATTGGAAAACACCAGGAGGCATTACGTTTTGACAATGTACAAACACCCGTCTTTCCCATTGTCTTGGGAATTCCTTGGTTATGTACCCGTAACCCCTTCATTGATTGGCAACACAAAGTAATTACATTCTTTTCTCAACTTTGTTCTTCCCACCATGTAATTAATCCACTTTTCTCTGCTACAACTACCATCGCCAATGCAATTTTTTCCTCTTCTCCATCGTTCCTTCCACAGGAATACCAGGACCTTGGTGATGTGTTTAAGACCCAAGAAGCTCTGGACCTCCCTCCACATAGGAGTTATGACTGTTCCATTGACTTATTGCCAGGCACTATGCCGCAATACGGTAGGATTTATGCTCTTTCTGAACCTGAATTACATACATTAAATTCAATTCAAATGTTTATACGTTTAGCCTTTGGCCATTACAAAATGAGTGTACACTATTATAACAAAAACAGGGTAAAATATTCCTTAAAACATAGATAAAATAAATGAACATATTTCACTAGAGGGTAATTGTTTGCCATCCACATACATTAAAGGAGTATATTGGGGACAACTTGCACAAGGGCTTCATTCATCCTTCCTCATTCCCCACGGGGGTCCCCCTTGTTCTTTGTTCCCAAAAAGGACGGGGGGTTGTGACGCTGCATAGACTATAGGGGGCTAAACGCAATTACAATTAAAAATCGGTACCCGTTACCCCTCATCCCATAACTATTAAATAGACTACAAGGGGCCTACATCTTTACTAAATTAGATCTTCGGGGGGGCTTATAACCTCCTTCGTGTGAGGTCAGGGGATGAATGGAAGACCGCCTTCCGTACCAGATATGGTCTTTTTGAATAGTTGGTTATGCTGTATGGCCTGGCCAATGCATCGGCAGCCTTCCAACACTTAATAAATGACATTTTTCATGATATACTAGATGTATATGATGTAGTGGCATACTTAGATGATATCCTCATCTATTCCTGGAATTATGATGAACACGTAGAACATGTCTGTACAGTTTTAACCCATCTACAACATCAATTGTACTGTAAAATTGAGAAGTGTGCATTTCATCAAATTATCGTTCAATGTTTGGGTTTCATTGTCTCTCCCCAAGGAATAAAGATGGACCCTGCGAAAGTCCAAGCCATCCTAGTCTGGCCTCCTCCTCAGGCTGTGAAACCGCTACAACGGTTTCTCAGGAGTTCGAATTATTATAGACAATATATTCCCAATTATGCAAAATTACGGCCCACCTTACACAATTGCTTAAAAAGGGGCAACCATACTTATGGACTACCGAGCAACAACAAGCTTTTATGCAATTAAAACAATCTTTTATGCAAGCCCCAGTTTGGCAACACCCTAACTTCTCTGTACCGTTTATAGTAGAAACTCATGCGTTCAATGTAGCTATCGGCGCAGTGCTATCTCAGTGTAAAACCGAGGGAGCCCAACCCTTGCCTTGTGCCTTCTTCTTCTGACAGCTCATGCCTGCCAAAAGGAACTATACTATTTTGGATCGGGAACTTCTGGCCATAAAGGCGGCTTTCAAAACCTGGTGGCATTACCTTGAAGGAGCGCTCCACCTCGTTCAGGTTATAACTGGCCATAAAAATTTAATTTTTTTACAAACAGCTCGTATTACAAATGCTAGGCATGCCATGTGGGCCCTCTTTTTTACTCGCTTTTTGTTTCATGTGGTATATTGACCAGAGAAAAACAACACTGTAGCTGATGCTTTATCTCGGAGTTATGACACAGCAGTGGAACCTGCACTCAAAGGTGACCCTCTCCTGGAAAAGAGAGTATTTGCAGCTGTCAGAATCACCCTTTCCCAGTTCCAGAGATTGGCACCCCGGAATCAAGAAACCAGAGAAGTAACTCGTGCTGTTGGAGCCACCAGCCTAAAGGACCATAATCAGGCCATTGTAGTTCCTCGCGGTGCTCGCTCTGCAATCCTTTGGGCGCATCATGATGCCCCTTTAGCCGATCACCCTGGCCAATGTCGTACCCTCCAGTTGTTACGGCGATATTTTTGGTGGCCTAAGATGAGCAAAGACACCAATCATATGTTCAATGCTGCAGAACATGTTGTCGTACCAAGACCTCTCGGAAGGCTCCGCTCGGACTTTTCCAACTTGCACCTCTACCTCAGGACCCTTGGCAAATGATCAACATAGACTTTATAGTCAAACTTCCCCCATCTCAAGGACATACATCGATATTGGTCATGGTGTATCAATTCACTAAGATGGCCCACTTCATTCCATGCAAGGGACTACCCACAGCTCAGCACATGGTTCATTTATTGATGCAACATGTCTTTAAACTCCATGGACTCCCTCGGACCATAGTCCCCGACAGAGGTTCACAATTCATTGCTCGTTTTTGGCGGGCCGTCTTCACTGCCATTGGTGTTTGCCTTGTTCGTACGACGGCTTACCACCCACAAGCAAACGGTCAAGCCGAATGAGCAAACCAGGCATTGGAACAATATTTACACTGTTATACGGATTATCTACAGGACGACTGGGTGACCCAGCTACCCCATGCGGAATTTGCATTTAACAATGTACCTAATGCTTCCCTTGGAATATCTCCTTTTTTCACCACCTATGGCTTTCACCCAAGACTCGCCCTTCGTGAACTTCTTGCGGTTGAGGTGCCTGATGCGAGTGTTCTGCTGCGCCAGATTCACCAGAACCATGTTCAATCCCGTACTATGTTGCAGAAGGCACAACAACAATTTAAGTGTTTTGCTGACCATCATCGTCTACCTGCTCCACAGTTCTCCGCTGGTGATCTTGTATGGGTCGACCGTCGTCATTATCCTTCTCTCCGTCTGTCTGTGAAGCTCGATGATAAATATTTTGGACCCTTCCATTACCCAGCAAGTGAACCCAGTCACCTTTCGTGTGGATCTACCCCCTCATCTACATTGCCATCCTGTGTTTCATGTCTCCTTGCTTAAACCTTTTCATTCTCCCCTTTTTCAAGACCTGGTTCCTCCTGCTCCAGTTCTGGTCGTTGCAGATGCTCCTGAATATGAAGTCTGTTGAATCCTGGACTCTAAATATTTATGAGATGCCTTGTATTATCTTATTGACTGGAAAGGATATGAGATTCTGAGCGCTCCTGGGAACCGGCTGCCGCTGTTCATGCCCCTCGCCTCCTTCGCTGCTTTCATGCTCACTTCCCTCTTAAGCTTGGGCCCCGTCCCTGGGGTGGGGGCCTTGGGGGGTGCTGTTAGAATCCGCTACTTCCGGCGTCGCCAGCAGTGCAGCGGGGGTGGGGTGGCGGCCGATGGCTGCCGCATCGGGGCTAGAAGTTCCCCCAAAATATTCCGCCTGAGTTGAGGGCACAGGGGCCGCCCCCTGTGGTGGGTGTTGAAGGCACCCCCCCAGATGCTGCCTAGCAGCGGTGGGACAACACAGGGCCAATAGGGGAGCTGCGTTGCTTTACGCACATACGCACGCAGTAGGTATGGAACTACACACTTAAGAAGGACGGGCGGTGATCACAGCGTTGCCGGAGATCAGCTCCCTGTGACACCGACCCCCTTGTTGCTTGGAATCCTTAGGATTATTGCAAAGTGCATCGTGTGGAGTTGTGTGCTTGGAATCGAGTAGAAGCGTGAGTGAAAGGAGAGTGTGTGTTGTGTTAGTTTGTGGGTGTTGGGGATACGTGGGAGTGGGTGTGGTGTGTGTCCTTTCACTGTTTTCCCTCCCTCTGTCTGGGCCCCTCCTTCTCCTCATACCTGGTATAGTGGTGTCTCCCTTTTGCCTCAGCCTCCCTGGGATTTTCCCTGCCAGCCTCACTAGTCTGCATCTTCCCCCCTACCCCAAGCACTGTGTATATATTGTGGTAGTGGCATCGGGAGCTTGGTGGTTTGGTTGTGCGGGGGCTGGCTCAGGGTGCTTTCATCTCCCCCCCCCCATGATGATCTGACCTCACCTCTAGTGGGTTTATTGGTCCATATAAGATCCTGAGGGGTTGTTTTCCTCTCCTTGTGAGTTCAGCCCCTGGGGCGCGAGGGAAGTTTGAGAGACCTGGTGCTAGAACCCTCTCTGGGTCCATAATTCCCCTTCCTCTAGAGCCCTTTCCTAACAAAGCTGTGCTGTGGTTGTCCATCCCTGCTGCCATGCCCGCCTGTGTCCCATGCCTGGCTCATTTTCTGGGGGCCTTGGGTTGGTGTGTGCGGGGCCTCTGCCGGGGGGTTGGGTGTTTGTGTTGGGCTCCCCTGCTGCTTCAGCCATCTGCCTTCCTCCTCTGTGCCCCTTCCTGGCCTGCCCCCCCCAGCTGGGGTCCCCCCACCTACTTGGCCATGCAACCCTTCCCTGTGTGGTCATGTTCCCTTCTGTGCGTAGGTGGGTTCTAGTTTGTGAGGGGTCTGTGGTGTCTGGATGTCTTGCCTCTGTCACGGGGCTGGCCAGGGTCTGCTACTTTGTGTCTCCTGTCATCCCTGCTCCCTCCTGCCCCACCCACATGAGGTCTGGCGGTTCAGGGGCAAAGCTGCATGCCACGGCTTCATTTTCCCTCAGTCTGCCATGCTGTTCCGTCACTGTGCTGGGTGGGGCTTCCCCACCATTCGGTGTCATGGGCGTCCATGTAACTTTTATGTGTGTTTGCTTGGTGTTTCCCGGGGTGGGTGTTTGGCTAATGGGTGTGTTATGGCCCCTCCCCTTCTGTCCCACAACCCCCTGTGGCACCGTCTGTGTACACGTCACCCACCTCGGTGACGCTGGGTGTTCACCGGGTGTGCTCACCCACCCATCTCTACCCGCTGGGCCGACAGCAGCGTCCGTGTAAAAAAGGCCTAATATAGTTTGTGATACCATTTGGCCATCAGAAATGTCAACCAAATATCCTCATTCTATTTTGTGACCATCCCAACATCTCTCCACCACTTGTTACTGGGAAGTCAGAAGCATCTGTATAGGAAAGAGCCAATAGAGATTCTCTTATGTCCTCTGTCACAGTGCTGCAGGATGCAATTGTGATGATAATTGACCAGCCTTTATATATAAACTATGTCTCCTGATTGTTGGGATGGTATTCCAAAAGTCCTAGTTAAGTCCCTTCTATATCCACCTGGGGCCGCCCCCTATGCCTACCTCGAAGCCACTACCAATTGGTCTTATAAAGCTAGAAGCATGCAGTAATTGGCCCGTGAATGTGTATGCCATTCTTTTGGGTTGCTCCACATTCTCCCTCCTACAGTCTCTCTCCCTCTGCCATGCCAGGTGCCTGCCTCTGACTGGCACTGCATGTGTTGCTATTTATCTGAATAATGGTCTTCAAGGGGACAACTTCAATTGCTTATAAAATTGGGTCCCTTTATCAAATTGTCCTGTAGTTTGGCAGAGATGACAAGGAAGGTATGTGATACAGTCTTGCCAAATATATTGTAAATAGAATGGAATATAAAAATGTTATAGATGGAAATCTATTTTCAAGTTAATGTCTTATAACATCAGGACCCTTTATCCAATCTTTCTGAAAAATGCAGGAGTGTTGAGCCTGTGGAGGGACATAATATTCACAGGTTTCATGCAAATTGGATAGAAGATAAAGAAGTTGTAGGCATGAATGTGAATGGAGCTTTTCTTAAAATCACAACATTCAATTGCTTCTAAAATCTGTTTCCGTTACCAAAACTTTTCAAAAATATTTGCACATAGTGCTGTCCATTGGGCTACAATCTCTCCAAGTTTAATCAGAATTGAATAAGGAACAAAAAATGTATCACCGGAAATATGTTTTTCAGTTTTTTCCCTTTATTTCAAAACAAAATGATGTTTTTGTTTCTATTATTATTATTATTATTATTTGTTTTTGTTATTGCAATAATGATAATGAAAATGACAATTTTCATTATCATTATTGTAATAACAAAAATGACATGCACACCTTGTGAGGCTATATTGAGACTGGCCAGAGGTTTGGTGCCTGGCCTAGAAGGGACTGTGTTGCATGTGTAAATAAAGTACTAGTATGCTAATCCCCATGGAGTAGTTGTGTGACTGAACCAATCCTGACAAAACGTATACATTGGCAAACTCAAACCTGCTACACGCACTTTGTCAATTTCTGGTGATTCTATGCTTCTGCCATTTATTTAATGATTTTTGTCACTTTTGGGGACTTTTTGTCACTTTCCAAAACTTTTGCATCACTTTCCAGGACTTTTATGGCAGTTTGATGGCAGTTTTGCAGCACTTTTACAGCAATTTCTGATATATTCCTGACACTTAGACTGCAGGTTTTCATCTTCACATCCGTGGGGGTGCATGTGGGACACACATGGGGCTTGAGACTGGCCCGTGGCAGCCCCGTTCAAATTGTGAAAAATAATGAAAAATGGCAAAAACAGATGGAAATCCAGTAAGATCATGCAAATCTTGCCGAATGCCCTGCTTCTGATGGAAGCAGCACTCACCAAGATTTCTAGTTTCAGGCTTAGAAGTTAGAATTATCCAAAATGACACTAAGGTCCAAAACTGATGATGCCTCAGGTCCCCGTGGTATACAGAGGATCTGCGGTGGATGAAGCAGGCAGGGCGGTGATTAGAGCGATGATGGCATCGTTCTCATAATGAAGTTGACCGATTGCCACATAGAGTCTTTTGACGTACCTATGCCATGGCTGTGCGGGCAGCAAAAAAGGTGTATTTTTCTGCCCTCATTGTGTCTGCTAAGTCATATTCAGCTGAGCTTTTCTGGGTAGTGAGGGGGCTTGTCAGTCCAGCCTCCCTCCGCCTGGACCTAGAGTCATCTAATGCTCACTGTGACTTGTTTTGTTGACTTCTTTGCGGACAAAATTTCTCAAATTCATCATGGGTTCATACTGCACTTTTGGCAGTTGAAACCACGGATTGTCCAGCTTTATGGGATCAATTTCAGTACGTGTTGTACTCCAATGCGGGGGATGCTCTTTGGACTGTTAAAGCCACCCATTCTTAACTAGACACATGTCTGTCCTGACTGGTTAAGGCCAGCTGGGAGATGTTAGGGTCGCTGCTGGATGCGATTGTCAATGCCTCCCTTAGGGAGAGCAGAGTGCCGGGCTGCCTCAAGGAGGCGGTGGTGCAGCTTCTGCTTAAAAAAAAAATCACTTGACATTGATGGCCTGGCCTAGTCTCTAACCTTCACTTTTTAGGGAAGGTTATTGAGCAGGTGGTGGCTCACCAGCTTCAGGAGCATCTGGACCAAGTTTCCTTGATCCCTCACAGTCTGGCTTTTTCCCAGGTTATGGCACCGAGACTGCGCTTTTGGAATTGGTTGATGACCTCTCCCATGAGTTGGATCAGGGTCATTCAACACTGTTGAACCTATTAGATCTCTTGACTGCATTTGATACCGTTGATCATGAGTTGTTGGTGACTTCGTTGCGGTACCGAGTCAGAGTGGGTGGTACCGTTCTTGAATGGGTGCACTCCTTCCTGGTTGGGACAACTCAACGTGTGGTGCTGGATGATTGTTCATCTTTTCCCCAGGGCCTCATATGTGGAGTCCAGCAAGGTTCCATCTTATCCCTTCTCTTGTTCAACATATATATGTAGCCTTTGGGGGTGGTTGTCAGAGGGTTTGGGGTGAGGTGTCATCAATATGCTGATGACACCCAACTGTACCTCACTTTTACATCTGACCCAGGTCTTGCAGTCTCGGTGCTTACCTGGCATCTGTCATCTATCAGGGACTGGATGAGGTTGAGCTGTCTGAAATGATGGTGGTGGGCAAAGCTGGGTATGTGATGGCCCCCATAATAGATGGTGTGTCCCCCCTCCCCCCCCGTCTCAGGTCCATAGTCTGGGGATGTTTCTGGACCTACATCTCCGTCTGGATGTCCAGGAGGTGGCTGTGCTGAAAGGTGCATTTCGCCAATTACATCTGGTGCAATGGTATAAGCCATATGTCTCAGACACAGACTCACAGATAATTTGTTACCTCAAGATTGGATTACTGTAATGCTCTCTAGGTGGGGCTACTCTTGGTGATGATCCAGAGACTGCAGCAGGTGCAGAATGCAGCAGCTTGGCTCCTTAGTGGGGTGAGTTGTCATGAGCATATTAAACCGGTACTCTGTTCTCTCTGCACTGGCTGCCAGTAGTAGTCTACCGGGCCCAATTCAAGGTGTTGGTTTTGAGCTTTAAAGCCCTAAATGGCCTGGTTCCCACCTATCTGCAGGATCACCTCACGCCCTGTGTCCTGGATCAACCTCTGCTGTCGGCAGAGAATGCCCTCCTTGAAGTCTCCGAGTTTCCTGGGTGTCCACTATGAGGAGGGTGTTCTAGGTGGCCGCACCACAGCTGTGGAACACCCTCGTGATGGGGGTATGCCTGTCCATAGACCTCCCCTCTTTTTGCAGACAGTGTAAGACCTGACTGTTGCGCCGGGCCTTTGGTGAGGGAGATGGGGAGTTTTTTTGTCTCTTTGCCAGGTTTTAATGTTTTTATGTTGTTTTATATTGAGTTTTATATTACTTGTTATTTTTATTGTTGTAAGCCATCCCGAGCTGCGGAAGCAGGAGGGGGCAGCATAAAAATGTAATAAACTAAACTATTTTTTTCCTGTGTAGTCACAAGCAACTTATATCCCTTCATTTTTTTATGTATGGTTAGCGAGTGCAACACTTTGCACTTGTCAACATTTAAATTTATCTCCCATTTTTCTGCCCATGCTCCTAGCCATGCTAGATCCCTTTGCAACTTTTCACAGTTGGTCTTGATCATAACCATCTTGAATAATGGTTGTCTGCAAATTTAACTACTTCATTCTTTGCTAGAGCTACACCAGGTACTAAAATTAGTTCCTGCGAGTAATGCCTGTATTTTTGGGCACCCAACGGGCTAACTGACAATTAGATCTGAAGCGGCAACTCCTTTTTCCGATCCGTTATTTCATTCCTCCATTTTGGAATTGCCAACAACTTTCTGCAAATTTTCCACTAACATTCTGTTAATTCTGCCAGCATTCCACTAATTCGAAAACTGTCAGAACAATCTCGGAAACTATCAGAACAAACATTGTTCCACTACTTTGCAGTGCTGGTGGAAATTGCAGAAGACAGAAACTGTCAGAACAAACATTGTTCCATTATTTTTGCAGTCGGTGAAAGTAATGGAATGAAAGTAGCAGAATAAAAGTAGCGAAAGATCTTTTTCCGTCAGAAAAAGATATTACAGCGACTTGTCATTTCAGCCCTACTGATAATCAATCAGGTGCCCGATGCCTGAAAATGTCAACATTACGCAGATAAGTTGACAAGACCAAGCTGTGAGCACTGTAGAGTCTGGCTCCACAGTGCTGCAGTCGGGGCATGTCACTTTCAAAGGCCAGCTGGAGTGTCCCATCCTACAGTGCCTCTCAGGTGAGAGGCACTGCATGGGGGTGCAAGCAGCATTTGAAAGTAATGGGCCCCAGCTGGGACCATTGCAGAGGATCCCAACTGGGGACTTTCACCATCAATGGCCAGTCTGCAGGGTCAAGCAGCCCATCTGGTCCTGTTTGGGCATCAGTGACGTCCGAATGGGAGCAGCTCAATTCGGGCACCGCCGATTCATCAGGGGTGCACGAATCTTCAGGTGCTTGGTTGTAGCTTGTTACATATGAACTTTGGGGTAAAGAGTGAGCAGTTGTCTGATGCTGCTTTTAGATGATCAGCTCTACTTACTGGTGCTTTCCAAATACGACTTTAAAGAGACTGCTCGAGCCATGATTCCTATGGTGGCCGGCTACATCCAGTGCATTTAAATGCACCCTGCATGGCTTTTCAGGAAGTGCTTCCTTCAAGCCAATAAGTAGAGCCACTCATCTAAAAGCCATCTGAGTAAGGGATAGCTTTAGAATATTGAGCCTGCATAAAAGTTGATTGGTGTGTTTGAACAGTAACTGACCAGGGTGGGGCTGGTCAGAAGAGTGGGGGTTAAAATCTAATGGTTGTGGAAGAAGGGGAGAGTTAGAGAAAGAGACCAGTAGATCAGGGTAAAAGACCACCATAACTGGCCCTTTATTTATTTATTTATTTATTTATTTCTCTCCCACCCCACTCTCTCAAAGGTGACTCAGAGTGGCTCACAATTGAATTAAAAATACATTATTAATACAAAAATACATAAATGAAAACTCTTATAGCAAAACATAAAATTCACAGCGCTCAGTGCAGAAACCCGACCTACCTAACCACTTTGTCTTTCTCTTGCATTTGTTTTATACGTTCAGTGTTTTCATACCACTTTGTTTTTAACTATTTGCAAGGTCTTGTGCACATGGATTATCAATGTTATTCTTCTGCTTTACAGTTGTCCTTGGCTCACTGAAAGATACCTGGTTTGGGTGTTTGGTTTGTTTTTTTAAAAAATCTTGCCTTGGTTCTGATTTCTGTGGCGCCTCATCTCTTTTGAAAGCTGAAAGTTGTTGAGAGAAACCTTATCTGAGAAGTAGAATGACAGGCTACGTTGCTGTTGTTTGCCAGAAACGCCTGAGCTGCACAGCAGGCAGATAGCAGGCACTGAAAGCTCATCTGAAGAGCTTGCACCTGACCTTCACTTGGTGGTTCCTGACCTTTCCTTTGTTAGAGTTGACCTTGTGAGGGAGCACTGGATGAATACCCCTTCTGAACTTCCTCTCGCCATTCCTGGGCACAATTATTTCTATGCATTCTTTCTTCTCTCATTTTGTTCTCTTCTTTGTCCTTTTCAGCATGTTCCTTTTCTCTCTCTCTGGTTTTTTTAACTTTTGATTTTTTACTTTAAAAACCTTTTTTTGGTGCTTTTCTTGTTTATTCCATTTCTCTTTATTCTCCAATTCACTTGAAATATGTGATGCTGGGTCAGGGAAAGAAAGCAGAGGGTAGACACCCATTGCTAAAGCCGTATGTGCTTTTCAGAATGGAGTTGAGTATCACAGGGCAAAAAAGAGAAGCTTAGACACATTGACTAAGGCAGAAAACTGCAACTTTATAGATATGAATTGCTCATACAATTTTCAGCCTTAGAAGTTCCCAAGGAATAAGGAGGGAAGACAGAAAAGTCTTCTAAGGGTCTGTTGAATGCATGACCTGTGGTCAGAGCAGATTTGCTGTAGGGGAACAGTGTGAACCAGGTCAGGCAGAGTTCTCTGATCTGTTGTTTTTAGCTGAGATGTCATAGAAACTCTATGCCAACCATGTCCTTTCATTTTCTGTTGCATGGTAAGACTGGAGGGAAAGTATGGGGATGGAGAATTCCTAGGCTGCAGGTATTACTTTAGGGGTGGCAGTCTGGAGGAAATTGCATATGTTGATCCATTATGGATTTGGAACTACAATTTCTGGATTTAATTATGGATTCAGATTATGGATCTGTATTTAAATCTTTTATATATATATATATTAGTCCATTCTGTGCATGTGTTTCCTTTTCCAAAATGACAGCAGCAGCATCACCACCATCTTGGAAAAGGGCAGTCAGTGTGCACATTCACGAAATGGCTGCTTTGCATGTGCAGATTGGCTGCCCTTTTTCCAAAATGGCAGCAATGCTGTTACTGTCCTTTTGGAAAAGGGCACATATGCAGAGAATGGTCTGGTGGCCATTTTCTTTCATGCACAATGAATATTTTAATTTAATTTTTTTTTTTATCATCGATTTAAAACTGAATCTGAAACAGACGTATTGCCACTTTTGATATTTGGAAAGATTAATCCGAATCCATAATGTCCACCCCTGCTATTCTCAGATGTCAGAATGGACATCTGGGGTCACAGGTAGCTAAATTAAGTCAGTTGCTTTAACTTTATCCCTGCTGCTCTAGCTTTATCCCAGGTGGCAAATGATCTGCTGGACAGTCCCAGAATAATCCAGTTTGTAATTCCAGGTTTATAACCACTTGATCTCCTCTGTGTGTCATGCACCGATTATCCAGAAAGCAGAATTGGACCACAGATTTTTCTAACAATATTAATGGGATGGTGAGATGAGGCTTCCTAGGGATGCAAGAACTAAATAAAATGTGTGATGAAAAAAGAGAACCCAATCCATTTTATTGTTAAATGCCCACATCATTTTTTGATTATCCCCCCGCCCTCCCCTCCGAATTAGAAGTAATAGGTAGGCTTGAAGTGAGAGCAGGGGTCCTTGTTCTATTGGGGAAAAACAACCTTTCAAGAGCAAGGAGGAAATCTACCAACATTTTTGTCATTTTCTGTTATATTTTGCTATTAGTTTCCGGTAATTTCTGATAATGTTTGGTATTACCAATAATACTGGAAATTACCGAAAAATACCTATAATACCAGAAATTACCAGACATTACTGAAATGGTGGGAAATTGCAGAAAATCACAAAAAATATCAAATATGTAAATTTCCTCCTCACGTGAATGAAGGTGAAAAGGCTGTTTCTGTTGGAAGCAGCACTTGCAGAGATTTTTCATTTCAGCTCTAATTGCAGCACTAGCTTAAGCCAGCTATGAGGACAGCAACTGGGGGTAACAGTCTAACTAATCAACAACTGGTTCTTTAAGAATTTCCCTTCCTTATCCTCCTTTGTGTGTTCTCCTAGGCTTTTAACAACCATTTCTTCCAAACTGGGTTGAACTGGTAGGATATCCTCTCTGGAAGTTTTTGCACAAGCCTCTCATCTGTGCCCTTTTATGACGCACAAATACAGTGTTCCTCCACTGGAGGCCCAAGCAGTCAAATTCATTCTGCCAAACCTGTTCCTGTAGCACTGTAATTTTGAGCTCAGATTTGTGGTGGATACTGGATTCGATTGACCAGAATAAACCCCAACTTATGACCCTGGAATTTCAGGGTTGTGAGGGTAGACATTTGCATTCAGTGTGTCTCCTATATTGATTACACCTATGTACTGTTCTGTATAGCTACTAGGGATGGACATTGGTATTTTCTCCTGTTTCTTTTTCTTTTCTTTCCTTTTTTTGTTTTATTATTTGTTCTGTTTAATTTTTGTTTCGTTTTCCATTGATGTCAATGGGAGTCTTTTTCCATCGAGGTCAATGGAAAACGATCCATGGGGCTTCAAAAACTAGTAAATTCTCTACTAACGTCAAGGGTAGTTTACTAATTTTTACTTGAGAGTGTGTACAGTTGAGTGGAGTTTGGGGAGGGGAGAAGAGAAGCACCTTGCCTGCCTGTTTCCCAGAGCTCATTGGCTGTTTCCATCCCCTGCCAGGTACTTATAGAGGGGCTGGGGCCCCCTTGGACATCAGCAGTTGGGCGCCAGCTGAAGGGTGACACCTAAGGGTGTCGGCCGTTGTCGGGGCCGTTTGCGGGGCCAAGGTGGCGGTGGCATCCCCCTCTTCGATGGACATCCTCGTATGTATATAGGAAGTGGGCCCTGCTGCAAGAGCACACTTGGTGGCTGTGGGATTGCTGGACTCCCTGTTTGTTGCTGAGACTTCCCTCCCATGGCCTGATAGTCCTCTCCTTGGCAGCTTCTGTGATTCAGCTCCAGGACCCAGCTACCTGGGTCTCTTTTTCTTCTGATTAGAGGTCCCAGTTGATCCATTTCTGGTGCCTGATGGAAGGAGTGCTCCTGGGCCCCTGCAGCGTGTGTGGGTTTTTGTTTTTTGTTTTTTCTTTTGCTTCTCAGGACCCACAGTTCAACTTATTAAGGGAGGATTTGTATTTATAAGCAACTTAGAGAGCATGCGGCGAACACTGGGGGCTCGCCTTGAGTGATTTTCTTACAAGGAATAGATGATGTCCCCTTAGCTATACATAATTTAGTTATCTTCCCCTCTTACTGTAGGGACTGCCCCAAGAACTCAGTATCTCTTCAATATCTGTTTAAATTACCAAGGAACTATACATTCGGTATACATCAGGTGTATTGGAATTAGCCCTCTGCAAGTAAGGAATAATGGAGTTAATGTCCAGAGCACTTCGGGCCCCTATATCTCTGGCAGAGGAAATATCCCAGGCGGAGAGGGTGTATGAGGCTCCGAGATCCCCTTTTATAAGCCAAACTAAACTTACGCACTTCTTTTGCTAAAGCTCTGTTAAGAGAGTGCAAAGAGAGACCCTTCCAGAAACTAATTGGCATAGCCAAGAGGACTCCTCTGCTACCCAAATGCAGGATCACATAAGGCTTGGAGCAGGCATCCCTCCCATATAACTTGGAGCAGCAATGTAACTTGCTCAACCGCAAATTTGATGATTGAAATGTGAGACTGGAACTTGATATTGATACCCAGTTTAAAGAAATGGAAGCAAAACTCGATCAAACTAATGAGCTATTGTTCGCGATGAAAGTTTTGTTAAGGGGGGTTGTGGCTTGAATTCAGTACATGGACTGGTAAGATGAATTCCACACGAGGTGTCTAGCTTAAATCAAAAAGACGCTGCTACACAAACACAGCCCAGCCTACACCATAGTAAGATTAGGGCTAACCCAGATAATAAGTTAAGGATGGGTGCTAATTTGATGGAAGAACTACCCATAGTGCAGGAAATTGGGAGTAGCGCCTAGCTTGCAGTAGGGACTCCCAAGGTGGTTGAACGTGGGGCTATTCACCCTAATCCCCCTAAGAGTATGGGACGACTACCTCTCACTATAATTAGGAGAAACAATTCGTTTGGTAAGAACTCCATGCCTCCAAAAATCTGTTCACAAGATACTAATGTAAGGTGGGCTCCTGCGCTGGTATTCCATTTAAATAAGAAGAGGAAGTACCATTTTCTAAAAAATGGGGCTTTGGATGACCATCAGTTCACAGCATTTATTCAGGAGAGAATGCTATTAGGCGTACTAGCAGAGGAGGTTGAAGAAGTAAAGGCACTGTTAGATAGGGGGCAGTTCCCAAGGTGGGAAGTTATATTTTCCTCCTTGCAAATCCAAGACAACTTATGGAAGAGCAGGACTTGTATGAAAGCAATGGGAATTTTCTTACAAATGGTGGAAAACACCCTGGCGTGAGGCGAGCACTAATCTCAAGACAACATAGTTTAATTAAGGACCTGGATGATTCGGATAAGGAAATGGTAGAACATAACCCTGATATGCAGGATTGGCTTATGCTAGATAGAACTGGTTCACCGGACCCTGTAGATTTAATTGATTTGGATTGGCATACAGGAGAAGGAATGGACATAGAAAATGTAGGAGGGGGCATTGCTCAGGTAACAGAAACCTGCTTTGACTCCTCCGTTTTGGAGTGTACGGTTGTCCATAGGCCTCAGTCTCTCCCTAATGAAGATAGTCAACCCATAGGAAGCATCCCTCTGGAAAGGGAAGAGGGCCCAATAAAAGAGCTGCTGTGCACAGAGCTAAGTTCTACATATTGACAATTACAGCAATCAACTTTAGGCTGTTTGTCGTGGAACACTGTGGAACTGAAATCAAAATTGGGGGATGATGACTTCATTAGGAATTATGAGGCTGTGTGCCTTCAAGAGGCATCGGTGTCATCCAAGGTAATTGCCTCATGCAAGATGGAAGGAAGCTCGCCTGGCCCCTAGCCTTTTAACATTTCGGCAAAACTGTAAGACCTGGCTGTTTGCCCAGGCCTTTGGGAGGGAGGGTGGGGGGGGAGGTTTTTAGTCCCCATCCCATTTGTTTTTGTCTAGCCCTGTTTTAATACTTAATATTTAATAGTTGATTGTTTTTAGATGGTTTTTATTGTATTTTATTGTTTTTATGTTGGAAGCCGCCCCGAGCTGCGTTGCAGGAGGGGCGGGGTATAAATTTATAAAATAAAAAATAAAAAATAAAATAAAGATAGCTGGAGTAAGGGGAATTAAAATCTTATCATGGAATGTTGCGGGTTGCAAGCAGAGGATGAGGGACACAGAATGGATCAAATTCTTGACAGATTATGATGTGGTATTCTTACAGGAGACCTGGCTCACACAAAGTGAGAGTGTGCATATCCAGGGGTTTAATAGTTATTGCCAGGATGCAGTGAAACGTAATAGGGGAAGACCGTCCGGTGGTCTGGCAATTTTAATTTCGGCAGACTGTAAGGATACTATAGTAGAGGAGCTTGCAGGTGGTTCATCTTACCAATTAATTAGGTGGGAACTTAACCCAGGGAGCTGTATTTTGTTATTGAATGTATATATTCTGCCTACACAATCCAGTTATTTTGAGCCGGAGGTCTGGATTAAATTGAGGGATGTGATAAAATGGATGTTGGAAGACTTTCTCAGGGCAGTTCCAGTCATAGTAGGTGACTGGAATGCAAGAACTGGTGATGGAACCCTGGTGATCAGACCCTGACCCGAGCATAATGCTGCTAGACTTGTACCCTAGGAGGAGATAAAGTGACCTAATAATCGATGAGCAAGGAAGGCGAATGTTAGAAGTTATTGCATCCTGTGGGTTGATTAAATTGAATGGAAGGGGGGAGGATGCCTAAGGAGGGGATTTTACCTTTATCAATTGCAATGGGAGGAGTGTGGTTGATTTTAACTCTTCACAGACATGCAGGTACTAATTCGACCTGAAAGTGACCATATGCCACTTATGGCATTGATAAAGGTGAAGAGTGGTGGTAGAAGGATAAAGGGAGCAGGCCTCGCTGCCCCAGGTGGGTTAGTAAGATGGCGGAGAAAATGGAGCAGTCAAGTGGCTGCAGAAATTTGGCATTTATTGCATCGGACTCACATGGCCAAGTCTAGGCAAGAAATGTTTGTAGAAGGGCAAGAGGATATGCAGTCCTACTCAAGGAATTATAAGCTAATTGTAGACAGTTTGGGGTTGCAAGTCCTTTCAAGGAGGACTAATATTAGAGATTCTCAACATGGTTGGTTCGATGCTGAATGCCAACAGGGCAAAAAGATGCAGGCACGAGCTCGGTGCAAGTGGTTAAGGTCTCATTCGGTGATCCATAGGCAGGAATATCTTGGAGTACGAAACCAGTACAAGATGTTGATAAAAACAAAGAAAACTCTGAGCAATCAGAGAATATGGGCCAAATTGAATATTGCAGCAACAACTAATGACTCAAAGCAGTTCTGGCAAATTATAAAAACAGGATTGAAATCTGGGGAGAGCCCCTTCCTGGTAATAGTGCCAGAATCGGAGTGGTTAGCGCACTTTAGGGAGTTATATACAGTCAAAGCCCAGGGTATAGATATGATATTGAGCGAGATTGCTGAAGAGGGAAACTGCAACAAGGAGGTGGGAGAATTTATCATAGTAGTTACCGAAGAGCAAATATCAGGATATATTACAGTCCTGAGGAAAAATAAGGCACCAGGGAAAGATTGGATCACTGCAGAAGCCTTACAATTGTGCCCTACATGGTGGTCGTTTTGGCTTTCCAAATATTTTACCTGATCAACAAAATGGCTAATATTCCACAGGAATGGGGGAAATCTATTATAGTTCCTATTTTCAAAAAGGGAGATCAGCGGGACCCAGAGTGATACAAGACTATCGTTTTAATAACAGTCGTGGGCAAAATCTATGTGAGAGCTCTGCTAGAACAGCTGGAACTATGGGCAGAGGAGGGCAAAATTATCCCGGAAGAACAGTATGGATTTAAAAAAGAATGCTCGGTTATGGACAATTGCTACGTTCTATCCCACATAATTATGAAATACACCTGGATAAGATCTGGGTGTATATTCCTAGTATTTATGGACTTATGTCAGGCATTCGACTCTGTGCCAAAGAAGAAACTATGGAAGAAGATGTTTTCTCAGGGTATAAATGGAAATCTTCTAACCCGAATAATCCAATTACATGAGCGAAACAGAACATGGGTGAGAGTATTCCCCCATATGGTCACAGAGGACTCCATACCAATAAATAAAGGAGTACAGCAGGGCTGTGTTCTTGCGCCCATATTATTCAGTATTAGTCTAGGTGACCTAATTAAGAGTCTATTGGTGGTCAGGGGACATCCTCCCAAGCTTGCCAATAGAGAAGTTACAGCTCTCATGTATGCGGACGATGTCGTTATACTGTCCCAGACAAGGAAGGGCCTGGAGGTGCAACTCAAACAGTTTGAAGGTTACTGTGAGATGAAAGGACTGAAATTAAACTATAAGAAGTCCCAGATAATGGTATAGGTAAGAATGCCAAAAAATGTTTTTGGAAGATAGGCAATGAGAGACTGGAACAGGTGGACAGTTTTGTATACTTAGGGATGTGTTTTTCCCGTCAACCTAATTGGAACCGGCATGCTCATTACCTCACCCTAAAGGCAAATGTAGGGGCCAAGGGCATTTTAGACTTGGCAAATAAGTTTAGGAACACCCCCCTGTCTCAAATTCTGAAGGTGTTCTCCGCTAAGATTCAAAGTATACTCATCTATGGGGCTGAAGTATTTCAGATAGAGACTGATAATCAGAGGCTGGAGATAGTGCAATATAAATTTCTGCGGAGCCTCTTAGGAGTCCCTCAGGCAGTACCCGGTGCAGTTGTGAGAGCCAAAACAGGGGTAGCTTCGATCGCAAGTTTGATGAATCAAAATAATTTACTATATTGGGTTAAATTGTGTGCTCGACCGGAATCCTGTCTAACGTCCTTATGCCTGCAGGAGGAACTGAGTCAAATGTGTCCCCCACTTACCCATGGATAAAGGAGATTATCCATCAGTTAAATGACATAGGTCTCTCCCCTGAATTTCTGCTGGGCAAGCCCTCGTGACAGCAGAAATTGATTATAAAAAATACTTTGAGGGATGTAGCGAATCAGGAAGAGGTTACCAAGATAGCAGAATGGAAGGTTGCACCACACCTCCAGTATATTAAAAGGAAATATGGCTATGAGAAATATCTGGACAATATTAGCGAATGTGATTTGCGCAGAGTTTATACCCTTCTCCACATGCAGCTATTTAAATCAACAGTTACATTAGGGCGGTAGCAACAAAAACCGTATGAACAGCTTTTTTGTCACTGCAATATGTCGGAAATTGAGGATGTTTATCATATTCTCTTTATTTGGTTTTTATAAAGAAGTGAGAGAGGTGTGGCTGGCCCCCCTATGGGGTGAGGACGAGCAATACTTGCCAAATCAAATCAGGCTAGGGAAGTTACTCGCAGCTCACGATGAGAAGGTAATTCGGGCGATTGCCACCTATGCCCATTTGGTGACAAAGAGAAGGGAAAGAGATCAGACTGACTAGGCAAGTAAGGGAGAAAGACTAAGTCCTTTTCTCTGTTAGATTTTATCTACTAAGTGGAATATATTTTACTCTGAATGCTGTTTTTCTTCCTCTGTTTTGTGGAAATATTGTACTTATTTGAATGTTTTAATCAATGTTTGAGTGTTTTTCTTTGTTTTCTTGGCTAAATGGCGAAAGCTAAGCCTAATAAACTTTGTTTGTTGTTGTTGTAAAAATTTTATTTGCTAAATACTAAATGTAAATTCACTAATAAAATACTAAAACCTCTAAAAGTAATTTTAGACTTTTCGTATTGCAGTGGATTGAAGAAGGAAAAGCAAAACTAGGAGTGACAAGATGAGAGAGGAGAGGAGCGGAGAGTACACTCTTTCAGGGATCTCTTCTGCCATCTTTCTGCCATTACTCCTACCACTGGGATTGATATCACAGAGATGATACAGGTTGCGATATGCACTGCTAATTTTGGGAGGGGACTTGAATACGAGGATAGAGGCCCCCTGGGGTGGGGCCGGTGTTAGAGATCCTAGTTCCGAAATAATCCCCCCCTTCAATAATGTCCATTTTTCCAGAGATTTAGTGCGATGCCCTAGAGCGCCCAGGCTTTTCCAAGTTCTTGACGATCTAGATCTTGTCATTCTGAATGGGCTTGTTCCGGGGGATATGGAGGGCAACTTTACTTATTTTTCACCATTGGGTGAGAGTGTAATCGATTATTTTATGATATCGGTAAACTTTCTTTTTTTGGTTTCTGAACTTAGGGTCCTCTTGCTGGTGGAAACTGAACATTCGCCCTTGGTATTAATTCTTGGATCTGGCGCTTTAAGCCAACAGAGAATTGCGGATTCCAGGGTTCCCCTACACCAGTGTTCGGGCCCTGTGAGTTTTTGTCCATCTCGTGTAAGGTGGTCGGGGGAAGTGGAGGCGTCTTTTTAAAATCTTATTCAGGACCCTAGGGTTGTGTATCTCCTTGAATAGATACTTGCCTCTGATCCCAGGTCCATCGGTGCATTTGAAACATTTTGTTGCCTTCTTTCCCCTCTACTATCTATTAACAGACCTATTGGCACTCGTTCTTTCCACCCTTCAAGGTGGTTTGATATCGATTGTGTTGCAGCCAGGAGGAAGTTGAGGAAGGCTGTTTATATGCAACAGTTATACCCTTCAGACAAGACTAGATGTGAGGTAGTGAAAGAGAGAAGGGAGTATCATTCTTTGCTCAGAGCAAAGAAAATTGTGTTCCAAACTGCTCAGTGGGATCGGTTGCACTGGGTGGCCTTGGCAAAAGACTCTAGGCAATTCTGGACATTGATCGTGAGCTACAAAACATCCAATAGCCAGGCCCAAGGTTGTTTAGTACCTCTGGAAGCCTGGGAATCTCATTTTGGGAGGTTGTTCTCTAAACCAGCTGGTACTGGCAGTCCTTTGGTTCTGAAGCCACTTAATCGCTTCCCGGAATGGTCTCCCATGACGGCATTGGAGATAGAGGAGTTAATTCTGTCGTTAAAAAATGGTAAGGCCCCAGGCCTGACTTTATTCTTCCCGAATTGTTAAAATTTAAGCCGGACTGGTGGGCAAAGTTGTTAGTCCCCCTTTTCACTCAGATTAACCTGGAGTGGGTTATCCCAGCCCCTTGGAGAAAGAGTTTAATTGCCCCAAGATTTAAAAAGGGCGATAAGAAGGACACCTTGAACTATCATCCAATAAGCTTATTCTCAGTGATAGGTAAGCTTTATGCTAAGTATTTACTGGGCCGGCTCCATGCCTGGTTGGAAGAAGAACAAATACTGTTCCCAGAACAAGCAGGCTTTAGGGCTGGGCAGGCTACGGTGGATCATGCTTACATTCTGAGCCATCTAATTTCTAAATATTTGTTCAGACAGAATAAGATTCCTCTGTTTTGCTGTTTTGTGGACCTTCGGACCTCATTTGACCTTGTGGATAGGGAACATCTATGGATGAAGTTTAGTGGTATGTCCGTAGATGGTCGTTTGCTGTACTTATTGATTTTTTTGCATAGAAACAACTTCCTACAAGTTCACCCTGCTCCATCTTGTCCGTGTTCAAGTGATGTACCTGTGGAGAGGGGTGTCCGTCAGGGCTGTATTTTGGTCCCGACCCTCTTCAACCTTTATGTTAATAATCTAATCCCGTATATGGAGATACCAGCTAATCATGCACCCTTGTTGGGTAACCATTGGTTACTCCCAGGGGCGGATTGGGAAATCAAAGTGGCCTGGGAAAATATAGTGTTAGTGGCCCTGTGCCGGCGGCAAAGCCGCCGGGGCGCAGTAAATGGGCTAAGGGGGCGTGGCTTGGGGGCGTGGCTTGGGGTGGGCAGAGTGTACCAGATTTGGGGCCTATCGGAGCTGAGTCCCCAGACTCAGATCCTCAGCAGCCTGGCAGGGGTGAGCAGGAGGTTATGGGGGGATGGCAGGGGGGAGACTGCCACTGGTGGGGGTACTGGCCCTCATTTCAGTGCTCTGGCTCCCCAAATCACTCCGTTTCAGTGCTCAGTGGCCCCCAACCAAAAAAATCACTCTGTCCCTTGCTATGCATCCTACAGTAAGGCTTCTTCATTCCTGCATTAGCTGCACTAGTATTACACATGCCCTGTGTTTAGCTTAGCAAAGAGAAGACTAAGGGGAGAATTGATACCAGACTTCAATATCTACATTATTGTATATTAAGGCATCATTCCTTGCACCTGTAGTAATGCTGCACTGGAACACAATTAAGGAACAGCCTTGAAGGAATGCACCCTTTCTGCTAACGCACAGCTGCCTTCTCACACAACATTCCTACCACTCAGGATTAGCTTAGCAAAGGCTAAGGGGAGAATTGATACCAGAATTCCTACCACTCAGGATTATCTTAGCAAAGTGAAGACCAAGGGGAGAATTGATATCAGCAAGGGCGTAGCTACCATAGGGACAGGCAGGAAATTTGGCCCCGGGGCCCACCGTGGCTGGGGGCCCATCCCTATGGCAGCTAAGCCCGCTGCGGCGCTGCGCAGCCGCCTGTCCCATTTAAAAAAAAAAAAAAAAAACCCCGCAAAGTTGCGGCTCAGCTGGGACCCCCTGCCGGCTGATGTTCTTCCCACAGCCTGGGAAGCATCCCTACACTCACTGTGCGAAGCCGTTCTTTGGCTGCGTGCTCCCTCCCTGACTACTTGCAGGCTGCTCCGGAGAGAACTCCGAAGCTTTTTTTTTTTAAAAAAAACAAACCCCTGCCGCAGTGCCTTGCAGCAGAAGGTTGCTGCCTTGTAAAGAAGGTTCAGCGAGATGGCTCCGAACATTCTCACAAATGGGTTTGCACTTGCGCGCCCTTCTCTACCAGTATATATCAAGCTCACTAGTTTAAAAAAATCACCCCGCAACAGTCTCGAGCCCCCCACCCGTATATAAAGCACCTCCTTCCCACTCATAGATACCCAACAGTTCCTTCCAAAGGGGGGGCATTTGTGAGAATGTTCGGCGCCATCTCGAAGAACCTTGTTTACAAGGCAGCAACCTTCTGTTCTTCTTCGAGTGGCTCCTCCCATTCTCACAAATGGGAGAGTACCAAGCCTAGAAACATTTGGGTTCTTTTTATTTATGTTTCATGATTTTTAGGGCCCAGCTCATGATTTTTGAACATTGAGGCATCCTTGGGGTTAGAGATTTGTTTGTGGCATTCTATTCATGCATGTCCTCAAATGCTGCGATTTGGGGGGAGGAATCGTACTGCTCTTCGGGGTGGGGAGTAGAAAACAAGAGAACCTGGGGGAGGGATGTTATAGGCAATTTGCAAGGGGGTGGGAGTAGGGTTGTCACCTATGCAAATGTGTAAGGAACACTTATGAAAAATACATGTTGTAGGACCTGCATTTGCACCTTAGTCATCAATGCAGGCCCTGCAACATGTATTTTTCATAAGCATTCCTTAAATATTTGCGTAAGTGACAACCCTAGTTGCCATCTTTTGCAATCTGATCCTGAGACTCGCATTTGGCCTATAGGAGTCTTGGGGTCAAATGGCAAAAGGTGGCAACCCTAGTGTGGAGTATGAGGGCTAGTTCCCCACTGATCTTCTTCCAGGCCAGGGTGTTTGAGAGGAGGGGCATGAGCAGGTGAAGAAGGTCACAGGTGTTTGCACTGCTAGAGCAGAAACCGCAAGCTCCTAAACTTGGTGGAGACAGACTTCTTGGATTCTGGTACATCCTTGTAGTTGCCCCATCCCCATCTCTGATCTCATAAGTTTTGAAATCAATTTCTGAAGGTCATACTGAAGGTCCTGGAATGTTCGCCTGGTGCGTTGGCTTATGCTGTGTCTATTCAGCTCTGTATATCTTGCATATTTTGTACACCTGCTTGTCTGTTTTGCACAGTGGGGGGGGGGGGCTTTGCTTGTGGGGGGGGCAGCAGCCTGAGAAGGGCCTTGGGGTGAAACATTCCTAAATCTGGCCCTGTCTGTGGGGGGAGGGGGCTGTGTGGTGAGAGGGGGCTGAACGAGCAGGAGGGGGGCTCTGTGGGAGGAGGGAGCAGGAGGGGACCCGTTACCCTCGGGTCCCTGGCAACGCATCGGACTCGACTTTGTGGTCGAGTTACCTCCCTCCCGGCAATATACTACCATCCTGGTGGTAGTTGACCACCTAACGAAACTAGCACACTTCATTGCATGTAAGGGGTTGCCGTCAGCCAAACGCACCGCACTACTCTGCATCCGACACATGTTCAAGCTGCACGGCTGGCCCCGCGAGATTTTTAGCGACCGGGGAACACAGTTCACGGCTCGCTTCTGGAAGGCACTCTTCCAAGCTCTGCACGTGACCTTGAAACCAACTACAGCATATCACCCACAAGCGAATGGCCAGGTGGAGCGCGTGAACCAAAATATGGAACAGTACCTCCGTTGTTATACAAACTACCTCCAAGATGACTTGTTCACGTGGCTCCCCCTGGCCGAATTCACCTACAACAACGCACCCAATGCATCGCTGGGCACATCACCCTTTTTCGTAACATACAGATTTCACCCCCAGTTGGGGACATGCGAGACCCCGGGGATCGACGTACCCGCCGCAGGGGCCCTCATCCAGCGCATTCATGAAGCCCAAGCGATCGCACGTCAAGTGTTGCACCAAGCTCGACAACGCTATAAGATCCAAGGCGATAAGCATCGTCAGCAGGAACCCCCTCTCGGTCTAGGGGATTTAGTGTGGATTGACCGATGCCACTACCCCTCCGCTCGCCCATCGGCAAAGCTAGACGCTCGTTATATTGGACCCTTCCCGATTAGCCAACAAGTCAACAAAGTGACGTATAAGGTGCAATTCCCGCCGCACATACGTCTTCATCCCACATTCCATGTGTCTATGTTGAAAAAGGCCGATCCCGCCCAATTCACCCCTGATGCGGTGCCCCCTGGACCTACGGAATGGTCGGTCGCTGGCCCCGAGTTTGAGGTACGAGCTATCCTTGACGCCAAGCTGCGCCAAGGACGACTCCACTATTTGATAGACTGGCTGGGTTATGGCCCCGACGAGCATTCCTGGGAGCCCGCCTCCAACGTTTTGGCCCCCCGGCTGCTTCGAGCCTTTCACCTCCGTCACCCGTAGAAGCCGGGACCCCTTCAGTTTGGGATCCGGCGACCTCGAGGGGGGGTACTGTCAGGGGTGCACGTGACACACGGGGTGACCGAGGATTGGGGCCCCTGAAACAGCCCCCGCAGCCCCCGGCCCAACCTTGTAGCCCGCAGGGGCAAAGAACTCTTTTGGGTTCCCCTCCGGCCGCTGCACAGGGGCCTCGCCCGGCCCCCACCGCTCCGGAGGGAACCCAGCCGTTAGGGGATTCCCCGGTGCCGCCAGAGGTTGCCTCACGCCCCCCGCAAGTAGTGACGGTGGGGCCAGGAGCTGTAGCCACGCCCCCAAGGACGAGGAGTCAGGAGGGGCGGGTCCAGGACCTGCAGGGAACGCCCCTACAACCGCCCCTAGCAACAGCGAGGGAACGCCGGGCGGAGGCCCCGCCCCCGCCAGGGAAGCAACATGTAGCAATTCCCCCGCAGCACCGCTCGGAGCAGCTGCGGGCGCGTACGAGGGCGGGGCTTGAGCTATAAGAACCAGCGCCGCCTGGGGAACGGCACTGGTGATTAACTGAAACCGGCCCTTCTGTGTGGAGTACGAGCAGAAATTGACTGTGTGCCTGAAACTTGCCCGTGTGTGTGGACCTTCGCTGAGACCCTGCTATTCCCTGAACGTGTGACGGTGAGAGTGGATTTACGTGAGAGAGTGAGTGCCCTGCCCTTCCTTGTACTGGTGTCCTAAGCTTCGGAGGTGAGTGCCCCGCTTCCCCTCTCCTTTTCCCCCTTCCTGGGGCCCTGCACCCCAAGGGTGAATTCCCCATGCTCCAAGCCCCGTGGGTGTGCTGAGTGTGCGAGTGCGTGTGGGGCAGCTGTGGGTCCGTGATCAGCAGCACCCTATGATGATAGGGGCTCGTTCTCTTTAATTAGAGGTGAGAGCCCAAACACTATCCTGACGGGCATTTGTCTCCGGTCGCTCCTTGCTCTGACCTCGCTCCCCAGTGGCAGGGTGAACATGTGTGCGTCTTGTCCCCCTACCCCGGTAACAGCATCGTTGTACACAATTTTATTGTTGTATTTTTGTGTTTTTATATTTGTGTTTATACTGTTGGTTGTTTTGGTTGATTTTATCTGATGATGTAAATTTCCTGATTTTATGATTTGTTACAGCCCAAGGTGGCTAACAATAAAAGAACTTACTTACTGACTTACCTACCACTGTAGCCCTCCCCCCAACTCAATCCCTCTTGGAGCCAAGGCATGACAGTGGCAAGATACATTGTGTAAGTGTCCCTGTCCTTGCCTATACTAGAGATGGGGAAGGGAAGGAATCAGGGTGTGTGTGTGTGTGTGAAATGCAAGCACACCTTTAGCAAAACTCAGATTGCTCTTCTGATTTCCATAAATGAGCACTACCTAGTCTGGTCTATCTGTTGCCCCTTACCTAGAATGAGACCATTAATCTAACCTGTATTTGCACCAAAGGATTTTCTTCCCACTTCCTCTCCTCTTCAGAACAGATAAAAGAAAACTATAAAGTGAATTAGACCAATGAATCCCAAACTTTTTGCCTGCATGGCTATTTCACTATTTTGAAACATAAATTAATCCCTAGACAAAAACAAAGATATGGAAAATATACTGGATATCAATCATGATTGCAACCCCAACCACAGATGCCATGACCCCACTCAGAACCCCGGAAGTGGTTCTCTCAGCACCCACCAGACGCTGCTACAGGATCTGCTCCTAATCACTGCTCCAGCCGCCATTCCCCACCAAAGGCAGTATTATTCACACCATACAAAATCTTTTTACTTTATCCATGTACAATACAATTTATTCAGTGCGTCACCTTTTCCATCTTGTTTTCCTGTAAGGGTATTTATGGGCACCTGCTGCCACGGGCACCCAGTCCTGGTACATTCCCTGCCAACCAGTTCCCCTTGTTAGCTTAAGAACATAAGAAGTGCGATTCTTGGTCAGACCAATGGTCCATTGAGCAGACCAATAGCCCAGCAGCATATCTCCAACAATGTACACCTTTAGTTGCTTCAAAGGACTACAAAATAGTTCACAATGGTGCGATCCATTCTCTGCTGTCAGTCACAGGTTGTGTTCCTCGACCTACTGCCCAATAGCCATTTATGGACCAAGAATATATCCTTGTTTGAACGCAGCTGTGCCACTGACTTCTGCAACATTTTCTGGCAACAAGTTCCACAAGTTAATTGTGTATTAGCACAAGCCCCTTAGCCTAGCACATTCCCTGCTGTGCAGTTCCCAGCAATTCATGCTGAGACCTCTGTCTGATTCCCCTGCCAGCCTGTTTTCAGGATTCGGGAAGACTTCCTAACCCCTTTAGCTGAGTCTTCAAGGCAAGCCTCCATTGGCAGGTAGAGCCCTCTGGCTTCCCTTTTGCTTTTCCCTGGCAATCTAACCCTGTGAGCTTTCCAGCTAACCCTTATATACTGAAGCTCATCTATACTTTAGTGTCACACCCAGCTGGAGCCACTCAGATGACCTTGCTTGGCTTCCCAGTCCTTGATCGCTTAAAGGACTAGATGCTTTCTGGAGCCAAGCTAGTTCCCCTAGGGGCAGCACCCCTGCAGGGACTTGCCCCACCACATTGGTCTGGTCACACAAAGTCTTGCAGTGACTCTGTCATAGCTCCCTGCTCCAGTTTGGAAAACTCTACACTACACTAAATAGTTCAGGTAGGGAAATAAGAATTAATATACAGTGAGCTCTAGAGACTAGGGGCTAGATCCACAGCTTGTATAAACTGATGCAACCACACTGAAGTTTGTGCATCTCCTTCAATTTACTCCAGCTAAGCAGTTGAATGGAATACATTAACAATAAGATTCAAAACAAAGTCCGAATCCATCTGCCAAGTACCTTTTATTTCCCTTGATGTCAGTGGGAGCTGAGGGCGACTTGACTCCTCAGAGTAAATGTTCCTTAGCACCTTGCATGATTTTGCCCTGGAACTTTATGAAGTGCACTTCAAGGTGGATTGAACAATTACTGTATCTCTGTGCAAAAACAGGAGGTCCATTGTTGGAGGATCATTTGTGTTAAATCTAGGTCAGAGAGCCACAGCTCAGAACATGTTTGCTCTCCTACAGTTCCATCACCACTCAGCATTGCAGGAGTAGAAATGCAGCTTTTTCTAAAAGGCACATTCAAAATCTGGATATAAAAGAAAGGGACGTGTTTATACTTTGGCTTTGAAAAGGCTTGCTTTGGTAGCATAAGTGCACCTCTATTTGTCACCGCATTATGGAAGGAAACAAAGACAAAATCATTGGGTTTAAAAAGCCACACTTTCGTAGAACCATTGGGGAGGGGGCCCAACTCCCCTCCTCATAATGAGAGCTGGTCCTGTGGTGCTTAAACATAACACGAGGGATAATTTCAGATGTTACGGGACTACGGTCAACCACAGTGAATCCCCTGTGGTGACCGAAAGTCCTGTAACATCTGTTGGGTTCCCACCAGATGTTCACCACAGTGAGCATCTGGCGGGAATCCAAATAACCACAATTCTGGACCTCCGTCTGCCAGGAGGTCCATACCCGTGGTTAGCTTCACCACAATCCGTGATGGGCCAAATGTATGCCTGCCTGTCGTATGGAGGGCAGTCGGCCATAGGAACGTGGGGGGGGGCTGTGCAGCCACACATTGCACCGTGCCACCCTGCCCCCTCCCCAATTCCCTGTAGGAATCTGCAGGCACTTCTAAAGGACGGCCAGTCAGATTCCTTTCTGAGATCTGAAAATGGAACCTGGACCGTGGTTCAGTGTAACGGGTAGAAAGACCCATCATGTCTGAAATTACCCTAGGAGGCCTGGAGGTCCATCCAAGGTTCCACCTCCCTTGCATAAAGCCAAACAACCCCAACCCCCCATTTTCCCAAGAAGTCCAATTTGGAAAGGCATGTGTGTGCCTTTAGTGAAGTCCCTTAGTGAGGCAAGTGATATGCCAATCAATTCTGGGATCGCATTGGTCCTTCATATTAACTGTCTGCACGGACCTTGGCCCCTGGGAAGGATCTAGCACTGGGCCGCATCCCATGCCTTTGCACTGACCCTTTCTCCTTATGATAAGATGTCTCATGTTTTCCAGCTGTATCTATCATACAAAATTTCAACTTTTCACTGGACCATCAAGTGTGACAAAAGTTAACCTAGATAGCGATGTTTTGCCTATTTAGTGTGACCACAGTGTGGAAGTCAAACAAAAACCAAGTTTCCACTCAGCCAAACAGAGGATTTCTTCAAAAATTCCTTCCTGGACTCAAAAACTGGCAACCCTCATACAGTGACATCTAATCCTGGGAGGGTGGATAGGTGCTGGCACAACCTGCTCCTCCAGGATCACCAGCCTTACTGAAGAACTGGCTGGTGATTCCAAAATGGATGCTTGGCAACCTCCCCTGGGCTGCTGTCCCCTTTACAGCCTTTGCCCCAAGTCCCTGCTCCTTACTCCCAACTGGAGACCTTCCAAGTCTGGGGGCAGGGAGTGAGTTTCTCTATGATGACAGTAGTGCTCTAAAAACACTGTCATACCTAGAGTTAAAATTGGCAAACTTTTGCTTTCTTCCTGATTTCTGCATGTGGCAGTGGCATGAATGCTCTGGCATTTCACCAGAGTCTTCCCTTATAGCAAAAAGGCTACATTTGTGGTTGAAAGCTGCTTTTTCTTCCCTTCCAGGACTAGCGGCAATACTGCAATATTCTTCTATTCCCCTTAGGCGTTGCTCCAAAAGAATCATAATCAAACAAAGCCTGTAGAGGGCTGTTTTATACCTCTTTTAAAAATAAAATTGTGTGTGTGCGTGCGTGCGTGCGTGCGTGCGTGTGTGAGAGAGAGATTTAGCTTCTTTTCTTTTTAATACAGGCGTTAGACTGTAAGGTTGAGACATTCCAAAATCATTCCAGACAGCAACCTACTGTACAGCAATACCTCAGTAGAAGTGACTGTTTTTGACTTATGAGATCTCCATCTCAGAATGTTAAGGCTAAGAGGTGCTGTTTTGAATCTACAACTTCATTTGAAATTAAGCAAATCTGTGGTCACACAGGGTCTCTGAGGTCAGGATAGTTAATTCTGTAATCGCTATTTGTAATTCATAATCACTATCAGTAATTAAAATTTGGGATAATTAAATGGTTAACTGATCCACTATATACTGATTTGGCTAGCTGAAATACTAATTTACTTTAAGGGTGGTGGGAGGGATACTGTTAACATGTAACTGACTTGTGTTTTAACCGCCTTAATGATTTTACAACTTTCATCATTTCTGGTTTACTTTTGCATTTTGGCCTATTGCTTGTTAACTTTGTTTAAAATCTATAATTTATGTTTTGGATTCACATCCATTGTCTGACCAATAGTAAAGCTATTTTGGCAATGACATCCAGCCCCAATATATCTTGATTAGGGATTAAATGAGTTTTTGACCAGGTCAAATCTTGAGTGCCACAAAAATGGCCCCCCAAACTTTCTGCACGTGTGCAAAATGGCCACTGGGAGGCACATGTACAGAATGATTGTGGTGACCATTTTGCACACGCACAGAGCATTTGGGTGGGTTTTCAAGAATCTTGTGAGATTTTTGAGAAACCTCAAAATACAATCTTCGCATGTGCAAAATAGTTGCTGAGGCCACACATGTTCAGAATGGCTGTGATGGCCATTTTGCACATGTACAGAGAATTTTGGGAGATTTTTGATAACCTCGGCAAGAACGCACAAGATCTCGCTTGGGTTGCGAGAATGGCTGAAAACAGACATGACGCTAACCACCCTTGGTGGTTGTTCATGCATGTTGCAGGGCTTCATAGGGCACCAATACAGCACTGCAACATGAATAAATAACCACCAACGGTGGTTAAAGGGTGGTTAGAGTCATGTCTGTTTTCACCCAATCTTGCAAATTCTCATGAGAACATGGTGTGTTCTTGTTTCAGCCCTAACTTTGATCAGTAGTAACACTTACCACAATAACCTATGCCCTCGTGATGCTGGGTGATTTCAGACGTTACACGGTCCTGAATCACCACAGTGGATTCCCAGCGGTGGCGAGCCAACCAACCACCCCCCATGGTCCACGAAGGCCCCAAACAGACGTGACTGGAGCGGGGCCATGGCAGGGAATCAGACTGACAGACCACAGCCCGGGGAAGTGCTACAGATGTGACGCCAATTCTGGGCCGTGGTCAAAATACCCAGAAGTCTCCAGGAAGGGGCGGGAGGCAGACATGGGCGACAGAGGGCAAACGAAGCCAAAAGTTCCAAAGGAAATGCCCACACAAGGTAAATGGGAAGGGAGGGGGAGGAGGGAGAAGAGCGGCTGAGGCAGCACACACAACAGGCACAGGGAAAACGAGGTCACAGTGGAACACACAGCACAAGCACACGCCCGGGCACATACACACCCATACGGGAAAGGAAGGGAAGGGGGAACACAGCGGGACGGCCAGCACACACAGCACAACAGGCAAAGGAGGGGGGAACCATGGCCAGGGAAATGGGAGGGACAGCCTGGGGGCACATCAGGACATGGGGAATGGCACCCAGAACCCCGACAACAGCACAGGCAGCGCAGACCACCCCACAGCAACACAGGCAGCCCAGGCACTGGGGGACCCCACAGGGGCAGAGAACTGGCAAAGGGCAAGGGCACATGGACAGGGAATGTCCCCGGAGCAGCCAGGGAATGCCCCAGGGGGCAGTCCGGGACCCCCCATTATGGCGAGGGTTCGCTGAATGGAATGGAGACGAGCCAGAGCTGAGGCACATAGCAGGCAATAGTAACCCCCCCCCCCCGGGAAGATGACAGGAGATGCAGTCCGGGGGCCCGAGACCCCCACGATCACAGAGGCA